>OZ014487.1:39358283-39689900 GCA_963965965.1 Trididemnum nubilum | reverse complement strand
AACCAGTCTCAGAAGTGCTAAAAACGTATAATTTTCCTTATTCTGCATTTTGGTTGACAAGTCAATGTGGGGTCTATAACCCCCATCCCCCTCCGCCTACACAACTGAACTGTGACTCGTAACACGACATTCCAGATTTTCATTATCACACTTAAGTCGCCAACAATGTTGCATTGAATAACAAAAAAATATTTACTGTAATTAAATATTTCGTATTAATATGAGAAAAGAAAGAGCTTGTTTGTTTTGCACAATAAGACGATATTTTGAATGATACACGTCGTTTAAACAGGTTGTTTAAACACGTTGAATGATACACGTCGTTTAATGGTTTAAGCCCCCATCCCCTTTCGTACGCCTTTGCACATAAGTGAGCTATGTGGGCGGTGGCAAATGGCAACATTTCAGTCCTCTAATTTACAAGCCGGTAAATCATAAAATCATAATTTGAAAAAACTCACAAGCATTAATGTTCTGTAGTTTATAGAATAAGACAGTTGGGGATGGGGTGGGGGCGAATGGAACAAGATTTGAGTGGATTAATAATTAACTAATACTGAAATCCCATCTCTATATTTTTGATGAAGAAAATGTTAAGCATTTTTAGTGGTTAAATTTGCTAATTTTGGCAATTTTTTGAAGTTGTTACTAATCTATAAGTTATATCTTTGACAAATAACCCCCCCCCCCCCTAAAAAACTCTAAATGCTTCAAAAGTTGCTTTAAATCATGTTGGAGTCCATGTCATTGCAAAAAAAAGAATCAGAAGTGCTAAAAACGTGATATTTCTTTATTGTGCATTTTAGTCGACAGACCAATGGGGGGGGTGAACCCCCAAAACTCCCCTTGCATACGCCCTTGCCATGCCCTGTCGACAACACAAGTCAAATAAAATAAGTTACAAAGTAAACTTGACTGCTTTTTTTTAATACTAAATGCAATTAGCAGTTTCATACTGAGCAGGGATATGGAAGCGGTTAAATTTTTGAGGAAGCGGAAGCACTTTGATTCAAACTTTGATGAAAAAGACTGGAAGCGTAAGCGAACTCGGAAGCGCCTAGCTCTATCCGGAGCCGGAAGTGGAAGCAAAAAATTCCAAAGATGAAGAAGCGGAAGCGAACTCGGAAGCATAAAACTTCAAGAGGAGCTGAAAGCGTAAGCATTAAAAGTTTGACTGCTTCAATATCCCTGGTTGCTACTCTTCACTCAGCGCTTAGTGCTTTCTTGCATTTATTTCTTGTACATTGTTTTGCTTTTTCTACCGTGCCCCTTTGGCAGATATGCTGGTGAGTTCCAGTATTATCTTAAGGGGTTTACAAACACCAAGTTATTATTAATTATTATAATATTTAATTGGGAGCAATGCAGTTGATACATTGCTAATCAAAACAGACTAATACCTCGGAAAATGCTGGATTGCTGGTACAGAACCAGAAAACATAATAATAGGTAATAACAATAAAAAGCAATTTCTCAACCCCTTGAGATGAGATAGCAAAAAACTGATAGGCCCTATTTGACTAAGGGGCACTTGTTACAAAAACAGACCAAAAAGCAGAAAATTAACAGATACAGTAGCAAAATAGGACTTATTAAAACAAAAATTGAAAAGGGAACACCATCTAAAAGGTACATTACAAAAGCATTTGAACAAACATCAAAATTCACGTAAGACCAGTGATGGAGTATTCGAGTACAGTACTTGTACTCGGAACCCCAGGTACTCGACTGGTACTCGTACTCGAAGGCCAATGTACTCGGTACTCGGTCAAAAAAAGAGCCGAGTACACGAGTACATTTGGCCTTTGCTTAAAGTAACGAACAAAATGAATTTTTGATAGTAAACTGCAGCCAATAAAATCGGCTAATTTATTGAGTTGCTTTTGCATGAATCCATGCAGACCGCAGCTGAACAAACAGCTTTTTAATGGTGAGAACAAGCGAAATCAAGCATTGGAATGTGGTAAAGTGATTGGGTCGACAGCACATAGTATTGTTTGACAACAAACGCCTTTCTGCTGCTGAAAACGTGTGAAAGTTGCCGCAAATTTTAACTTATTTAGCAGTTAAAGTTACATACCACAGAAATCGAGCCATGCGTGTTACAAAGACGGCATCAGTTGGGTTAGCATTTTACATTTACGGTTTCATCTCAAATGTTGATAGAATATTTTCTACAGTAGATGTATTACTGTAATCTCCCAATCCCAAACAATACTTTTACTGCAGTATTGGAATGGGTATCCGAAAAAGCATAGAGTTAGATTTGGAGGCAATATTTTCAGTGTTAAATTTAGTTCAGATAGAGATAGTTTAGTTGCATAGTTATTCTGTGACCACCGTCATTCTGGCAGAATAATTAGCGTCATTCTAGCAGAAAGTGTTGCCGCAAAAAAAAGGCAAAAACAAAACTACGTCACAAACATTCAACAGTGTTGCCAACCACCAAATTTCAAATGAGTGGTTATGTCATAATTGAAAACTTAAAGGGACAGGGAACACAACTTTAATTCTTATCGAGGTTTAGTCATTTAAATAGTACTTGTACCACCTTACAAAGCTGATCCGGTGATAGTTTAACTTTTTTTTTCGTAACTGAGTTTTATTTAGTTTTTTCTCAAGTAGCTGTAAACATAGTAACATTTTCAATCGAGGTATCTATGACGTCACAATGGCCTGTGACGCATGGTTCATTCATATTTATCCAGTGGACTAATCACGTACGCGTAATAACGTTGCGCTATTTTGGTCTGTTTTGAAGAAAAAAAGCACCGTCTTGCTGAAAAAGCAAGCGTGCTTTTTTTGCTAATTCAATAGAACAGGTAGCGCAGTATAGCGTAATGTACGTTTTAATGGAAAAGCTGAATGCACAAATATACAGCATCAGCGTTCACACGATTTCGAGAGAAAAACTGCATAACACAGTAGGCCTATGTTGTCAGTCAAAACCTGTGCTGCGATTTCTGCTGCTGCTTTTTCGAAAAGCCATCATCTAAGTCTAGTGCAGATTTCATTTTTTTGTGCTTCGAGACCTCAGTGATTAGAAGCAGTAAGCAAGTCCCTGTAGTGTAGATGGTAGTCATAGTATACAAGTTTAAAAGTTTGAAGAAAATAGAAACGCCGTTTTGCTAAAAAGCAAGCCTGCTTTTTTGCTAATTCGATAGTATAGTTATAGAACGGTATAGCGCAGCTGTATGTAGCCTAGTGTACGTTTTAGCGGAAAAGCTGAATGGGAATACTGTAATTGCTAATTTTAATAGACAACCTAGGTGAGGTAAAGGAGTGTCAGG
The DNA here is from genome assembly GCA_963965965.1 of Trididemnum nubilum. Classification (NCBI taxonomy): domain Eukaryota; kingdom Metazoa; phylum Chordata; class Ascidiacea; order Aplousobranchia; family Didemnidae; genus Trididemnum; species Trididemnum nubilum. Next base: position 39,686,610 of record OZ014487.1, on the reverse strand, counting down.
CACCCATCTACTTCTAGCAAAAACAGTCAGAAAACAAAAGTAAAATTTTGTATAGTATGCCGATTGTAAAGTATAAGTATGCACTGTTTTTGCTTGTAGTGGAGGGTGCGTGGCACTCCGTTATCTCCCCTCTGAAGATGCTCAACCATATACGCTCTGGTATCAACTTTTATTTTGCGTCAATTGGTGGTCAATTCTGACAATTTTGATTGGTGATTGCCATAGTTTTGCGGTAGCAACCAGGTCCGTTGCTACGGTAAAACTACTGTACGTAGTTTGGTTTCAGAGCGTATACCAGCCGAGCAAAAAGTTAGGTTGAATAAATAGCGTTGTTCATTGTTTCTTTGATACCTCTACCGGAAGAGCAGTGAGGCTGGGCTAACCTATTATTAATTACCATCCCCGGTAGACCTGGTGATAACAACAACTATTATTCTCTAATTTAGTTGTAGATATGTTCAAAAAATCAAATTTTCATTACACGCGCTGTATTACGCCGAAGCGTGAAACGAGTTTGCGGGGCCCATTGCGACGACATTGCGCCTGGACAACACAGCTCCTTTCAAAGAAAAGTTGCAGCAGTGGCGAGCCGTTGGCAACTCTCCAATTTGACCGATCCAGGATTTGAACCTAGACCTACTGTACCAGAGTCGAGCTCGTTACCGCTCGGCCATCTTGCCGATTTTTGTTGTAGATAATGCGCATAATGCGTAACAGAATGCATGAATGTATTTGCTACGACTAACATGGTCGGCAGTGGGTCGAGCGCCGTTTTTACGGTGGTCATGATCGAAAGGTCTGCAGTTCAACTCGCGCCCTCGTGGCATTGTTTCGTCCTTAGATAAAACGCTTCACGACGCTTATCTCTGCTTGGTGGAAATGGGAAGGAGCAATAAAACGTTCGACAAAACACCGGTAACTCCTAAGCGGGTGAGGATTCATCCAACGTATAGCACCATTGTCGCTTTCCCGTGAAAGAAGGATAAAGATGGAACCAATCAATCAATCAGAATAGGTAATGCAATCGCAGGGGCGTAGCCAGGTGGGGGAAGGTGGCCATGCCCCTCACTTCGATAGTGTGTAACCAAAAAAAGTTCCAGTGTGAACCCAGGTATATGCTGATTGTGAAACGCTGCAAAAATGTGGAGCAAATCAAATCATCCCGACAAAGATAATGCATATAATATCTGCTTTGTGCTGCATTTTATTTGGAATTAAGCTACCTCACAACGACCGACAGAAAATCTTTTTTTAAATGTGCTGCTGCACTTACATAGGTTGACTCCGAATGATCAATAGATAATAATTAAACCCCTTTTAAATTCTTCTGTAATTGCATAGATTGCAAAACAAAATAGATTTTCGCTGACAACATAAAATGCAGGTTCAATGTATAAAAACAGAGCTAAAATAAAACGTAAAACTAGATCTAAAAGCTTTAGATCTGGTTTTATGTTTTATTTTAGCTCTGTTTTTATACATTGAGCACTTTCTGCAAGCGCGTAAAATGCAGGTTCTCTCGAAATCAGCGATTGTTTGCATTCAGCTTTTCCATTCGTACACTAAGCAATACTGCACTAGACCCGTTCTATTGAATTAGCAAAAAAAGCACGCTTGCTTTTCCAGCAAGACGGTGCTTTTTTTCTTCAAAACAGACCGAAATGGTGCAACGTTGTTACGCGTACGCGATCAGTCCACTGGATAATTATGAATGAACCATGCGTCACAGGTCATTGTGACGTCATAGATACCTCGATTGAAAATGTTACTATCTTTACAGCTACTTGAGAAACCAAAAAAAGCTCAGTTTTGAAAAAAGTTATAAAAATATCACCGGATCATCTCTATAAGGTGTTGCAAGTAATATTAACACGATTCAAAACTCAAAAAACATTGATTTTGAGTTCCCTGTCCCTTTAATCATCAAACAAAAAAAAACGATGTTGCCAAACATGTTGCCAAAAAAAATATCTCAAAACACTGAAGCAGAAAATAAAACTAGTTTTGAAGCAAACTTTCAATTTTTTCCCATTTAACTTTCCGACGCGCCCCGAGCTTTGGGTTTGGGTGCAATCGGTAGCCCGTGGGCCCCTCTACCAGACCCAAGTCTAAAATAGGGTACCTTTTCAATGGGGGCCCCAGCAGAATGGTTTAATGGAGGCCATCAATTTTGGACGAAAAATGCCATTTTGGGGGCAAATTTTCAATTTTTTCCCATTTAACTTTCTGACGAGCCCCGAGCTTCGGGTTTAGTTGCAATCGGTAGCCCGCGGGCCCCTCTACGAGACCCAAGTCTAAAATAGGGTACCTTTTCAACGGGGGCCCCAGCAGAATGGTTTATTTGCACCCAAAATGGCGTTTTTCGCCCAAATTTGATGGCTTCCTTCAAGTGGCACCCCGCTAAATCTTATCAACTCTTATCTTGAAAGAGAACAGTTTGTTAACTTAAATGGTGTTAACTCTAAAACACAGCGGAATAATTTCGGAGTCCCACAAGGAAGTACGTTAGGCCCCGTTTTATTTCTGATATATATTAACGACATGCCCACGGCTATTGAAACCCCACCAAGGCTATTTGCAGATGATACTTGCCTAGTAATTAACCATGAAAAAGTAAGAACTTTGCAGGATAAAATGAATATGGAACTAAAAAAACTTCATAATTGGTGTAATGCCAATAAACTAACTATAAACCCAACAAAATCTACCGCAATCCTAATCTCCCCAAAACTAAACACCCAAATTACAAACATCAATATCACAATTGATAATTCCCCGATAACAATCTCAGAAACTGCTTAATATTTAGGAGTTATGATCGATTCCAAACTGAATTTTCAGAACCATATAAAAATCATCGAAAGCAAATTATCTAGAGGCGTCGGAATACCATATAGATTGAAAGCCGTGCTGCCTCGAAAGGCATTATGTAAAATTTATTTCGCACTATTTCACCCTCACCTTCTTTATGGATTGGTCGCATGGGGATCTACGTTTCCTACCTATATGAGTAAATTAGAAAGTCTTCAAAATAAAGCTGTTAAAATTATAGGAGGTGGTACTACCAGAGAAAGCCCTAATCCATTTTACGGTCAACTAAAAATCCTGAAACTTACTGATTTGCATAAATTTAAAATTGCCAAACTAGTTCATGATTTTTTACATGACAAACTGCCATCCTCTTCCGTATTTTCTCATCTTTTCCAAAAATCCTTGCAAATTTCCCATCGCTTTACCAGATCCAGTTGAAACAAAAACAAACTGCATATTCCTCTTTATCGCACTAACCGCTTGCAACGTAGCATCAGGTATCAGGGTGTTTCCGTGTGGAACTCAATACCCATGAAAATACAAAATCTTCCCAAGCATTCCTTCAAAGTCAACTTCAAAGAATATCTTTTACAATTGTACATCTGATTATAAGCTTGTCCACTTGTTGTCGCTCTTTACTCGAGCAATTGATAGACTTAAAGTTCTTAAAAAGAAAAAATAGCATTTTGTTTTTTTTTGTATTTTGACGTTCAACAATTCTCTTCAAATTGCAGACATATAGGGTGGCTGCTTTGACTCGATGATCGATGAGGTCTTTTCGTAGCCTCCCTGTCGCCGAATTACCTAAATTTTTCAAGCTGCTTTTTTACTAATCGTTTGTTTTTGCTTTTTCGTGATGATATCAATTGAAACTGTGTTGTAGTCGCGACAAAATAAACAATTGATTGATTGATTGAAAAGGTACCCTTTTTTAGACTTGGGTCTGGTAGAGGGGCCGCGGGCTACCGATTGAACCCAAACCCAAAGCTCGGGGCGCGTCGGAAAGTTAAATGGGAAAAAATTGAAAGTTTGCTTCAAAACTAGTTTTATTTTTTGCTTCAGTTTTTTAAGATATTTTTTTTGGCAAAATCTTTTTTTTTTTCATATGATCCGGTTTGATGATTAAGTTTTCAATTATGACGTAATGACTCATTTGATACCTGGCGGTTGGCAACACTGTCGAATGTTTGTGACGTAGTTTTGTTTTTGCCTTTTTTTTGCGGCAACACTTTCTGCTAGAATGACGCTAATTATTCTGCCAGAATGACGGTGGTATTCTGTGGCTGAGTTGCAGCTGTAAGCAAAATTTTACTTTTTTTTGCTAGAAATTGATATTTAACATAACTATTAATGTAACTAAGTTTGAAATATTAATATAACTAAGCACTAATTAGGATTATTTCATAAAATTGGATGTTAGATCTGAACTTAAATAATAGAACTGTAAACAGATAAATATACAGAATAAAAATACCACTATAAATTACAGTCGTACCTAGTAGCTGATATTAAATGGCAGCATTATTTTACAGAGGTGGAGTCCTTGAGGACATCGTCGAGGACACATTTTCAAGTCCTTGGCCTCAAATCCTCAAGTCCTCGAAAATTGCCTTGTCCTCTGCTCAAGGACAGCACTATTTTTTGAATGGTTAAAATTTTGTACATCGGCTGAAAAATGTTTTTCTAGACTGTTTTTTTTTTTTTTTTTTTTGAGATCGACGGAAAAAAATTTTTAAGACCTTTTTTCTTAGGAAAACACTTGCATTTGTGTCCTTGGTCCTGGGCCTTGGCCTCGAGCATTCCTGTCCTTGACCTCGGATTTTTTTTGTGTCCTTGGCCTTGGCCTCAAGCCTTGTGTCCTCGACTCCACCTCTGTTATTTTTTGCTCACATTACTTAGTCACCTCCTTTGAAATACAGCATTATTTCGAGAACATTTACTACTACGTCATTTGCAGTTTAGTGTTACAAGTTTTAGATAGTCTTTAAATGCATAGGAGAGCACAAGTCCGTTAATCACTAATCCGTTAATTACGAAGCTAATTTTTCATTAAATCGTTAATCTGTTAAAAAGTTTTTTCATGTTAAAGGACTAAATTAACTTCCGTTAAGTTCTGTTAACTTCTGTTAAAGTTTTTTCGTTAATATCTTGCACCATTAATATATCATAATGGTACAAACCAGTTGGCACTTTTATTATTTTATTATTTATACTTTTATTACATATTTATCATAATGGTACAAACCAGTTGGCACGAATAACACTTGTTGCGTATAAGCACGAGCTTTATAGAAGAAAGCGAAGAAAGGAGCTCTTTTTTGTGGCAAATAATTAGCTGCAGCCTCATAGGTTTATTAATTATCGCTGTTCGCAATTTAAAAAGGTTTTCCAATCGCAGCTTCATTAGTGCATTTAAACTTATTTTTGTCTTCAAATTAGATTAGACTGTAAATGTAACTTCCAAAACACAAAAAGACCACCGTAGCAAAAACGTTTTCTTTACAATTAGCTCAACAACGTCAATACGTGCTTTAAAAGTGAGTGACCATGAAGAAACGTACATTACACGCAAAATATCAACAAATTAGCGGACTTTATTAAGTTCCGTTAATTCAAGCTGAAAATAACGGATTAACGTTAATGGAAGTGTGAAGTTTGTTAATGGACTAGTGGTTAACGAAGCTATCATTTTGCATTAACTTGCCCACCTATGATTAAATGTTAATTGAATATAACATTAAATCGAAAAAGCTCTCAAAAAATTGTTGTGGGTAATCATGTTTGGAGTAGAGGACTTTGAAAACTTATTTGTGATTAAAAGAAGCATACGGTATACGAGGTGTCGCTTGTAAATAACAAAACTGGTGGCATAAAGCAATTTTATTGAAGAAAAAAAGAGCGCTTTATTTTGTTTCTCCTTTGATGTATTCTCCTTTAGCATTAACACAGCGTTTCATTCGGATTTTCATAAAAAAAAAAGAATATGACAACACCCTTAACATAAACAAAAAAATTAACATTGCCTTGAATTTTGATTTTGCTTTATTTTGCTTTTTTAATTTGTGGTGAGTTTGCAGTTTTCCAATGCATGGACTGCCTCTTTGTCTCTGGGTCGTACTGGAAAATTCATCTCTCATCGCAGGTACAGCAATCACACTGTCTAAAAATTTTGGGTTTTCTTCAATTTGTTTTGACATATCAGCGCAAATCTCTTGGCGTTTTTCTTTTTGATCTCCAGTTAAAAGCTTTGAAACAACTTGTGCACAGGCCTTTGTCATATGCAGATTGTCATGCAGTACTTGCCACATTGTTTCTTTGTGAATGGACATCCTCTCTGCTATCAGTCGAATACTAAGCCGACGATCTTCTCGGACAATTTTTTCAATTTCTCGGCTATTGTTAGTGGTTTTTGAACCACTGTAATTCCGGCGGAATAATGCGTCTTAAGTCACGCGATCGACGTCGCGCTGTAACAAAAAAAAAAGACGCGATTAAAGCTACAGCTTTTGGCGACCCACAACTACAGATTAAAACCTAATTGAAATTCAATTTATTAATCTTAATTTCAATCTGCCACTAAACTTGACTACATAGTCTGTAACGGAAATTCAACGCTCTACTCGAAAATGGGGCGCATTTCGTCAATATCGTGGGGGAATGGGGCTCAAAATTACGTTTGTCGACACCCGCTTTGGCGGCTTTATGAAGTTTTTTCTAAGTTCGCAATACTCCATTATTCGTCATGTTTCAAACTTATTCCGATGACATTAACATTACAGTGCCATCTATTTGACCACATTATCTGTAACGGAAATTCAACGCTCTACTCGAAAATGGGGCGCATTTTGTCAATATCGTGGGGGAATGGGGCTCAAAATTACGTTTGTCGACACCCAGTTTGGCGGCTTTTTCGAAGTTTTTTTAAGTTCCTAATACTCCACATTTTGTCATGTTTCAAACTTATTCCGATGATATTAACATTACAGAGCCACCTATTTGACCACACTATCTGTAACGGAAATTCAACGCTCTACTGGAAAATGGGGCGCATTTTGTCAATATCGTGGGGGAATGGGGCTCAAAATTACGTTTGTCGACACCCAGTTTGGCGGCTTTATGAAGTTTTTTCTAAGTTCTCAATACTCCATTATTCGTCATGTTTCAAACTTATTCCGATGATATTAACATTACAGTGCCACCTATTTGACCACACTATCTGTAACGGAAATTCAACGCTCTACTCGAAAATGGGGCGCATTTTGTCAATATCGTGGGGGAATGGGGCTCAAAATTACGTTTGTCGACACCCAGTTTGGCGGTTTTTTCGAAATTTTTCTAAGTTCCTATTACTCCACATTTTGTCATGTTTCAAACTTATTCCGATGATATTAACATTACAGTGCCACCTATTTGACCACACTATCTGTAACGGAAATTCAACGCTCTACTCGAAAATGGGGCGCATTTTGTCAATATCGTGGGGGAATGGGGCTCAAAATTACGTTTGTCGACACCCAGTTTGGCGGCTTTATGAAGTTTTTTCTAAGTTCGCAATACTCCATTATTCGTCATGTTTCAAACTTATTCCGATGATATTAACATTGCAGTGCCACCTATTTGACCACACTATCTGTAACGGAAATTCAACGCTCTACTCGAAAATGGGGCGCATTTTGTCAATATCGTGGGGGAATGGGGCTCAAAATTACGTTTGTCGACACCCAGTTTGGCGGCTTTATGAAGTTTTTTCTAAGTTCGCAATACTCCATTATTCGTCATGTTTCAAACTTATTCCGATGACATTAACATTACAGTGCCACCTATTTGACCACACTATATGTAACGGAAATTCAACGCTCTACTCGAAAATGGGGCGCATTTCGTCAATATCGTGGGGGAATGGAGCTCAAAATTACGTTTGTCGACACCCGCTTTGGCGGTATTGTCAAGTTTTTTCTGAGTTCTCAATACGCCATTATTCGTCATGTTTCAAACTTATTCCGATGATATTAACATTGCAGTGCCATCTACTTGACTACACTATCTGTAACGGAAATTCAACGCTCTACTCGAAAATGGGTCGCATTTTGTCAATATCGTGGGGGAATGGGGCTCAAAATTACGTTTGTCGACACCCAGTTTGGCGGTTTTTTCGAAATTTTTCTAAGTTCCTAATACTCCACATTTTGTCATGTTTCAAACTTATTCCGATGATATTAACATTACAGTGCCACCTATTTGACCACACTATCTGTAACGGAAATTCAACGCTCTACTCGAAAATGGGGCGCATTTTGTCAATATCGTGGGGGAATGGGGCTCAAAATTACGTTTGTCGACACCCAGTTTGGCGGCTTTATGAAGTTTTTTCTAAGTTCGCAATACTCCATTATTCGTCATGCTTCAAACTTATTCCGATGATATTAACATTGCAGTGCCACCTATTTGACCACACTATCTGTAACGGAAATTCAACGCTCTACTCGAAAATGGGGCGCATTTTGTCAATATCGTGGGGGAATGGGGCTCAAAATTACGTTTGTCGACACCCAGTTTGGCGGATTTATGAAGTTTTTTCTAAGTTCGCAATACTCCATTATTCGTCATGTTTCAAACTTATTCCGATGACATTAACATTACAGTGCCACCTATTTGACCACACTATATGTAACGGAAATTCAACGCTCTACTCGAAAATGGGGCGCATTTTGTCAATATCGTGGGGGAATGGAGCTCAAAATTACGTTTGTCGACACCCGCTTTGGCGGTATTGTCAAGTTTTTTCTGAGTTCTCAATACGCCATTATTCGTCATGTTTCAAACTTATTCCGATGATATTAACATTGCAGTGCCATCTACTTGACTACACTATCTGTAACGGAAATTCAACGCTCTACTCGAAAATGGGGCGCATTTTGTCAATATCGTGGGGGAATGGGGCTCAAAATTACGTTTGTCGACACCCAGTTTGGCGGCTTTATGAAGTTTTTTCTAAGTTCGCAATACTCCATTATTCGTCATGTTTCAAACTTATTCCGATGATATTAACATTACAGTGCCATCTATTTGACCACATTATCTGTAACGGAAATTCAACGCTCTACTCGAAAATGGGGCGCATTTTGTCAATATCGTGGGGGAATGGGGCTCAAAATTACGTTTGTCGACACCCAGTTTGGCGGCTTTATGAAGTTTTTTCTAAGTTCGCAATACTCCATTATTCGTCATGTTTCAAACTTATTCCGATGATATTAACATTACAGTGCCACCTATTTGACCACACTATCTGTAACGGAAATTCAACGCTCTACTCGAAAATGGGGCGCATTTTGTCAATATCGTGGGGGAATGGGGCTCAAAATTACGTTTGTCGACACCCAGTTTGGCGGCTTTATGAAGTTTTTTCTAAGTTCGCAATACTCCAGTATTCGTCATGTTTCAAACTTATTCCGATGACATTAACATTACAGTGCCACCTATTTGACCACACTATCTGTAACGGAAATTCAACGCTCTACTCGAAAATGGGGCGCATTTTGTCAATATCGTGGGGGAATGGGGCTCAAAATTACGTTTGTCGACACCCAGTTTGGCGGCTTTATGAAGTTTTTTCTAAGTTCGCAATACTCCATTATTCGTCATGTTTCAAACTTATTCCGATGATATTAACATTACAGTGCCACCTATTTGACCACACTATCTGTAACGGAAATTCAACGCTCTACTCGAAAATGGGGCGCATTTTGTCAATATTGTGGGGGAATGGGGCTCAAAATTACGTTTGTCGACACCCAGTTTGGCGGATTTATGAAGTTTTTTCTAAGTTCTCAATACTCCATTAATCGTCATGTTTCAAACTTATTCCGATGATATTAACATTACAGTGCCACCTATTTGACCACATTATCTGTAACGGAAATTCAACGCTCTACTCGAAAATGGGGCGCATTTTGTCAATATCGTGGGGGAATGGGGCTCAAAATTACGTTTGTCGACACCCAGTTTGGCGGCTTTTTCGAATTTTTTTTAAGTTCCTAATACTCCACATTTTGTCATGTTTCAAACTTATTCCGATGATATTAACATTACAGTGCCACCTATTTGACCACACTATCTGTAACGGAAATTCAACGCTCTACTCGAAAATGGGGCGCATTTTGTCAATATCGTGGGGGAATGGGGCTCAAAATTACGTTTGTCGACACTCAGTTTGGCGGTTTTTTCGAAATTTTTCTAAGTTGCTAATACTCCACATTTTGTCATGTTTCAAACTTATTCCGATGATATTAACATTACAGTGCCACCTATTTGACCACACTATCTGTAACGGAAATTCAACGCTCTACTCGAAAATGGGGCGCATTTTGTCAATATCGTGGGGGAATGGGGCTCAAAATTACGTTTGTCGACACCCAGTTTGGCGGCTTTATGAAGTTTTTTCTAAGTTCGCAATACTCCATTATTCGTCATGTTTCAAACTTATTCCGATGATATTAACATTGCAGTGCCACCTATTTGACCACACTATCTGTAACGGAAATTCAACGCTCTACTCGAAAATGGGGCGCATTTTGTCAATATCGTGGGGGAATGGGGCTCAAAATTACGTTTGTCGACACCCAGTTTGGCGGCTTTATGAAGTTTTTTCTAAGTTCGCAATACTCCATTATTCGTCATGTTTCAAACTTATTCCGATGATATTAACATTGCAGTGCCACCTATTTGACCACACTATCTGTAACGGAAATTCAACGCTCTACTCGAAAATGGGGCGCATTTCGTCAATATCGTGGGGGAATGGGGCTCAAAATTACGTTTGTCGACACCCAGTTTGGCGGCTTTATGAAGTTTTTTCTAAGTTCGCAATACTCCATTATTCGTCATGTTTCAAACTTATTCCGATGATATTAACATTACAGTGCCACCTATTTGACCACACTATCTGTAACGGAAATTCAACGCTCTACTCGAAAATGGGGCGCATTTTGTCAATATCGTGGGGGAATGGGGCTCAAAATTACGTTTGTCGACACCCAGTTTGGCGGCTTTTTCGAATTTTTTTTAAGTTCCTAATACTCCACATTTTGTCATGTTTCAAACTTATTCCGATGATATTAACATTACAGTGCCACCTATTTGACCACACTATCTGTAACGGAAATTCAACGCTCTACTCGAAAATGGGGCGCATTTTGTCAATATCGTGGGGGAATGGGGCTCAAAATTACGTTTGTCGACACCCAGTTTGGCGGCTTTATGAAGTTTTTTCTAAGTTCGCAATACTCCAGTATTCGTCATGTTTCAAACTTATTCCGATGACATTAACATTACAGTGCCACCTATTTGACCACACTATCTGTAACGGAAATTCAACGCTCTACTCGAAAATGGGGCGCATTTTGTCAATATCGTGGGGGAATGGGGCTCAAAATTACGTTTGTCGACACCCAGTTTGGCGGCTTTATGAAGTTTTTTCTAAGTTCGCAATACTCCATTATTCGTCATGTTTCAAACTTATTCCGATGATATTAACATTACAGTGCCACCTATTTGACCACACTATCTGTAACGGAAATTCAACGCTCTACTCGAAAATGGGGCGCATTTTGTCAATATTGTGGGGGAATGGGGCTCAAAATTACGTTTGTCGACACCCAGTTTGGCGGATTTATGAAGTTTTTTCTAAGTTCTCAATACTCCATTAATCGTCATGTTTCAAACTTATTCCGATGATATTAACATTACAGTGCCACCTATTTGACCACATTATCTGTAACGGAAATTCAACGCTCTACTCGAAAATGGGGCGCATTTTGTCAATATCGTGGGGGAATGGGGCTCAAAATTACGTTTGTCGACACCCAGTTTGGCGGCTTTTTCGAATTTTTTTTAAGTTCCTAATACTCCACATTTTGTCATGTTTCAAACTTATTCCGATGATATTAACATTACAGTGCCACCTATTTGACCACACTATCTGTAACGGAAATTCAACGCTCTACTCGAAAATGGGGCGCATTTTGTCAATATCGTGGGGGAATGGGGCTCAAAATTACGTTTGTCGACACTCAGTTTGGCGGTTTTTTCGAAATTTTTCTAAGTTGCTAATACTCCACATTTTGTCATGTTTCAAACTTATTCCGATGATATTAACATTACAGTGCCACCTATTTGACCACACTATCTGTAACGGAAATTCAACGCTCTACTCGAAAATGGGGCGCATTTTGTCAATATCGTGGGGGAATGGGGCTCAAAATTACGTTTGTCGACACCCAGTTTGGCGGCTTTATGAAGTTTTTTCTAAGTTCGCAATACTCCATTATTCGTCATGTTTCAAACTTATTCCGATGATATTAACATTGCAGTGCCACCTATTTGACCACACTATCTGTAACGGAAATTCAACGCTCTACTCGAAAATGGGGCGCATTTTGTCAATATCGTGGGGGAATGGGGCTCAAAATTACGTTTGTCGACACCCAGTTTGGCGGCTTTATGAAGTTTTTTCTAAGTTCGCAATACTCCATTATTCGTCATGTTTCAAACTTATTCCGATGATATTAACATTACAGTGCCACCTATTTGACCACACTATCTGTAACGGAAATTCAACGCTCTACTCGAAAATGGGGCGCATTTCGTCAATATCGTGGGGGAATGGGGCTCAAAATTACGTTTGTCGACACCCAGTTTGGCGGCTTTATGAAGTTTTTTCTAAGTTCGCAATACTCCATTATTCGTCATGTTTCAAACTTATTCCGATGATATTAACATTACAGTGCCACCTATTTGACCACACTATCTGTAACGGAAATTCAACGCTCTACTCGAAAATGGGGCGCATTTTGTCAATATCGTGGGGGAATGGGGCTCAAAATTACGTTTGTCGACACCCAGTTTGGCGGCTTTTTCGAATTTTTTTTAAGTTCCTAATACTCCACATTTTGTCATGTTTCAAACTTATTCCGATGATATTAACATTACAGTGCCACCTATTTGACCACACTATCTGTAACGGAAATTCAACGCTCTACTCGAAAATGGGGCGCATTTTGTCAATATCGTGGGGGAATGGGGCTCAAAATTACGTTTGTCGACACCCAGTTTGGCGGTTTTTTCGAAAATTTTCTAAGTTGCTAATACTCCACATTTTGTCATGTTTCAAACTTATTCCGATGATATTAACATTACAGTGCCACCTATTTGACCACACTATCTGTAACGGAAATTCAACGCTCTACTCGAAAATGGGGCGCATTTTGTCAATATCGTGGGGGAATGGGGCTCAAAATTACGTTTGTCGACACCCAGTTTGGCGGCTTTATGAAGTTTTTTCTAAGTTCTCAATACGCCATTATTCGTCATGTTTCAAACTTATTCCGATGATATTAACATTACAGTGCCACCTATTTGACCACACTATCTGTAACGGAAATTCAACGCTCTACTCGAAAATGGGGCGCATTTTGTCAATATCGTGGGGGAATGGGGCTCAAAATTACGTTTGTCGACACCCAGTTTGGCGGATTTATGAAGTTTTTTCTAAGTTCTCAATACGCCATTATTCGTCATGTTTCAAACTTATTCCGATGATATTAACATTACAGTGCCACCTATTTGACCACACTATATGTAACGGAAATTCAACGCTCTACTCGAAAATGGGGCGCATTTTGTCAATATCGTGGGGGAATGGGGCTCAAAATTACGTTTGTCGACACCCAGTTTGGCGGCTTTATGAAGTTTTTTCTAAGTTCGCAATACTCCATTATTCGTCATGTTTCAAACTTATTCCGATGACATTAACATTACAGTGCCACCTATTTGACCACACTATATGTAACGGAAATTCAACGCTCTACTCGAAAATGGGGCGCATTTCGTCAATATCGTGGGGGAATGGAGCTCAAAATTACGTTTGTCGACACCCGCTTTGGCGGTATTGTCAAGTTTTTTCTGAGTTCTCAATACGCCATTATTCGTCATGTTTCAAACTTATTCCGATGATATTAACATTGCAGTGCCATCTACTTGACTACACTATCTGTAACGGAAATTCAACGCTCTACTCGAAAATGGGTCGCATTTTGTCAATATCGTGGGGGAATGGGGCTCAAAATTACGTTTGTCGACACCCAGTTTGGCGGCTTTATGAAGTTTTTTCTAAGTTCGCAATACTCCATTATTCGTCATGTTTCAAACTTATTCCGATGATATTAACATTACAGTGCCATCTATTTGACCACATTATCTGTAACGGAAATTCAACGCTCTACTCGAAAATGGGGCGCATTTTGTCAATATCGTGGGGGAATGGGGCTCAAAATTACGTTTGTTGACACCCAGTTTGGCGGATTTATGAAGTTTTTTCTAAGTTCGCAATACTCCATTATTCGTCATGTTTCAAACTTATTCCGATGATATTAACATTACAGTGCCACCTATTTGACCACACTATCTGTAACGGAAATTCAACGCTCTACTCGAAAATGGGGCGCATTTTGTCAATATCGTGGGGGAATGGGGCTCAAAATTACGTTTGTCGACACCCAGTTTGGCGGCTTTATGAAGTTTTTTCTAAGTTCGCAATACTCCAGTATTCGTCATGTTTCAAACTTATTCCGATGACATTAACATTACAGTGCCACCTATTTGACCACACTATCTGTAACGGAAATTCAACGCTCTACTCGAAAATGGGGCGCATTTTGTCAATATCGTGGGGGAATGGGGCTCAAAATTACGTTTGTCGACACCCAGTTTGGCGGCTTTATGAAGTTTTTTCTAAGTTCGCAATACTCCATTATTCGTCATGTTTCAAACTTATTCCGATGATATTAACATTACAGTGCCACCTATTTGACCACACTATCTGTAACGGAAATTCAACGCTCTACTCGAAAATGGGGCGCATTTTGTCAATATTGTGGGGGAATGGGGCTCAAAATTACGTTTGTCGACACCCAGTTTGGCGGATTTATGAAGTTTTTTCTAAGTTCTCAATACTCCATTAATCGTCATGTTTCAAACTTATTCCGATGATATTAACATTACAGTGCCACCTATTTGACCACATTATCTGTAACGGAAATTCAACGCTCTACTCGAAAATGGGGCGCATTTTGTCAATATCGTGGGGGAATGGGGCTCAAAATTACGTTTGTCGACACCCAGTTTGGCGGTTTTTTCGAAATTTTTCTAAGTTGCTAATACTCCACATTTTGTCATGTTTCAAACTTATTCCGATGATATTAACATTACAGTGCCACCTATTTGACCACACTATCTGTAACGGAAATTCAACGCTCTACTCGAAAATGGGGCGCATTTTGTCAATATCGTGGGGGAATGGGGCTCAAAATTACGTTTGTCGACACCCAGTTTGGCGGATTTATGAAGTTTTTTCTAAGTTCTCAATACGCCATTATTCGTCATGTTTCAAACTTATTCCGATGATATTAACATTACAGTGCCACCTATTTGACCACACTATCTGTAACGGAAATTCAACGCTCTACTCGAAAATGGGGCGCATTTTGTCAATATCGTGGGGGAATGGGGCTCAAAATTACGTTTGTCGACACCCAGTTTGGCGGATTTATGAAGTTTTTTCTAAGTTCTCAATACGCCATTATTCGTCATGTTTCAAACTTATTCCGATGATATTAACATTACAGAGCCACCTATTTGACCACACTATCTGTAACGGAAATTCAACGCTCTACTCGAAAATGGGGCGCATTTTGTCAATATCGTGGGGGAATGGGGCTCAAAATTACGTTTGTCGACACCCAGTTTGGCGGATTTATGAAGTTTTTTCTAAGTTCGCAATACTCCATTATTCGTCATGTTTCAAACTTATTCCGATGATATTAACATTGCAGTGCCACCTATTTGACCACACTATCTGTAACAGAAATTCAACGCTCTACTGGAAAATGGGTCGCATTTTGTCAATATCGTGGGGGAATGGGGCTCAAAATTACGTTTGTCGACACCCAGTTTGGCGGCTTTTTCGAATTTTTTTTAAGTTCCTAATACTCCACATTTTGTCATGTTTCAAACTTATTCCGATGATATTAACATTACAGTGCCACCTATTTGACCACACTATCTGTAACGGAAATTCAACGCTCTACTCGAAAATGGGGCGCATTTTGTCAATATCGTGGGGGAATGGGGCTCAAAATTACGTTTGTCGACACCCAGTTTGGCGGATTTATGAAGTTTTTTCTAAGTTCTCAATACGCCATTATTCGTCATGTTTCAAACTTATTCCGATGATATTAACATTACAGTGCCACCTATTTGACCACACTATCTGTAACGGAAATTCAACGCTCTACTCGAAAATGGGGCGCATTTTGTCAATATCGTGGGGGAATGGGGCTCAAAATTACGTTTGTCGACACCCAGTTTGGCGGATTTATGAAGTTTTTTCTAAGTTCTCAATACGCCATTATTCGTCATGTTTCAAACTTATTCCGATGATATTAACATTACAGAGCCACCTATTTGACCACACTATCTGTAACGGAAATTCAACGCTCTACTCGAAAATGGGGCGCATTTTGTCAATATCGTGGGGGAATGGGGCTCAAAATTACGTTTGTCGACACCCAGTTTGGCGGATTTATGAAGTTTTTTCTAAGTTCGCAATACTCCATTATTCGTCATGTTTCAAACTTATTCCGATGATATTAACATTGCAGTGCCACCTATTTGACCACACTATCTGTAACAGAAATTCAACGCTCTACTGGAAAATGGGTCGCATTTTGTCAATATCGTGGGGGAATGGGGCTCAAAATTACGTTTGTCGACACCCAGTTTGGCGGCTTTTTCGAATTTTTTTTAAGTTCCTAATACTCCACATTTTGTCATGTTTCAAACTTATTCCGATGATATTAACATTACAGTGCCACCTATTTGACCACACTATCTGTAACGGAAATTCAACGCTCTACTCGAAAATGGGGCGCATTTTGTCAATATCGTGGGGGAATGGGGCTCAAAATTACGTTTGTCGACACCCAGTTTGGCGGCTTTTTCGAATTTTTTCTAAGTTCCTAATACTGCACATTTTGTCATGTTTCAAACTTATTCCGATGATATTAACATTACAGTGCCACCTATTTAACCACACTATCTGTAACGGAAATTCAACGCTCTACTCGAAAATGGGGCGCATTTTGTCAATATCGTGGGGGAATGGGGCTCAAAATTACGTTTGTCGACACCCAGTTTGGCGGCTTTATGAAGTTTTTTCTAAGTTCTCAATACGCCATTATTCGTCATGTTTCAAACTTATTCCGATGATATTAACATTGCAGTGCCACCTATTTGACCACACTATCTGTAACGGAAATTCAACGCTCTACTCGAAAATGGGGCGCATTTTGTCAATATCGTGGGGGAATGGGGCTCAAAATTACGTTTGTCGACACCCAGTTTGGCGGCTTTATGAAGTTTTTTCTAAGTTCGCAATACTCAATTATTCGTCATGTTTCAAACTTATTCCGATGATATTAACATTACAGTGCCACCTATTTGACCACACTATCTGTAACAGAAATTCAACGCTCTACTCGAAAATGGGGCGCATTTTGTCAATATCGTGGGGGAATGGGGCTCAAAATTACGTTTGTCGACACCCAGTTTGGCGGCTTTTTCGAATTTTTTTTAAGTTCTTAATACTTTACATTTTGTCATGTTTCAAACTTATTCCGATGATATTAACATTACAGTGCCACCTATTTGACCACACTATCTGTAACGGAAATTCAACGCTCTACTCGAAAATGGGGCGCATTTCGTCAATATCGTGGGGGAATGGGGCTCAAAATTACGTTTGTCGACACCCAGTTTGGCGGCTTTTTCGAATTTTTTTTAAGTTCCTAATACTCCACATTTTGTCATGTTTCAAACTTATTCCGATGATATTAACATTACAGTGCCACCTATTTGACCACACTATCTGTAACGGAAATTCAACGCTCTACTCGAAAATGGGGCGCATTTTGTCAATATCGTGGGGGAATGGGGCTCAAAATTACGTTTGTCGACACCCAGTTTGGCGGTTTTTTCGAAATTTTTCTAAGTTGCTAATACTCCACATTTTGTCATGTTTCAAACTTATTCCGATGATATTAACATTACAGTGCCACCTATTTGACCACACTATCTGTAACGGAAATTCAACGCTCTACTCGAAAATGGGGCGCATTTTGTCAATATCGTGGGGGAATGGGGCTCAAAATTACGTTTGTCGACACCCAGTTTGGCGGCTTTATGAAGTTTTTTCTAAGTTCGCAATACTCCATTATTCGTCATGTTTCAAACTTATTCCGATGATATTAACATTGCAGTGCCACCTATTTGACCACACTATCTGTAACAGAAATTCAACGCTCTACTGGAAAATGGGTCGCATTTCGTCAATATCGTGGGGGAATGGGGCTCAAAATTACGTTTGTCGACACCCAGTTTGGCGGTTTTTTCGAAATTTTTCTAAGTTGCTAATACTCCACATTTTGTCATGTTTCAAACTTATTCCGATGATATTAACATTACAGTGCCACCTATTTGACCACACTATCTGTAACAGGCGCAGTGGGCCCAGTGTAGATGTGTGTGCAAAGGAAAAACCGTTTCCACTTCGGGATCAAAAGTAATTTTATGCCACAACACAGCAAATCATTTTGCAACCCAAACTCCTGCAACTGATAGATTATCATCACCAGAGCACAATAACAAAACTGAACCAAGTCAAGATAAAAATTTGATTGCAATTTGCTGCTCCAGCTCTGCAGACGTAAATAACTGCAGCAGAATTAACAACCCGAAAAATGACAAATCAAAAACCTACAGCTACTCTGATGTCGAACTCAGCAGCACTTGCAGCTCCCCTAGTAACCAATCAATCACAACTGAATCGATCAATCACAATTCTGCTGGTAAAAGTGAAACTGATAATTGTCAAAAATTGGACGATAGCGCATGCAATAACGCCTTCACAACTCACGCCTCGGGCCTAAAAAGCTGTGAAACTGAAAATGAAAATAACAAGAAGTTTTTAGTAGAAAATGATGCAGAAGCCAACGCTGTTCATGTCGGTCATACCTTAATGATAACCGACAACACTTCCAGCAAAAGCGACAAAAACATTGGCAATCAAAATATATGTTCCGATCTAAACGATATTTCCGTAGCGAACTACACCGCCTCTCAGAAAACTTACGGTAGCGATACTAACATTTCGGACGATGACCAGAAACATAACTTTCAAACAAGTGCGGCCACACAGAAAAGCTGCAGTTTTAGTGAGAACTGCGAAAATGAAAAAAACATTTGCTTTAAGCTGGTGGAAACTGCAAAAGAGCAGGATCCATGCGAAGTGAGTTTAAACATTGAAACAATAGAAGCATTGGGTAATTTTAAAGAAAATTTGATACAAAAAGAACGGGAAAGATTTTCGCACATTAAGTTAAATCAACCCTTTTTTATAACAATAAATGAATGGCAAAAAATGACTAAAAATCGATCACAAAATCACTTTAGAGGAACCACATACATTGATATTTTATTGGAAAAATTAAGGGATTTATATAGTGGTTGTGTGTATTGCATTGACACTAACTACTTGAGAAAACCTTCATCTGTGCTCAATTTACGTGAAAACGATAAAAGACATTACGAGGGATATGTGAAAATATATTGCAAACATGCAACGTGTTGCGGATGCGAGGTCATGGGGAGCGTGAGATTTTATGTTCATCATGACCGCGTGGAAGCAATACCAAAGATATCAGGCAGGCGAAGTCACATTAGACCGTGTGTTAAAAGCAGGCCTTTAAAAGGAAAAAAACGTACGGAAATAAATGAAAAGTTGAAATTTCAAAGGCCTTTTTCCATATTTCGCAATTTGCAGGCAAATCTAACTGAGGATGAAAGAGCTTACGGCTCTTACACTTACGCGCCTTCCCATGCGGTACTGCGGAATATCAAATCACAACAAAACATTTCGAAGCGATATAGTGACAATTGGATCATTAGCACTCAAATGATGGACAAAGAAATAAGTGAAAAAAATGGGGCCTTTATTAGAGACATAGGAGCAAAACCTCCCAGAGTAGTCCTATTTACAGATGCACAGATCAAATTTTTTGTGGATGTATGTAAAAGAGACATAATTTATTTAGATGCAACTGGTAGCGTTATGAAAAAATCTGGCGAGCAAAAAGATTTTCAGATTTATACTTTGTTGGGGAGACATCCAAACGAAGGAGGGCCTGCTTTGCCTATAGCTACAAGCGTTACTACTTGTCATGACACACGTAGCATTCGCAATTTCTTGTATATTTTTTTGAAAGTTACGACCGAGGTGACTGGTTCAAAACCTAAACCTCTCATGATAATTATGGATGGGTCAATGGCAATGTGGAACGCGGTTTTACTTGAATTTTCAAACGAAACAAGAACAAAATATTACAATCGATGTTGACGAATAATAATGGGCAAAGCAGAACCAGGAGACTTAAAGCAAACGTTTGTCTTAAATTGCTTAAGCCACGCGATGCGAGCAGCAAAAAGTTTAGTGGTGAAACATTATAACAAGAAATTTAAAAAGGAAGCAATGTATTGGATATGGTTGCTATTTAATTGCACAACATTCGATGAACTGGAAAAATTAATGCAAAGTTTATTTGTACTTTTTAATTGTGAAAAAAATTCGAAAGTAGTCAAACAACATTTTGATAAACTTCAGCAAAAAGTTCACGAACAGCATGACTTGCGTTCTTGGCAAGAAGATGAAGTAGAAAGTGACGATCTAGAAGATGAGGACTTTTTAGATCCTACAATCGCAATTGACAAAAAGCAAGAAATAAGTTCAAATTTTTACATACATTTTAATCAACAATTGAATAGTTTTCTTTCTTCACAAATGTTCGATGCTCACCAAATGTTTTCCGCCGACAATCAAAAATATCGTAATGTGTATTGCAATAAAGAATTTTGTGAAAAAATTGTCCGCATTATCATCAGCCGAATTTGCAGTACCTCGAAGCTAATGTTAGGTGATTTATTCCGCCATTATTCAAAGAAAAATGATAAAAATATGACACGATATAAAGCATACGATAGTTATTCCCAAATGTATCATAAACTTGAACGCAGTGGTTTCCAAACTATATGCAAAAATAACCGTACCCAAGGAATTATGGAACAACATTTCGGAATTTTGAAATCAATTTATCTCCAAGGAAAACGAATCACAAGGTTAGATGAATTTATCGAGCACTATCACCCGCATATACTGAGCGCTCAAAAAGAAGCTTCCAATTACGCTGCGTTACATGGCAACAAACGAACTGCGTGTCTCACAACCAAATCATCACTTGAAAAGTCCAAACCAATTTCACGTCTAGTGGAATCAAAATTTCGTAAGGGTAGGAAAAGGCGCAACAGGGGTTATTATGCTACAACGCTAGCGCAAAATAGCATAAAATTTGTAGGACTTTTGACCCCTGAAAATGATATCACGAACGTTGGTGCGCAAAAAAATGATTATCCAGCAACAGGCCTTTCATCTCAACCGAACCAATCAACCAACATAAATGTGACCCCTAATGAAGTAATTTCACTGTCTCTAGAAAATGATATCAAGAACGTTAGTGCCCAGGAAAATGATTGTCCAGGTACTGGTCTTTCATCTCAACCGAACCAATTAACCAACATAAATGTGACCCCTAATAAAGTCATTTCACTGTCTCTAGAAAATGATATCAAGAACGTTAGTGCCCAGGAAAATGATTGTCCAGGTACTGGTCTTTCATCTCAACCGAACCAATTAACCAACATAAATGTGACCCCTAATAAAGTCATTTCACTGTCTCTAGAAAATGATATCAAGAACGTTAGTGCCCAGGAAAATGATTGTCCAGGTACTGGTCTTTCATCTCAACCGAACCAATCAACCAACATAAATGTGACCCCTAATAAAAAAGTAATTTTGGTTTCAGACAAAAGTTTCAGCAACTCCGATGATTTAAGCCGTAGTAAAATGAAGGAATTTTCTTTTACGCTTTGGAACTCACTTCCCAATGCTGAAAAAAAACTAACCGACCATGCTCTTGCACTGGCAACAAAGCACGAAATTACATGGTTAGACTTGCTCACTTTAAAAGCATCACAATCGCTTCAGCAACTTCACGAAATTAAAGCATTTGTGCCTTTATACAGAGAAGGATGCTTGTCAAAACATTTAGTAGATGCATATGTAGCAGAAATAGTCAAAAAGGCCAATTTGCGAAAAGGTACAGAAGAATATGGAAGTTTAAATTGCGACGATTTTACAATTATTTCCAAAAAAATGTTCAAAAATAAATTTGTATTTGGTAATAAAATTCTAGATAGACGTACCAAACAACTTAGAGAAAATATACTAATACCATTTCTTTTAGACTATCACTTCATGCTGTTATGGTATTGCAAAGAAACTCATAGCATTACGTTGATTGATTCATTAAATCAAAATCGCGCACATTTAATGAAAGCAATCGTTCCCGTGATCAACTTGCTCAAATCGTTCATAAATCAAGCGCGGAGGAACGAAGTGACTCTGGAAAGTAAATGCATTGTTCAGCAAAATGATTCCATCAGCTGCGGTGTATGTGTTTGCATCGCTGCTGATCTCATTTGCAAACCCAAAACATCAACAACTCATGAAACAAATGTTGCTTTAACAACGGCATACATTTCGGACTATCGGTTTTGGATAGCTTACGATTTATACAACAATTCTACTTGGGCCGATCATCTGCTGGTTGAAATCGAAAACTCAGCGACATGCTGGCAAGCACCGAGACTACCAAACTTAGGAAATTCTTGCTGGTTTAATGCAACAATCCAAGCTACTGCTGCTGTGATAAAACAAGCCAATAGGTTTTCAACTGATTTTTTCGATAAAACCACAACTTTTAAAATCAATGAGTCAAATGACAACAATCATTTAATTTCCCTATTACAGCAAATCTTGTCAAAAAAAACAGTTAATAAGAATGTTCTTGAAAAAGCTCTCAAATTCGCTTGCGAGCAATGCAGTTTTACGTATGGCACCCAACAGGATCCGGCAGAATTTTTTCGTAGCTCAAGTTTAATCAGCGCTTTATTTGAGCGCGGTTTATTGCGGAAGTTTCAATCTAAACTTTACAATCGGTGTAGCCATTGTGACTTAATAACTAGCGATAGTGAAGTAGAACAGACGGACTTAATATTGCCAATGTACGATTGCATTGCGGACGGCGACCAACTTCAAAAGGTCTTAGATAAATATATTAACCGAAGAGAAAAAAGGAAATGTGACTCTTGCGACTCCACCACAGTACACACCAGCAAAGTCGTGTTTCGAAATCTTCCAGACTTATTGGTGGTATGTTTAAGCAGGGCAACCTTCAATGAAGGCTTAAAAAAGTTAAGTACCCCGGTAACACCTTTTCGAGAATTAACTATTAATGACGCTGAATGTCGGGCTGTTAACACGTACGTACTCAGTTCCGTAATCTGCCATTTTGGAGATAATTGCGATAGCGGCCATTTTATATGCTACAATATTATTCACGATGGCTTGGTGATGGAAATGGACGACAACAGAATCAGCATGAAATCGTTGGATGAAATCCAAGATACGATAAGGTGTAGTGGCTATTTATTTTTCTTCGTAAGAAACGCATCTACATCGGTTTCCGACTTGTATTCGACTGATAGCGACAGCGACAGTACAAAAAGAGAAAACTTGCCAAAAAAATTAATAAAATTTAAAAAAAGGCCAAAAATAAGCGACAAAAATATTGAAATCCACAAAACCTTAGAAATTATGGAAACAAAAGAAATTAAACCTCAGTACAAAGGAAATAACAAATTTGGAACTAAATGGGAGAAAGAAAAACAAACCCAATTAAGTTTTGTTCGAGAACAGCTGCTAAAAATAATGTCAGCTTCCAAAGCTGACTGCAAAAAGGGTCCACAATTTCATCGACATTTTTTCTTTTTGAATTCTGATCATAGTAAATTAAAAGATTCAAACATCATTTCACCAAAAATTGAATACAATAGTTTATTCATCATTGATTGGGAAAGTTACTTATTTAAGGAATTTTGTAATTTACTTTGCTTGAGCAAACCAGGTACTTGGAAGAAAGGATATTTTGTGCTCCTTCAAACACTATTCAAAAAAAGCTGCGTAAATGAAAACAGCGAATTGGCAAAGCATGTCATTACTTCTGATCTTGACGTCCGAGACTATGTGAGAAAAGTTTTGCTCATCGAAGCACTAATACTTTGGAAAATGATTACTTGTAACTTAACCTACAAAATAGCTGCTAAAAAACTGCGATTGTTTTGTTAAATAAAGATGTTTAACAGTGTTAAAAAGACGCTATCATACTTAAGCATTTTATAAAGTTTGCACTATTTTCAAATATTACATATTAAAACTTACGCTAAAAGATTTGTTTCTTCGTACATGTTCGACGCTCTTTTTCTCCTAAGCCATAAAACATCAAAATCAAATTTTTGTGAGAAGTTGTTTAGCTGAAAACGCATGTTTGGCTCCTGAAATGTGTGAGGGGTCACTCCCCCAAGAACCCCCCAGTGGGGCCAAAAAATTAATTTTTTGAACAGCTTAAGCTAGAGCACTAGTTTTTTTCATGACAGTAGATAATTAAGAGACAAATATTTTGCCATACTTTGGGGATACCATTCCCCAGGAAACTCTCCAAATGGACCCTTCCAAACTCAATTTTTTAATCAGCTTAATTAAGCTAGGCCGCTTATATTTTTAATATCAGTGCACATTCAAGAAACGGATATTTTGACTTACTTTAAGGGGACCGTCCCCCACAAACCCCCCAAATGCATTCCCAAATAACAGTTCTCAGTAATTTATATGCCTCGGTCGTTCAATGGGACTTTTAAGCTAGCGACTGCTTAGTTTTAAACATGTGTTCGCTTAATTTGATATCGAGGCTCTAAAAATGTAAAAACAAATTACATTCAAAGGAACCTGAAACTTGCCACAAAATTAAGAACAGAAAGCCTCAACCCAAAAATCACTAGTTCTTACAAAAAAAAAAGTGAAGTTAAACCTAAAAAAAGACAGCACGGTGAATATTAAATCGCAAAATTTGTACCAGTATAGAATATGTTTTGCTGCTCTGTGTTATGTTTTTCAGATATCAAGCATGACGACGTCAAAACTCCATCAACTCAAACCTGCTTAGCCTTCATTTCACAATCAACATCTATCACGTTCTTTCTGCGACACTCGCCAAACCATCAATTCCACATGCCAAACCAGCGTTGGAAACGGGCCGACTAGTTCAGGCCCGAACCCGAAAGAATAAGTCCGAACCCGGCCCAAAAACTAATTTGAAGCCCAAATCATACCCCAAAAACGAACCGAAAGTTAAGTTAGGTCTGAAAAATTTAGCAACGTTGCCAAGTTATTCTGATAATATTTTCGTGCACCTAACACAAAAAGCACTTCTCAGGCCCGATTTAAGCCCAAGATTTTTGTCAATTTTAGACCAGAACCCGGCCCGAGTCCGGCCGGAACTCGAACCGACACGAAAAGCCCTCCACGACTTACAACTCCGTGCCACACTATACCAACAGAAAAAAACACAATGTAGCAATTATGAAGCTGTCTCTGTAATCAAACGGCAGGTACAATAGGACTCTTGGTGAAGGTCCTGCCAAAACAAAAAACCTAACGTTGTCGCAGCTGCAACCTCCTGGGTGACATGGAATCGCAGCTTTAACGATCACAACATCAAACAGGGGGTCAACACACGTAATTTTGAGCCCCATTCCCCCACGATATTGACAAAATGCGCCCCATTTTCGAGTAGAGCGTTGAATTTCCGTTACAGATAGTGTGGTCAAATAGGTGGCACTGTAATGTTAATATCATCGGAATAAGTTTGAAACATGACAAAATGTGCAGTATTAGGAACTTAAAAAAATTCCAAAAAGCCGCCAAACTGGGTGTCGACAAACGTAATTTTGAGCCCCATTCCCCCACGATATTGACAAAATGCGACCCATTTTCGAGTAGAGCGTTGAATTTCTGTTACAGATAGTGTGGTCAAATAGATGGCACTGTAATGTTAATATCATCGGAATAAGTTTGAAACATGACGAATAATTGAGTATTAAGAACTGAGAAAAAACTTGACAATACCGCCAAAGCGGGTGTCGACAAACGTAATTTTGAGCCCCATTCCCCCACGATATTGACAAAATGCGCCCCATTTTCGAGTAGAGCGTTGAATTTCCGTTACAGATAGTGTGGTCAAATAGGTGGCACTGTAATGTTAATATCATCGGAATAAGTTTGAAACATGACGAATAATTGAGTATTGAGAACTTAGAAAAAACTTGACAATACCGCCAAAGCGGGTGTCGACAAACGTAATTTTGAGCCCCATTCCCCCACGATATTGACAAAATGCGCCCCATTTTCGAGTAGAGCGTTGAATTTCCGTTACAGATAATGTGGTCAAATAGATGGCACTGTAATGTTAATATCATCGGAATAAGTTTGAAACATGACGAATAATGGAGTATTAAAAACTTAGAAAAAACTTCATAAAGCCGCCAAACTGGGTGTCGACAAACGTAATTTTGAGCCCCATTCCCCCACGATATTGACAAAATGCGACCCATTTTCCAGTAGAGCGTTGAATTTCCGTTACAGATAGTGTGGTCAAATAGATGGCACTGTAATGTTAATATCATCGGAATAAGTTTGAAACATGACGAATAATGGAGTATTGAGAACTTAGAAAAAACTTGACAATACCGCCAAACTGGGTGTCGACAAACGTAATTTTGAGCCCCATTCCCCCACGATATTGACAAAATGCGACCCATTTTCCAGTAGAGCGTTGAATTTCCGTTACAGATAGTGTGGTCAAATAGGTGGCACTGTAATGTTAATATCATCGGAATAAGTTTGAAACATGACGAATAATGGAGTATTAGGAACTTAGAAAAAACTTCATAAAGCCGCCAAACTGGGTGTCGACAAACGTAATTTTGAGCCCCATTCCCCCACGATATTGACGAAATGCGCCCCTATTTTCGAGTAGAGCGTTGAATTTCCGTTACATATAGTGTGGTCAAATAGGTGGCACTGTAATGTTAATATCATCGGAATAAGTTTGAAACATGACGAATAATGGAGTATTGAGAACTTAGAAAAAACTTCATAAATCCGCCAAACTGGGTGTCGACAAACGTAATTTTGAGCCCCATTCCCCCACGATATTGACAAAATGCGCCCCATTTTCGAGTAGAGCGTTGAATTTCCGTTACAGATAGTGTGGTCAAATAGGTGGCACTGTAATGTTAATATCATCGGAATAAGTTTGAAACATGACGAATAATTGAGTATTGAGAACTTAGAAAAAACTTGACAATACCGCCAAAGCGG
Organism: Trididemnum nubilum; assembly: GCA_963965965.1. Lineage (NCBI taxonomy): Eukaryota > Metazoa > Chordata > Ascidiacea > Aplousobranchia > Didemnidae > Trididemnum > Trididemnum nubilum. The sequence continues at coordinate 39,659,300 of OZ014487.1, read as the reverse complement.
GTGTCGACAAATGTAATTTTGAGCCCCATTCCTTCACGATATTGACAAAATGCGCCCCATTTTCGAGTAGAGCGTTGAATTTCCGTTACAGATAGTGTGGTCAAATAGGTGGCACTGTAATGTTAATATCATCGGAATAAGTTTGAAACATGACGAATAATTGAGTATTGAGAACTTAGAAAAAACTTGACAATACCGCCAAAGCGGGTGTCGACAAACGTAATTTTGAGCCCCATTCCCCCACGATATTGACAAAATGCGCCCCATTTTCCAGTAGAGCGTTGAATTTCCGTTACAGATAATGTGGTCAAATAGGTGGCACTGTAATGTTAATATCATCGGAATAAGTTTGAAACATGACGAATAATTGAGTATTGCGAACTTAGAAAAAACTTCATAAAGCCGCCAAACTGGGTGTCGACAAACGTAATTTTGAGCCCCATTCCCCCACGATATTGACAAAATGCGCCCCATTTTCGAGTAGAGCGTTGAATTTCCGTTACAGATAGTGTGGTCAAATAGGTGGCACTGTAATGTTAATATCATCGGAATAAGTTTGAAACATGACGAATAATGGAGTATTGCGAACTTAGAAAAAACTTCATAAAGCCGCCAAACTGGGTGTCGACAAACGTAATTTTGAGCCCCATTCCCCCACGATATTGACAAAATGCGCCCCATTTTCGAGTAGAACGTTGAATTTCCGTTACAGATAGTGTGGTCAAATAGGTGGCACTGTAATGTTAATATCATCGGAATAAGTTTGAAACATGACAAAATGTGGAGTATTAGGAACTTAAAAAAAATTCGAAAAAGCCGCCAAACTGGGTGTCGACAAACGTAATTTTGAGCCCCATTCCCCCACGATATTGACAAAATGCGCCCCATTTTCGAGTAGAGCGTTGAATTTCCGTTACAGATAGTGTGGTCAAATAGGTGGCACTGTAATGTTAATATCATCGGAATAAGTTTGAAACATGACAAAATGTGGAGTATTAGGAACTTAAAAAAATTCGAAAAAGCCGCCAAACTGGGTGTCGACAAACGTAATTTTGAGCCCCATTCCCCCACATAATTGACAAAATGCGCCCCATTTTCGAGTAGAGCGTTGAATTTCTGTTACAGATAGTGTGGTCAAATAGGTGGCACTGTAATGTTAATATCATCGGAATAAGTTTGAAAAATGACGAATACTGGAGTATTGAGAACTTAGAAAAAACTTCATAAAGCCGCCAAACTGGGTGTCGACAAACGTAATTTTGAGCCCCATTCCCCCACGATATTGACAAAATGCGCCCCATTTTCGAGTAGAGCGTTGAATTTCCGTTACAGATAGTGTGGTCAAATAGGTGGCACTGTAATGTTAATATCATCGGAATAAGTTTGAAACATGACGAATAATGGAGTATTGAGAACTTAGAAAAAACTTGACAATACCGCCAAAGCGGGTGTCGACAAACGTAATTTTGAGCCCCATTCCCCCACGATATTGACAAAATGCGACCCATTTTCGAGTAGAGCGTTGAATTTCCGTTACAGATAGTGTGGTCAAATAGGTGGCACTGTAATGTTAATGTCATCGGAATAAGTTTGAAACATGACGAATAATGGAGTATTAAAAACTTAGAAAAAACTTCATAAAGCCGCCAAACTGGGTGTCGACAAACGTAATTTTGAGCCCCATTCCCCCACGATATTGACAAAATGCGCCCCATTTTCGAGTAGAGCGTTGAATTTCCGTTACAGATAGTGTGGTGAAATAGGTGGCACTGCAATGTTAATATCATCGGAATAAGTTTGAAACATGACGAATAATGGAGTATTAAAAACTTAGAAAAAACTTCATAAAGCCGCCAAACTGGGTGTCGACAAACGTAATTTTGAGCCCCATTCCCCCACGATATTGACAAAATGCGACCCATTTTCGAGTAGAGCGTTGAATTTCCGTTACAGATAGTGTGGTCAAATAGGTGGCACTGTAATGTTAATATCATCGGAATAAGTTTGAAACATGACAAAATGTGGAGTATTAGGAACTTAAAAAAAATTCGAAAAAGCCGCCAAACTGGGTGTCGACAAACGTAATTTTGAGCCCCATTCCTTCACGATATTGACAAAATGCGCCCCATTTTCGAGTAGAGCGTTGAATTTTCGTTACAGATAATGTGGTCAAATAGATGGCACTGTAATGTTAATGTCATCGGAATAAGTTTGAAACATGACGAATAATGGAGTATTAAAAACTTAGAAAAAACTTCATAAAGCCGCCAAACTGGGTGTCGACAAACGTAATTTTGAGCCCCATTCCCCCACAATATTGACAAAATGCGCCCCATTTTCGAGTAGAGCGTTGAATTTCTGTTCCTGATAGTGTGGTCAAATAGGTGGCACTGTAATGTTAATATCATCGGAATAAGTTTGAAACATGACGAATAATTGAGTATTGAGAACTTAGAAAAAACTTGACAATACCGCCAAACTGGGTGTCGACAAACGTAATTTTGAGCCCCATTCCCCCACGATATTGACAAAATGCGCCCCATTTTCGAGTAGAGCGTTGAATTTCCGTTACAGATAGTGTGGTCAAATAGGTGGCACTGTAATGTTAATATCATCGGAATAAGTTTGAAACATGACGAATAATGGCGTATTGAGAACTTAGAAAAAACATGACAATACCGCCAAAGCGGGTGTCGACAAACGTAATTTTGAGCCCCATTCCCCCACGATATTGACAAAATGCGCCCCATTTTCCAGTAGAGCGTTGAATTTCCGTTACAGATAGTGTGGTCAAATAGGTGGCACTGTAATGTTAATATCATCGGAATAAGTTTGAAACATGACGAATAATGGAGTATTGAGAACTTAGAAAAAACTTCATAAAGCCGCCAAACTGGGTGTCGACAAACGTAATTTTGAGCCCCATTCCCCCACGATATTGACAAAATGCGCCCCATTTTCGAGTAGAGCGTTGAATTTCCGTTACAGATAGTGTGGTGAAATAGGTGGCACTGTAATGTTAATATCATCGGAATAAGTTTGAAACATGACAAAATGTGGAGTATTAGGAACTTAGAAAAATTTCGAAAAACCCGCCAAACTGGGTGTCGACAAACGTAATTTTGAGCCCCATTCCCCCACGATATTGACAAAATGCGCCCCATTTTCGAGTAGAGCGTTGAATTTCCGTTACAGATAGTGTGGTCAAATAGGTGGCACTGTAATGTTAATATCATCGGAATAAGTTTGAAACATGACAAAATGTGGAGTATTGCGAACTTAGAAAAATTTCGAAAAAACCGCCAAACTGGGTGTCGACAAACGTAATTTTGAGCCCCATTCCCCCACGATATTGACAAAATGCGCCCCATTTTCGAGTAGAGCGTTGAATTTCCGTTACAGACTATGTAGTTAAGTTTAGTGGCAGATTGAAATTAAGATTAATAAATTGAATTTCAACTAGGTTTAAATCTGTAGTTGTGGGTCGCCAAAAGCTGTAGCTTTAATCGCGTCTCTTTTTTTTTGTTACAGCGCGACGTCGATCGCGTGACTTAAGACGCATTATTCCGCCGGAATTACAGTGGTGTTTTTGATATGGTTGGGCATCGTGAACGTTCATCATCTCCAACACCAGTCCGGCCTTCATGAAGTCTTTTGCGCCATTCAAAAACGCGGGTTCTTGACATGCATTCTTTGCTGTAAACTTCAATCAAAGCTTGAATTTTACCAAAAATTTCAAGTTAATTCTTTGCTCAGTTTTAGAGCTAAACATTTTTCTTGCGGCTGTAACAGAACTTCTTGCAACAATGAGCAATTTGCTGCTTCTGCAGGTCAAGGCTTTTTCCGACGCGCAAAAAAACGTGCACTTGCTTTCAACGTCAAGGTACCTAATTTGTTTAAAATATACGTAACTGTAATTTTGTATGTAACTTGTCACAAAATTGTCACCTGCAGTTGTGCACCTTCTTAACATCCCACGCACAGAAAAAAACATATTCGTTTATATTTTTGCGACAAATTTTGAGCTGTTACAATTTAAAAAAGTTTTTATAAACTTGTAAAAGTACTCGTACTTGTACTCAAATACATTTTTCAATATCAGTACTCATACTCAAAGTTTTTTGCAGTACTCATACTCAGAAGTTGAATACTCGACTCCATCACTGCATAAGACATTACATTGACAGGTACTTATTACTAAAATCAAACAAAAAAAATTACCAGCTGCATGCCTAAGATAGCTGTTTTGCCTAATTTTAAGACTCATCAGATAAGCTCAGCAGGGTCAAAATGACACATATTACCGCGATAAAACTTCCGAAAAAACAAAAAGCTTCACCAAGAAAATGATTAAATTTTGAAGATAAAATTCTGTCGTAGCAATCTTCACCCAACAAATTATGCTAAAATGATTACTTCTTTCTAACTGAGATCATTACCGAACGAAACTCCAAGTTTCAGCAATATGCTAAACTAACTGAAACCTTTACCGACTGAAACTAGGTTACAAGCAATTACTAAAATAGGTAACTAAAATCCTTACCGAATGGGCTAAAGCTCGGCTATAGTCTACAAATCTACCTATCTCTAGTTCTCTACTGAATATATCTATCTAAGCTACAGGCTTGTAACTACATAAACTGTTAAAGGCCACCTAATGTCTGCAAACCAATGCACCTAAAATGCAATAAAAAAGTAGGCCTATTACTAATCGAATGCTGAAAACGTGGTTTAGATGCACGTTCTCAGTTTCAAGCTTTCGCGTGTTTAAAAAGTGACATGACGTCATCAGACCCAGGCGTTTGGTGCCTTCGACTAATTGGAACGACCGACGCTCGCGTCGCGTGTTCCTTTGTTTTTACTCGGCCATTTTCTAACTAATGAGTGCGAGATTTCAGACTTTTGCTTATAACTCGAGAAACGTTTGGTCTAACTACATGAAATTTTGACAGCAGTTTGAGATTAATAAGTTTTATGTTTGTACCAAATTTCGAGGCAATCGGTCACGTGACTTCGGGTTTATGACCCGAAAACCGCCCCGAAAGTTTGGCGTAAAAAGCGGTCTAAGTCAAAAACGGCTTAAGTACGGCAAAAAATATTTCTCATGGTTACATGTCTTAAGATATCCTTTCATCCCTACCAACCCACTTTCGGCCGCGATGAGGTTTTTTTCTTATTTTTTTCCTTTTTTTTTCCTTTTTTTTTCCTTTTTTTTCCTTTTTTTTCCTTTTTTTTTCCTTTTTTTTCCTTTTTTTTCTTCCTAAATCTTGTACGCTCGAGTTCTCCTAAACCACAAAACATCGAAATCTAATTTTTGTGTGAAGTTGTTGAGGTACATACGCAATTGTGTCTCCTGAAATTTTTTTGGGGCAACTCCCCCGGGAACCCCCCCAAAATGGGGCCCCAAAAAATCAAATTTTTGAATGGCTCAAGCTAGGGTGCCAGTTTTTTTGGATATCAGTAGATATTTGAGAGACAAATATTTTGAAATAGTTTGGGGGTGCCATCCCCCCCGAGGACCCCCCAAATGGACCCCCAAAAATCAATTTTTTGATCAGCTCAACTTAGGGTAGGCCAGTCTGTTATGATATCAGTGGATATTTAACTGACAAATATTTTGACTCTACTTTTCTGGAGGTTCCACAATCAGATATTTTTGAATAATTGCTGATTTTACAGTAGACAAAAAGTACTTTTGAATGTCACAGCATTAGCTACGCGTCGGTCGTTCACTGGGTTTGCTGGCAAACTCCCATCTAGTTTATCTTTGCAGAGGATAGGCGATTTTGGAAAGGTATGTTGATAGCAGCTTGCTACTCAAAAAGTGTTGTGCAAAAAAGGCGTAATTAGCTCAAAGTGAAGTCGAAGGCACCAAACTCCTGGGTCTAATGACATCATGTCACTTTTTAAACACGCGAAAGCTTGAAACTGAGAACGTGCATCTAAACCACGTTTTCAGCATTCGATTAGTAATACTTTTTTATTGCATTTTAAGTGCATTGGTTTGCAGACATTAGGTGGCCTTTAAGTTGACCAACTGAAACTAGGCTACAAGTACCGGTAATAATTACAGTAACTAGATGGGAGTTTGTTAGCAAACCCAGTGACCGACCGACGCATAGCAAAATGCTGTGACGCTCAAAAGTACTTTTTGTCTACCGTAAGTCAAGTCAAGTCGAGTTTATTTTACCAAACGTTAAAAGTACGCAGGAAGGAATCAGTGAAAAGACCATTCGGTCATCTTAGTCAACTGCACCTATAGCAATACTTCACTGTAATAGGCGTAAACTTAAACTTGGCAATAAATCATAATACGAAATAACGCTAAGTAGGTAAGCACTTGAACACTCATTTCCCCACCTACTGGCACATCCGACGCCACAGGCCGAACAACAAAGCAAAAAATAGGTTAAAGTTACCCACCCAATCCTAATTACAACAATTTCAAGCAAAAGCAGCCCAGTCCGAGGCGGGCCTGCGAAGTCAGATGTTGTTGTAGGCATAGGTGGGCAGTACCGCGGTACCGGTACCGTGGTACTTTTTTGGTACCGGTACCGTCGGTACTTTTGTGGTACCGGTACCAGTACCGCCAAAAAATAGCAAAGTACCGCGGTACCGTACCAGTACTTTAGTTTTTTTTTATTTTTTAGTACGGATTGTAAGAACGTACCAATAAAAACTTGAAACGTTGTAAAAATGCTTGCAAATAAATTGGATAAACAACCAATCTTTTTTCTTAATTTAGTGTTTAACTGTTGGTCTTACTCGCTACTACCACCGCAGGGACTTGTCGTTTGCAGTTTGCTGGCCGATTTGAAAAATTGGCGTTTTCTTGCAATGGCAAAATAATGCATTACCAGTATTCATGCACCGGCGAAACAAAAGCAAAATCGCTAAGCAAAAATTGTAAGAGACGACTTACGCAATGAATACTCATCACATCAGGCGTGAATACAATAGCATAGCCGGGGGTGCGGGGTGAATACATTGGTCTGCCGACCAAAATGCAGAATAAGAAAAATACTACGTTGTTAGCACTTCGGATACTGTCTTTTGCTCTAGAATAGGTTCAAAAAATTATTGAAAGCATATTTTGAAATGTTTATTGAAGGGGGGAGGGAGCTAATTTGTCAAAAATAAAACTTATAAATCAGAAAAAAGACTATAAAGAATAGCCGAAAATTGGTAATCAAATTTGATCGCTTTTTGAAAAATGCTCAACAACTTTTCTCGACCTTCCTTCGATTGACCCCCATATCTGCATACATCTTTCACTATAAAATTTAGCTGAAATAGATTACTTCTTGCGAGGCTTACTAAACTACCGAAATAGGATTTGATGATTTACCAACTTGTAAATAAGAGAACTGAAATTCTAGCAATAGCTACCTCCCACATAAACCATTTATGCAACTAGTACGGTATAATGATTTTTTGCACTGCTAATTTTATGCCACGTATTAATAGCATTGATTTTTACCAAAATAGGCCTAAAATTAAGTTATTTTTGCCAAAAAAATAAAAATTTTTCGAGAGCTGGGGGATCCGCCCCTACACCCTATGCCTCCGGTGGCTGGGGGCCTTGCCCCCGACTCCAGTTGCCTCCGGTGGTTGGGGGATCCGCCCCCAGAACCCCGCAACGTCCCCCCCCATTGCAAATTTTTGGTTACGGGCATGCTTGAAGAAAAATTTACTGTACGTTACTGCCGGCATCCATTTATATTAGCTTTTGACTTTAAATATGCCTGGAACGTTTGACGAAGAAGATGTTCTCATTCACAAACGGTGTATAATACGGCCAAAAGTATTTCACCCGGTAATACTTATACAGAAAAATTATCTCAAAAATCCTTTCATCTGCACCAACCCCACTTTGGCTTTGGCCGTGATGAGGTTTTTTTCTTCCTAAACATGGTACGCTCTTCTAATAAGTTCTACAGGGCAAAACAACGCAATTTAATTTTTGTGCAAAATTGTCGAGTAAAAAACACGGTTTTGTCTCTGGAAATTTTTGGGTGCCACCTCCCCTGAAACTGCACAAATTAATCCCCAACAAATCAATTTTTATGATTGCACCTCTTTTAGAACACCCGAAATTGAACATAACAAAAAATAAATACAGGGTGAGCCAAAAGTAGGTGGACGGCTTATGGAATAGATTTATGCCTCAGTTACTTTAATTGAATTGTTCATTTTAACTTTGTTACAACTATGTTATTTGTGGTATATGATTACAATTTTAGTACTAAAATTTGTTTTAATTTTACTAATTTGTTTTAATTTTACTTTTTAATTCTATTACTATGTTACACTTTTTTTTTTTTTTTCTATTACTATGTTACATTTCTATATTTTTTTTTACTGTCCACCTACTTTTGGCTCACCCTGTATTTTAACGGCTTTAGCCAAAAAGCTAATTTTTTTTCTAATCAGAAGAGACAAAGAATCTTCTTGAGAGTCCCCCAAAAGCATGGCCAAAAGTGCTAAAGCTTTTTTGCGACAACTCTAATTGCATAATCTGTGTTCAACCCACACACTGGTTACATTGTTGCGTCCTTGGATTGAGCGCTTTACGATGATTATCTCTGCTTGTGGCTTCGAACTAGCCAGAAATTTAGTGGTAAGAAATCGAAATTCACGGGACATTGGAAAACTAGAAACTCTTAAGCAGGTGCAAATTCCTCCAGGCACGAAGTAAATATCACAATGAAAGTGTGCGGATTGTGCAATAATTAGCGTCTAACGCTGTGTTGTGACAAGAGAATAAATATGCTATACAAAAGCAACAAAAAATGCTGTAATTTTGAAATTGTTCTCATTACGGGGAAACAAAAGAATTTTTAGAAGTCACCATTAACATGCGTCTTTCGTTTTAGGCTGGCAACTGGTAAGCTCCCATCTAGCTTTAAATAAGAAATGCAAAAAGTAATTGCAGCAACGAATCGACTAAAAACAAATCAAAACAGTACACTTTGCCAAAAGTGCAATTTATCCCCCAATTTCTTAGTTTTGTGTAAATGTCACTTGTGCAATAATTGGGAGCTGATGATCGTCAGAGTATCCTTCAGTGTCAACTTACGTACGTGATGCTTTAGAGATGACTGCTTTTTGGTTATTATTGGGCACAAGATACTCTAAGTCTAGAACAATAAGTAGCCCGGTGACCGTAGTTCGTATAAGTTAGATACGTTATCGAGTCAATTTCATCACTAGCTAGTACTGTACTCACTATTGTAGTAATACTAATACTGCAACTGCTTACTATTCTACGGCAAACTTTCTCTAAAACGAACTGTAGTTCTACGGAGTTCGCACTAGTCGCGGAAACGAACCAAATTGCTAAAAGTGATGATTTACAATCCAGTAAACGAGGTTAATCAGTCCAATTTTTTCCTTTTAATTTTTTAAAAAAGTACCGCAAAAGTACCGCGGTACTACCGCGGTGCTTTTAATTTGAAAGTACCGGTACCGGTACCGCGGTACTAATTTTAACAAAGTACCGAGTACCGGTACCGCGGTACTTTTGCAAAGTACCGTGCCCACCTTTGGCTGTAGGCGGGAAAAAATGTACACCCAAGCGTCCGCCCACAACTATATCAAGCAATGTTGTTAACGAACAACATTTACTTTAAAAAAAAGTATTTTCATATAAAAAAAAGAAAAGGTACTGGCAAGCTGCAATGCGGTCCCATGAAGAAATCACCCACGGCGTAACGTCGAACACTGTTAATTTTAAGGTCAAGCCCAAGGATCGGTTGCATCTATTTCCTACAAGCCCGTCTTGAAACACATTAACCTGAATTGTTGTAGCGTACACGACTATGATAGTAGGAAACAAACACAAGCAACCGAAAGCCCGACCCAAAGACAATGAAAAAAAAACAACTAAAACAGACAAAGTTTACACACCTCACCGTACAAAAGAAAAAAACAACAACAACAACACAACTTAGTATTACAGATCACAATCAGAAACCAATACACAATAAACATACCACCCACTACCTAATTACCGTAAAAAAAAAAAAAAAACTCTTCTAGTCCTCTTTTACGATTGTTTTAAAAAAGAAGGCAGATACAGTAGAAACTTAATATTATGACATTGGCTATAACTACTATTCGCTTTTAACAACACATTTTTGTTGGTTCCGACAGTATTGCTACCAGTAGAATTTCTACCGTTGTAACGACAATTTGCTTTCAACGACATTTTTTTTTTTTTTGCGATCGGTTTAGAGGTCGTAATAGCCGGTTTCAACTGTATATTTAAGTAATGAAAACTAAACACAACCTGGAGCGTTTCTCTTATATAACTCGATCGTAAATAAGAGCATTTTTCATGAAACTGCTACATTTTCTCAAATTTTGATAAGCAATTTATTTTAAATAACTTTTTAAATCTGTAGAACGAGACATCTCGATCTTTTTTAGGGATATTTTTCCACACTTTTAAGCAGATACGATGAAGTTTCTGTTTTCCCATTTCAGTTCTGGCACGATAGTAAAAAAATTCATTTGTACTTTTTTGTCGAGTATTATAACTGTGACCAGAGGTGGAGTCCTTGAGGACGTCCTTGGCCTCGAGGACACATTTTGAAGTCCTTGGCCTTGGCCTTGGCCTCGAAGGTCAAGTCCTTGGCCTTGGCCTTGGCCTCGAGGCCTCAAGTCCTCGAAAATTGGCCTGTCTTCGGCTCGAGGACAGCACTATTTTTTGAATTGTTAAAATTTTGTGAAGCGCTTGAAAATTTTTTTGGAAAACGTTTTTTTGTGGAGATCGCTTGAAAAATTTTTGTTAAGACCTTTTTTTTTTGGAGAGCACTTGCACTTGTGTCCTTGGTCCTTAGCCTTGGCCTCGAGCATTCCTGTCCTTGGCCTCGAGAGTGTCTGTCCTCGGAAAGGCTGTCCTTAGCCTTGGCCTCGGATTTTTTTTTGTGTCCTTGGCCTTGGCCTTGGCCTCGAGCCTTGTGTCCTCGACTCCACCTTTGACTGTGACTGCTGTCAAGTTTGGTAAAGTAAGAGTCAAACGAATTGGGTAACATTTTGTTGTAAAACTTGAACATAAATTTGGCAATTTCCATATTTATCATATCTTCGAGTTTTAAAACACCAAATTTGGAGTACAGTAATGCCGTTGAATCACGTCTAGAACAAAAAAGACAAGCCCTTATAATTTTGTTCTGTAAAATAGATAATTTCTGTAAGTGACTTTTACATGCTCTTCCCCAATTAGGCAAAGAGTGTTGAAGAACTGAGTTAAACATGCTAAAGTACACTACTTTAGAGTACGTGTCGGAACAAAATGACGCAATTTGTAAATCATGCCACAAACTTTTGACAGTCTTTTTGCAAGGTCGTCTATTGATGGATTGCACGTGACGTCATCGCGTTGCTCGCCAAACCGCTGGACGTCAAAATCGCGAATCGGTGCTATGTAAATGCGTGCAAAAACACTGACAGCGAAGATATGGAGCGTATTTTCAGGCTATAAAGGAGTTGATTCTTTGTAACACTAAAGTTAAATGCTAGGCAAAAGCCTGTAAAAACTGAAAAAGATTTTGAGTAGTAAGAATTCGGTTTTGTTTGGTTTTTTTCAGTGACGTAAATCCGGCTTGCTGTTAAGTAACCCATTAGAATCATGTAATATGGATGGTGGTAGCTAATTTTGGTAATCAAATTCGTGGCTTACTATTGATGGCGCCATAATGGAACAATTGTATCTCCTTTATTTGTGACAAAATTAGCGCATTTTTAAACTTTTGTAATTTCAGAAGTCTATTTTGCAGGATCTTGGTAATTTTTTGCATTTCGTGTAGTCATTAGCGGCTTATCGCTATGATTATTGATTGCTATGAGTCAAAATGCATTAGCAGTTGTTTTCATTGAATTATTTGGAAGATATGTCATTTAAACTTTAAACTAATGTCTTAACTGGTCTCAGTGTAACGGTGTAACTTTGATCGAGTCTTAATTTGCATTTATTTCGACTTGAGCTAGTGATGTTAAATATTATTTATAAATAGTGCTTAAACCAAATATTAATCGGCCATGTGTTACAGCTGTGACATAGAATTTTAAGTGTTTTAGGATATGGCCGAATTTACGATTTGAACCAAAGCTAAAAACCGGTCAAAGTGGACAATAGCAGGCAATGGACGATGAGAATTTACAAAAAGCGTAACTTTTCAGATCCGCTGAGCTATGTAAGATGCTTAAATTGCTTCTGGTAATTATCAATTAAGGCCAGGCTATCTACAAAAGTGTTACTTTACAATCAAATTCTTTAAATATGCCCACTGAAGGAATTATACGTTGATTTACGGTAACGTCCAATGCTTTGTAATGGCATTTTGACGTCCAATTGTTTTGGCGGGAAAAAGCTATGACGTAGCTGCAATCCATCAATATGAGTTTTCCAGGATAAATCACTATTCAAATAAACTCCTAGATATTTTACAGTGTTAGTTCTGTCGATAATGTTATGATTTATAAAAATTTGAAAATCAGAGTTTGGATTCGAGGTGTTACTAATCACCATGAAAGCACTTTTTTTGTAGTTAATAGTTAATTTATTTTCACTTATCCAATTTTCTGTATTTTTCATCTCCAGTGAGACTTGGACTTGAAGAGTCTTAACATTGCTGTGCGATAAATGGAGATTTGTGTCATCAGCAAATAAAGTGGTTTCAAAGTCTGATGCTTCTGGCAAATCATTAACATAAAGCAAGAAAAAAAGCGGTCCCAAAACTGAACCCTGAGGAACCCCAAATTTAACACTGTGCAACTAAGAAATGCTGTTGTCAAATTTCGTGCAGATTTTGCGATCTTTTAGATATGCATTTAACAATTTCCATACACTACCACGAAAGCCATAATGCTCCAGCTTTTTGAGTAAGATATCATGACTAACTGAGTCGAATGCTTTTTTAAAATCAGCAATTATTCAAAAATATCTGATCATGGAACCTCCAGAAAAGTGGAGTCAAAATATTTGTCAGTTAAATATCTACCGATATCATAAAACACTGGCACCCTAGCTTGAGCTGTTCAAAAATTGATTTTTGGGGGTCTATTTGGGGGGTCCGTGGGGGGGTGGCACCCCCAAACTATGTCAAAATATTTGTTTGGTAAATATCTGCTGATATCAAAACAGACTGGCACCCAAGTTGAGCTATTCAAAAAATTGATTTTTGGGGGGTCTATTTGGGGGGTCCTGGGGGGTGGCACCCAGAGATGGAGTCCTCGAGGACGTTCTTGACCTCAAGGACATCCTCGAGAACAGATTTTGAAGTCCTTGGACTTGGCCTCGAAGGTCAAGTCCTTGGCCTCAAGGCCTCAAGTCCTCGAAAATTGGCCTGTCCTCAACTCGAGGACAGCACTATTTTTTGAATTGTTAAAATTTTGTGAAGCGCTTGAAAATTTTTTTGGAAAACGTTTTTTTGTGGAGATCACTTGAAAAATTTTTGTGAAGACCTTTTTTTTTTATTGAGATCGCCTGAAAAATTTTTGTGAAGACCTTTTTTTTTATGGAGAGCACTTGCGCTTGTGTCCTTGGTCCTTGGCCTTGGCCTCGAGCATTCCTGTCCTTGGCCTCGAGAGTGTTTGTCCTCGGAGAGGCTGTGCTTGGCCTTGGCCTCGGATTTTTTTGTGTCCTTGGCCTTGGCCTTGAGCCTTGTGTCCTCGACTCCACCTCTGGTGGCACCCCCAAACTAGGTCAAAATATTTGTCTGTTAAATATCTACTGATATCATAAAACAGTGGCACTCTAAGTTAAGTCGTTCAAAAAATTAATTTTTGGGGGGTCCATTTGGGGGGTTCCCGGGGGGTGGCACTCCCAAACTATGTCAAAATAATTGTCTGTTAAATATCTACTGATATCAAAAAAAAGTAGAACTCTAGCTTGAGCCAATCAAAAAATTGATTTTTTGGGGGGTCCATTTAGGGGGGTCCCTGGGGGGTGGCACCCCCCCAGTGAACATGCCCATATGGGGACCACATGGGTTTTTGATGGACAGCTGGGCAACTGGGCTTTGTGTGGGCCAATTCACTGGGGCCCAAGTGGGCTTAGCTTGGGCCTAAATGAACTCCTTTAAAATCATTTTATATGTTTAGTATAAACACCATTGATTGTTAAAAGCCCAAAAATAATTTTCTCATTTTTGTTGAAGCAAAATAAAACAAAAAAATTGAATCTTTATGATTGTGGGGTGCCCAAGGTATTTCCATTCTTAGCCCAATCTTGGGCCATTTGATGGGGCCCAAGTGGGCTTAGCTTGGGCCTAAATGGGATCCGTTAAAATTTGTTTTAGCCGTAGTATAAACACTGTTGGTTGATAAAAGCCCAAAATTAACTATTTAGTTTTTTGTCGCAACAAAATAAAACGATGAAAATTGAATCTTTTAGGATTTGGTGTGCCCACGTTATTCCCACTCTTTGCCCAGTCGTGGGCCATTTTGATGGGGCCCAAGTGGGCTTAACTTGGGCCTAAATGGGCTCCGTTAAAATTTTTTTTAGCGTTTAGTATAAACATCTTTGGTTGTTAAAAGTCTAAAAATAACTTTATTTAGAGTTATTGTTGCAACGAAACAAACGATGAAAAACAAACTTTTTGAATTTGGGGTGCCCACGCCATACCCACTCTTTGCCCAGTCGTGGGCTATTTTACTGGGGCCCAAGTGGGCTTAGCATGGGCCTAAATGGGCTTTTTCAAAATCTTTTTTAGCGTTTAGCATATGCTCCGTAGGTAGTTTAAAGCCTAAAAATAACTAATTAATTTTTTGTCGCAACAAAATAAACAAAAAAATTGAAGCTTTTTTGAATTTGGGGTGCCCACGCTATTTCCACTCTTTGCCCAGTAGTGGGCCATTTTGATGGGACCCAAATGGGCTTAACATGGGCTTAATTGGGCTCCTTCAAAATCTTTTTTAGCGTTTAGTATATGCTCCGTAGGTAGTTTAAAGCCTAAAAATACCGTAACTATTCAGTTAACGTCGCAACAAAATAAACGAAGAAAATCAAAACTTTTTTGAATTTGGGGTGCCCACGCTATTCCCACTCTTTGCCCAGTCGTGGGCCATTTTGATGGGGCCCAAATGGGCTTAGCTTGGGCCTAAATGGGCTCTTTCAATATCTTTTTTAGGGTTTAGTATATGCTCCGTTAGTTGTTATAAAACCTAAAAATAATTTTCTAATTTTTGTTGCAACAAAATAAAACGAAAAAAACTGAATGTTTATGATTTTGGGGTGCCCACGCTATTTCTACTTTTAGCCCAGTCGTGGGCCATTTTGATGGGGCCCCAATGGGCTTCGCGTGGGCCTAAATGGGCTCCTTCAAAATCTTTTTTAGCGTTTAGAATAAAAACCATTAATTGTAGTAAGCCGAAAAATAATCATTTAGTTTTAGACGTAACAAAACAAAACGAAGAAAGTTGAAACGTTTTAAATAATGGGTGCCCGCGCTATTCACACTATCAGCCCAGTCAAAACTTTATGTTATCTATCATCGTGGTAGTTGTATCGTGTAAAATTTTGATTCTTAAACGTGTATTAATTTTTGTGAATTGAATTTTAGTTGTTACGGAACATAAAAAATGTCAATAACAGTTTAAATTTTGGGACTAAAAAATTGTTTTAAATATTTTAAATTTAATCTCTTATTTAACATTTTTATTGAAAAATAATGTCAATGTATTAGAAAATTTATTCATGTAAATTTGTTGAGTATAGAAAAACTATTTTGCGATGTTAAAAGGTTTCAGACGGCAAATACATGTTGGAAGTTTCTTTAAATTTTTGTAACACTTTATTCTTTTTATTGAAACACTGCACGAGAAAAAAGCGTTGCGAGACAGATTCTGCGCATGCGCAAAAGCTTGAATTTAGAACATTTCACGTGGCGAGTTTGCGTTAGAGCACAAAACTCTTGCATTGCTGTAAAGTATCATAAACAATTAAGTCATCGCGGTTGGTAGTGTTTTTCATTATCCTTAATTAATGGTGACTAAAATAAGTGTTCTAGATAGCAAGCAGGGTTAAGGAAATTAGTTTCAAGTTTTCTTACGAAAAGGAGCGGCAAAAGTCTCAAAAACTCAGACTGGCAACAAATACCAGATTAATGATGCGAAATTTTGCAATTTCGTTTCGGTAAATGGAAGTTTTTGTTGCATTACGCAGTTCAACTTTTTGATAGTTAGGTTGTTTTACAATCTTACGGGACGCAAAGGCAAAGAATCATTCAAGAAGTTGTCGAATATATATGAGTTGCAAGGTAAGTTTTTTTCTTATTTGCTTTTGTTCAAGCAGAATGCTGATAAGCTTGTTATCGCACCGAGCTTTTTTATTTTAATTATCTGTCGTTGTTGGGCCTCGAACACATTTATATTTCCTATTTTCTGCAGCAACCAAAAAAAAGCGTTTGCCTGCAGCTTCTGCGCACTTTACTTTGCTTTGTTTTTCGCAGTTTTAGAAAATCATTTTTTCACGTTTTTGCACGGTTGCTAATTACGTTATAGCACCGAACTACATGTTGTTCATTTGGATTTTTGTTATCTGGCGGTTGGACGTATTTTTTTACAAGAGAAGACTTCGCGGTATTTCTGTTTTATTTTACTTTTCCGGGATACTTTTGATTGTTTTTTGCCGCGCTGATTTGAGTTAATTACCCAATAAATTTTGATTAAGTTCTTTTTTGTTGAAGTAATTGTCAGAGTCGGAGCGGTGAAGTCCTGGAAGCTCCTTCCAGGACACCTGCAACCACTAGTTACAGCTCATTCTGTAACATAAGAAAAACAATCATCTTTTCCGAAGAATCAACCCCATTCGGGAATTGAATTGCAGTACCAGTGGTTATTCCTTGGTACCTTTCTGCTTGGACCCCTGCATGAACTGAGCTGCCATCAGCGCTCGCTGTACCTTCGTCGATTGCTGATTTGAACTTGCAACCATCCTTGCTGTCGTTCGGTTGAGTTGTGGATTCTGGTTCCAGCGCCTTCCTTTCGTCGTCATTCAACGATTCAACTTTACCTGCTTTCTTCGAGTTGCGATACCAGCGCTCATCTTTACCGTGAATCGTTGAGTTGGCATTTTCCGTTGGTTGTTGGCTGCTTCGAGTCGCATTCAATCTCCTATCTGCTGGTCCATCTCATTGATCGTCATCTTTTCATTCGTGGTCGTTGGCTTCGTGCCTTTTCTGTTCAAGCAAGAAATCCGTTTTCCCATTCAATCGTCGGACTGCAACTTGAATTTTTAAATTTGTTCATCGGACAATACTTTGTACCAAAACGGTGAAGAAATTCTTTGAATTGCGTAAGTTTATGCTTTATTGTATTGTATTGTGTTTAATTTATTGTATATTTTGTGAGATTGTTCCTTCCCTCTTATCTCCAAAATGTCAAATACTAATAAGAGTGAAAGTAATTTACCTGCTGACGCTAAGTGTGAGGAGAACGACCAGGTCGGATCTCCAAATTTGATTGACCGTGCCAGTCATTTAAATCTATTACCTGATTGTGGTAATCCTGGGAAAGTAAGGGAAAACCCCGCTGTCCAGGCTACCCCGGGAAACGTACCCCGCAAACTGCTTACCATGCATCGCAAGTTAATGGTCGATATAAAACGTAGTCGCGGAGCTCTTTTAAAATGTAAAACTAAGGCGCAGTTAGATCAGGAATCCAGTAAAATTTCTGTGATAACTAGGACTCATGATAATTTCATATGCGCAGTAAAAGAACTTAAAGAAGACAATCTCTTAAAAGATTTGTCTTCTGACGTTACTAAATGCCTGCAAAAATGCCTTGACTTGTATAATGAATGCTGCTCGCGTATTTGCGATAAATCTGATGATAAAACTTGCGAAGTCTCTGACACTAGCGAGGAGGAGACTGATTCCGAACCGTGCGATGGCGTCTCGCAAGTCGATAGTCGCTATAGTGCTACTTCCAGCAAATCTTCAGTTGTAAAACGTATCGAATTGCAAAAGAAGCGTGCTGAACTTGAAAACATGCAAGAACTTGCAAAAGCAAAAGCTCGTAAAATGCGGAAGTTGGCTGAAGCCGAAGCTGATGAAGCGGAAGCCCTAGCAAAGTACGCTTGGAAATGGTCAATATTGAAGCCGAGGAACAGCTGCTTGCTTGTTCTGAAAGTGGGTCTTCAATTGTTGCTCCATCTAAAACCTCTAAAGCTGAATCTGTGCTTCGACGACGAGTTGGCTCGGAAAATCTCGCAAAACCAAATACCACTAATCGTGTAGATTCCGCTATTAAAATCGAGCGTTTTCCTGAATTTAATTTTGATACACGTTTGAGTGCGAAAACGCCTCGCTTTATGCCTGTTAAACTTGATCGGACCTTAACTAAACCTAAACTTGTTATAAATCGCATTAATGATTCTACTATTCGAGTTAATGCTTGGTTAAATGATGAGACGCGTCAGGATGCTTCCGTAAGAATCGAACCGGAGATCGTTGCGCCAAGAATTGTGCAAGAAACTAAGTATCCTAATCGCGGAGTTGCGAAGGTGCCAGAATCGGCTCCTGGAAACGCTGACCGTGAAACTAGTGCACCTTTCCAATCTCAAACTTACAATCGGGCCAAACAAACGCTTTCAATTGATAACCAAGATGTTAATTTGCTCACCTATCTTGATCGTCAAGGCAGGAACGAGTACATTACACTTGCTTCGCAAATTGCTTATGACGGTAACAATATTGCTTTCGTTTTTTACGAAAACCAAATTCGACGGCTTATGGAGGAGAGTCCCTTTGAGGAACGTAAACTCGAGGTGTTGCGAGCATCTTGCGTTGGACAACCACGTGAGATGGTTAACTTGTTCTGTGCACCTACGAAAAGCATGTCTACCTCGGAGCGTATCGAAAAGGCTTTAAGCCGTTTGCGGCAAAGATACGGAGTTACGGCTGGATTTACTTCGGAACCTAAAGTTAAAGCCGTGCGTCACGGCCCTAAAGTTTCGTTTAACTCGGCGTCACTGAAGATGTTTAATGAGGATTTAAATACCCTCGAAGTTTTTGCTTGCGCCCATGACAAACCGGGAAAGCTTTCTGGCCAACTCCTGCTAGATACAGCGGGTCGTTTGCCCATCATTTTAAAACGTAGGTACCTGGACTATCTTGACAAATTGGGATTGGATATGAGTCAATCTGGGTTTGAGTCCCTACGTAAATTTATTCTTCATGAGATTGCTATGATGGCCTCAGAATATGTACAGGCTTTCTTTAAACAGGAGGAAAAGGAGGGGCCACGTGATTCCGGGACCGGTTCTAAGGATTTCCGAGTGCGTCAGGTGGGCATTAAGGTGGATAATCGAGACCGGGACCGGAGCTCTACTGGGACCACTTCTGATACTCCCAGAACCAGTTCACGTAAAACTAGTGCTTCTAAGCCCTCATATGGCGCTAATGATAAACCTAAACCGCCGCCTATATGCTTCGTGTGCTCCAAACCGGACTCCAAGCATTTTTTAATGGATTGTGAAATTTTTAATGACCTTTCACCTAAAAGTAGACGCCAAACGGTTATCGAAGCCAAGCGGTGCTTAAACTGCCTATCTTTAGATCATATAGTGCGTAATTGTCCCCGCTCTACTAAATGTTGTAAATGCGGACCGCGCTCTCAAAATAAACATGCAACCGCGTTGCACGAATGCTTTATTTCTCCAAACACTGGGGCCGCGGATAAAGGCAGCGATGAACCTGGCTCTAAAAATGAAACTACGCAAAATGAACGTAATGAAAGAGTTGTTTTGAAAGCAAACTCTTCGGACAAACGTGTGATCCTGCTTCGTACTAGCGCTGTTAAAATTGTTAACCCCACTTCGGGCAGGTCGTCTCTTGTCTATGCCCAACATGACACGGGTTTTCAAGTGACACTTATTTCTGATAACTTGAAAACTGAACTTGGTTTAGAGACCGTTCCTGAACCTTCGATAACTATTCGCACCCTTGGTGATAAAACTGTACCTGTTGAGGGTCGCACCAACTTTAAACTTCAATCTCTTTATAATGGTGAAGAGTTCAATGTTAAAAATGCACTGGTTGTTCCTCAATTTTCGGACGATGCCCATACTCTGCCACATGCTGTGACACTAGTACGCTGGAACACTTCGAAGGGGCTCATATTCCAGTTGCACCGAAGGCGAGGATGGATGGATGGATGGATCCGGAGGAGCGCGAAGGCATGGATCCGGGGGAGCCGAATTATGTCCTCGCGCGACTGGGGCCCATTGCTAGTGGGGGCAGAGTGTGTGGTCGCTTAAATTCTTCAAATTGCTTGTCCACTATGCGGATTAATGTCTGTTCCCCGGTAAATACTAACTGCGAATGTGCTAAACTAAAGAAAGAAAATGTTGTGTTAAAACAGTCAATCCGCGAATATGAGCTTCAGGACGAAATGATACAGCCATTGAGGAACGATGAGCTTGCTCATAAACTGATTGAATCTGATATCAAGGTGAAAGACGCCAGGTACGAAATTCCGGTACCCTTTAACTTGGAAAAACTTCAAACGTTACCTAACAATTACGAGAACGCATTAAATAGAACCTTGTCACTGCGTAAAACCGCGTTGCGTAATTCTCAGCTGCAACAAACACTTGTTGACACCTTTTCTGAGTTGATTTGTAAGATATGGATTGAACCTATTGAGGATTTGTCATCTTGTGTTGAACCTACGTGGTATTTGCCCTTTTTTGTGACAAAGTCTGCTAAACCCAGAGTGGTATACGATGGTGCGGCTGCAGTTCAAGGTATGTCATTGAATCAAGCTGTTTTTGCTGGTGAAAATTTATTGAATAATCTAGTTGAGGTTTTGACTCGGTTTCGTCTTGGTAAATTTGCCTGCGTGGCCGATTTAAGCAAATGTTTTTTCCAAGTTCAAATTCCTCCTAGTCAGCGAAACCTTTTTCGATTAATTTGGTTTAAGGATAATGATGTAAAAACTGGTGATGTTCAAGTTTACCGTTTTACAAGACACGTCTGGGGGATAAACTCCAGTCCTTTTGTTGCTTTACTTGCTATTAAACGCTTAATAGAGGAAAACCCTGTTAATGCTTCTTTGTTAACTTTGAATGCTGTAGAATATAATTGTTACATGGATGACGTATTGCTTGCCAACAATTCGTTGGAAAATCTTAAACTGATTGTTAAAGAAGGACTTGACCTATTTAGTAGTCGTGGGTTTAAACTACGAAAATGGGTGGCTAACTGTCATGCTAAAGAAATTTTGTCTTGTGTGCCTCAATGTGATTTGGCGACAGGTGTTACTGAGGTTGATCTTGGGTCTAATCCCCTCCCCGATTCTAAGACACTAGGCTTAACCTGGGATCCTGAAAATGATAAATTTCGTGTTACTATCAAGGAATTTTCCAACGCTGCTACCAGGCGAGAAATGTCTAGTCAACTTGCTAGCCAGTTCGATCCTCTAGGCATGGCCTCACCTTACCTGCTTTGGGGTAAATTGATAATGCAAAAGGTAGCTACTTCGGGTGTTGATTGGGACGAGACTCTCTCTGTCGACATTCAAGATTCTTGGAAAAAGTGGTTAGGTACTTTAAGTCTAATAAATGATTTTTCTATACCTCGGAATTGTTTACCTGATCTTGAATTTGATTTTGCTGTGGCTAAGTTTCAATTGCATGGTTTTTGTGACGCTTCTGACTCGGCCTTTTCTTGTGTAATTTATCTTCGATGTTTGGTTAATGATAAACCTTCTGTAAGTTTTGTTCTAGGAAAATCTAGAGTGGTTTTAAAACAACAGGCAAATTGGGTAATTTCTAGAAAGGAACTGGAAGCTGCGAAATTGTGCAGCGATCTAATGTTACAGGCTAAAGAGTCTTTGCGTCATTTTAATTGTTCTTTACATTTTTGGACTGATTCTCGGGTAGTCCTTGGCTGGATTACTAATGCGGATCTGCATCTCGCTCGCTTTGTGAAACGTCGGGTGGATAAGATAATTCGAGTTGCTCCTGCTTCGGCGTGGAACTACATTCATACCACGCAGAACCCGGCCGATGTTGGTACTCGTAGTGCTGCTTGCAGGAACCCAGACTCTGTACATTTGTGGTTGGAGGGACCTGGTTGCCTGTTGCAGTAACGGGTTGACGTTCAGACCTCCGACTCGAGCGCTGTCGTTCGTGTGAGTGTTGTGAGTGGTTTGTCTGTTGAAGAGGAGGGCGAGTGCGGGTTGGATAAGCTCATTGCCACGTCACGAGATCTGTATACGTTGAAAAAACGTCTTGCTTATCTTATGGCTTTCGCGGAGTTTGTTGTAGCAAAATTCAAAAAGATAAACTTTCAAAAACCGGACTTAAACGCTACATATTTAGATCACGCGCTTGTCAAGACTGTGAAGTATGTGCAGGGGCGATGCTTCGGGGCCGCAGTCGATTCGCTGCGCAGGGGCTCTCCTGATGGTTTCGACGCTATTTTGCGACGTCTTAATGAAAAGCGTTGCGACCCGGAGAGTACAAGACAGATTAATGAACTTAAAACGTTAAGAAATTTACGGCCTTGCGTCGGCCAAGACTCTCTCTTTCGCATCGATGGACGTTTGGAAAATGCTGAGCTTCCTATCGATGCAAAGCATCCTATAATTTTACCTGGCAGGCATGCCTTGACGCGCTTGATTGTCCTCGACGCGCATGAGAATGCAGGACATGCAGGCCCTTCCTACACGCTTATGAAAACCCGCCAACGCTTTTGGCTAATCCACGGAATTTCGAGCGTAAAACATTATATTGCGGAATGTGCTAGCTGCTGTCTTTATAAAGCAAAACCGATAAGACAATTAATGGCAGATTTGCCTGTTTGCAGGCTTACTGCATGCAACAAACCGTTTAAATACTGCGGATTGGACTATTTGGGCCCTGTTCGCTACAGACAAAACCGTAGTGAATGCAAAGTGTGGGGTTTGTTATTCGTTTGCATGTGTACCCGTTGTATTCACGTTGAGTTGGTAACTAGTCTCGACTTAAACAATTTTCTTTTGGCCTTTACTAGATTTACTAATTTGCGCGGAGCGGTTGATACAATTTATTCAGATAACGCTTCTACCTTCTGTGCTGCTTCCGATCATTTGCCTAAATTACTCAGTTCTACGGAGTTTCATAATGCCATGCGTAAATCTAACATAATTTGGCGTAAGATCCCTCCCTATGCGCCCAGTCAAGGTGGTAGCTGGGAGAGCATGGTTAAATTATTTAAGACGGCTCTACATCGCGTTTTGCAAAATACACGACGCATGCCTTCACTCATCGAATTGCAAACCTTTTTCTCGGATGCAGTACGTATAGTAAACGACCGTCCTTTAACCACGTTAAGTGATCAACCTAATGACTTGGCTCCAATTTCTCCCTCATCCTTTTTGGGGCAAGAGCTGGCACCGAACACGCCCTTGGGTGAGTGTCACGACACAGGGGATCTTCGTAGGGATTATTTGTACAATTCTAACTTGGCCCATCGTTTTTGGCTTGGGTGGATGCAGTCCTATCTTCCCTCTTTACAGGGACGAAACAAATGGAGGGTCCTACAAAAAAACTTAACTGTGGGACAATTAGTTCTTGTGGGCGATGCGGAAGACGTAACTTACAGGGGTGCTTACCGTTTGGGACGGATCCACTCCCTTCATCCACACATACGTAGGGGCAAGGAAATTATTCGCCGGGCTACTGTGGCTGTCCTGGCTAAGAATACGGTTGGGGACCCTGGAAGGATAGAGTATGTTCTTCGGGACTTGTCAAAAATCGCTCCTGTGTAGTGTGTTTTATTGTGTTGTTTTGTTCGTATGTCGTAGTTTTATTTTATCGTTCATACTCGCCAGCTTATTAATGTAACGCCGTAATAAAAACTGTTATTTTATTTTAATTATACTACCGTTCCTCTTTCCGCCAGATTGTGTTTACTATTTGATCGCTTTCACCCGCATTTATTGCTTTATTATTATTGCCTTATTTGTCCACTCATGATTTTTGTATTTGGAAGTTTTCCTTTTTCGGTGCTTTCACTTGTTCATGTTTTGTTGAAACTTCTTTATGTTTCTGTTTCAAGGGGCCGCTTATGTTATCGCACCGAGCTTTTTTATTTTAATTATCTGTCGTTGTTGGGCCTCGAACACATTTATATTTCCTATTTTCTGCAGCAACCAAAAAAAAGCGTTTGCCTGCAGCTTCTGCGCACTTTACTTTGCTTTGTTTTTCGCAGTTTTAGAAAATCATTTTTTCACGTTTTTGCACGGTTGCTAATTGCGTTATAGCACCGAACTACATGTTGTTCATTTGGATTTTTGTTATCTGGCGGTTGGACGTATTTTTTTACAAGAGAAGACTTCGCGGTATTTCTGTTTTATTTTACTTTTCCGGGATACTTTTGATTGTTTTTTGCCGCGCTGATTTGAGTTAATTACCCAATAAATTTTGATTAAGTTCTTTTTTGTTGAAGTAATTGTCAGCGTCGGAGCGGTGAAGTCCTGGAAGCTCCTTCCAGGACACCTGCAACCACTAGTTACAGCTCATTCTGTAACAAAGCTATTCAAATGTTTTTTTTTCACTAGATCAAATGACTTTGAAACTGCTAAGGTTTGAACGAAAACAGTATAATTTTATGTTGAACCTATTTCGATTTCATCTAGAAATGGTAATTCTGTGCGGTATCTTTATTACGAAAAACGACCATTGACCTTTATATTTTAAGCTTGTTTAAGCAAAGCACAGTGTGACCTAAACATCAAAATATTAAATAGTGATTTAACTCGAATTTGTGGGGTAATGTGCGTTCTTTGTCAAAATGTTTATGTTTTTGAACTACCGGTACTGTTTCTAACACATAATAAATTTTGTAAGTCACTATTGACGGCACAACTGAGATTTCGTTGTTAAACGTCTCTAACTGCTAGTCTTTGGCTCGTAGCCAAGTTGGTCATTGCGAGCTGTATTCTTCAAATCAAAATGTAGCCCCAACAGTCCGAGAGATGACGTGACAGTGTCTTTGTTGTTGTGCATATTTCAGTAGTGTAGCCAGGGGGCGGGGGGGTTATTAGCCCCCCCCCCAATTGGCCTGAAAAGTATGCAAAATAGCACGTTTTTAGTGCTTTTGAGGCCGATTTTTGCTCCAAAAATGAAAACAGCCCCCCCAACGGGAATGGGGAGCAGAAGTTGTGAAGGACTAGGCATACGTGTTATTTGGACCAGAAAAGTGGAGTTTTTTTTCAGGAGCGTACCCAAAGTTGGTCAGAAGAAGTGACTGAATTTTGGTTAAGACCTTTTTTTTTTTTTTTGAGATCACCAAAATTTGGTTGGAAAAACCGTTTCAATTTTGGTGAAGACCTTTTTTTTGGAGATCACCTGATTTTGACACAAAAACCGCCTCAATTTGGTTCAAGACTGATGAAAATTTGAGTCAAGTTCGTTTACTGCTGTTTTCACCTCTCAAAAAAGCCCGCTCCCCCTTTGCGAAATCCTGGCTACGCGCCTGGCATGTTTAATGTACCGGTATTGATCTTTTGTCACCTAATAGCGTCAAAAGCTAACTGTTTGATGATGCACAAATATTTCCTTGCCATAACTACTTCTTGTTTGGAGGAAACTGTAACCTACATGCTTAAGTTTGAGGATTTCTTCGAATTCTTGTCCACTGAATTTGCTGCTTGTTTAAAGCTGCCAAGCAGAGATAAATCATCATAATCCGTCTTATCCGAAGACGCAAAAACGTGACCAGGGTGCAAGTTGAACTCAGATTATGCAATCAAGGTCATTATAAAAACAACGCTTTTTCCTTCTCGGCTACGCTAACGACTTGTGTAGTTGCTTCTCATTGCCCATTGTTGTTTTTTCAGATGATGTAAAAAGAATCTAGCTACCAGAAATGCAGCGAAGTCGATTTGGAAACCGAAGTGGTCAAATGGTTGACCATTGCGCGAAATCGAGGCGGAAACCGGTCCAAAAGAAGGAGATTCGAAAGCGCTCCCGTGCCAGCTCTAAGTTAAAATGATCTGTAATGTGTTTGCTTTACGTGTACTGTTGTTGTGAGTGAATTCGGTTATCACTGTAAGTTGGTAAAAATAAACCCTCAAGTTTTGATGAATGTAGTGTTTTTGTATTATTGTGCTTCACGTTGCACCAGTTTTGCACGACTTGGGATGTCGAGTACCACAGCAATGGATGCGGATGGGTTTGCCCACTGAATTAATGGGCTGCCCAGTTAAATCCCAGTGGTAGAAGCATGGGATGTAGGTGGGTTTGCCCAGTAAATTAATGGGCTACCCAGTTGAATCCCAGTGGTAAAAGCATGGGATGTAGGTGGGTTTGCCCAGTAAATTAATGAGCTGCCCAGTGAAATCCCAGTGGTAAGAGTATGGGATGTGGGTGGGTTTGCCCATTAAATTAATGGGCTGCCTAGTTGAATCCCAGTGGTAGAAACATGGGATGCAGGTGGGTTTGCCCATTAAATTAATGGGCTGCCCAGTTGAATCCCAGTAGTACGAGCATGGGATGTGGGTGGGTTTGCCCATTTAATTAATGGGCTGCCCAAATGAATCCCAGTGGTAGAAGCATGGGATGTAGGTGGGTTTGCCCATTAAATTAATGGGCTGCCCAGATGGGGCCCAGTTTTATCCCGTGGACAAAATCAAGTGGGCCCCATGTGGGTAGCCCACATGGGCCCCACATGTTGGCCCACTATGGCCCCAATTGGGCCCCACATGCAATTGTTCATTGGGCCCCAACTATGTCAAAATATTTGCCTGTTAAATATCACTGCTGATATCAAAAAAAAGTAGAACTCTACCTTGAGCCGTTCAAAAAATTGATTTTTTGGGGGTCCATTTGGAGGGGGTCCCCGGGGGGGGCAACCCCAAACTATGTCAAAATATTTGTCTGTTGAATATCTACTGATAACAAAAAGAACTAGCACCCTAGCTTGAGCCGTTCAAAAAATTGAGTTTTTGGGGCCCCATTTTGGGGAGTGTTTCCGGTGGAGTTGCCCCAAAAAATTTTGGGAGAAATAATTGCATTTGCAGCTCAACAACTTTACACAAAAATTAGATTTTGATGTGTTGTGGTTTAGAAGAAGAAGAGCGTACAAAAATTAGGAAGGAAAAAAAGAAAAAAAAAGGAAAAAAAAGAAATAAACCTCATCCCGGCCAAAAGTGGGTTGGTTGGGATGAAAGAGTATCTTGAGACATACAACCCTAGGCAGTATTTTTTGCTGTACTTAAGCCGTTTTTGGCTGAAACCACTTTTTGCGCTAAACTTGCGGGACGGTTTTCAGATTCTAAAACCGAAGTCACGTGACATATTGCCTCGAAATTTTGTACAAACATACAACTCATTAATCTGAAACTGCTGTCCAAATTTCATGCAGCTAGACTCAACCGTTCTCAAGTTATAAGCAAAAGTCTTGAAATTTCGCACTCGTAAGTTGGAAAATGGCCGAGTAAAAACAGATGAACACGCGACGCGAGCGTCGGTCGTTCCAACTGTATGGGAGTTTGCCAGCAAACCCAGTAAACGACCAACGACTCAAAAGTACTTTTTGTCTGCCGTCAAATCTGTGCTTAGCTGGAAGAATTCTCGTATTGATGGATTGTAATTGTAATTGTAATAATTGTAATTACATTTTGTTCACCAAGTTGCCTTGGCCAGGAGACAGCGAAGTGATCTTTCGGTCTTCGAGTCAAGCTGCCGCCTGCCCACCTGTCTACCACACACGATGGAGGCTTCACACTGTCCCTTTAATTGCTGAACGTCAAGCAGGGAAGCTGTGATTACCAATTTTTATAGTCTTTGGTTTGACCCGACCGGGAATCGAACCCGAGTCTGCCGCTTCAGTTGCAGACGCTCTATCCACTCGACCACTGATCGGTTATTGATTGCACGTGACGTCATCGCGCTGCTAGCAAAACCGCTAGACGTCAAAATCGCGGATCGGCGTTATGTAAATGCATGCGAAAACACTGTTATCGAAGATAATAAGGCGTATTTTCAGGCTCTAAATCAGTTAATTCTTTGTAACATTGAAGTTAGATGCTAAATAAAAGCCTGCAAAGACTGAAAAAATTTTAATTAGTAAGAATTCAGTTTTTGTTTGCTTTTTTCAGTGACGTAAATCCGGCTTGCTCACAAGTAACCACGGGAATCATGTAATATAGATGGTGGTAGCAAGCTTCGGTTATCAAATTTTAGGTTTGCTATTGACGGTGCTGAAATACAACAGTTGTATCTCTTTTATTTGTGACAAAATTAGCGCATTTTTTAACTTTTGCAATTTCATAAGTCTATTTTGAAGGATCTATTGGTGATTTTTACATTTTGTAATGTCATTAACGACTTAGCGCTATCGTTGCTAGGAATTGAAACGCATGTCGATTTCCCCAAAGACTTGTAAATATTGTTTGCCTTTCGTTAGTTTGTCTGCAGCTGTTTGTCTGAATGAATGTCCTTTGTTGTTGTGGTTGTGACGTCATAATGCCTGTCGCTTCGTATGCCTGTTGCTTGGCATGCTTGTACTAGTTCGTTGTGCTTGTGAGAACGTTTCTGGGCTGGGCTAGGCTAGTTAGTCAGGTTAGGCGAAACGGGTATTAGGGGTTAGGTTAGCGTACGTGATGGCAGGCATAGTTAGCAGAGGTGGAGTCCTCGAGGACAGATTTTGAAGTCCTTGGCCTTGGCCTTGGCCTCGAGGCCTCAAGTCCTCGAAAATTGGCCTGTCCTCGGCTCGAGGACAGCACTATTTTTTGGAAAGTTTGTGGAGCGGTTGAAAAATTTTTTGGAAAGCGTTTTTTCGTGGAGATCGCTTGAAAAATTTTTGTGAAGACCTTTTTTTTTTTTTTTTTTTTTTTTTTTTTTTGGAGATCGCCTGAAAAATTTTTGTGAAGACCTTTTTTTTTTTTTTTTGGGGAGCACTTGCGCTTTGTGTCCTTGGTCCTTGGCCTTGGCCTCGAGCATTCCTGTCCTTGGCCTCGAGAGTGTCTGTCCTCGGAAAGGCTGTCCTTGGCCTCGGATTTTTTTTGTGTCCTTGGCCTTGGCCTTGGCCTCGAGCCTTGTGTCCTCGACTCCACCTCTGATAGTTAGGCCTCTTGTGCATAATATAAGCTTGTACTTATTAATATACTGTGCTGCAGAATCTAAGTTTAGAAGGCCTATGTTTGTTAGGCAGGCCAGCGCTGGGCTGGTTACGATTGTTTTGAGCTCAAGTGGCGAGCTATATGTTTAATTGAAGATTCCCGGTTTGGCAAGGATTTTTTTGGTAAGTTTTGACTGCTATGTTTGTATGTATGTTATCGTAGTAGAGTAGCCCTGGCTGATGGATTGCAGACCGATTATTTCAAAGTATTGTTGTAGGCTAAAGGCGTCAATCTAGTTGTGTGTGCCATTAACTGAATGATTTGTCAAGTGTTTTGTTTTGCGTGATGTTTAATTGTGTTTTTGCTTGAGCAGAAACCGCCACCATCGAAAGGCGCGTATTTCAAAATTTTCCTTGTTAAAATCAATTCCTGTTAAAACGAGTGTGGACCGCGACGTCGCCAAACCCGCGCGAGCTCAGTTTCAACATCGTTTCAAAAAAATCCATCGTTTCAAAAAAATCCCTCGTTTCAAAAAATCCATCCTGAAGAAAGTCATTCGAAGTTTGAATTCTGGTTTCTACATTTGGATTAGTAACGTGGAATACATTTTGGATTACACATTATTGGATTTGTTATCTGGAATCATTAGTCGCTTTGAAATTGGAAGTTTTACAAAGTGGAAGTGACAAACCCGTAGCCTATACGTGAGTCGGACACGGATTTTTGTTTTTTTTCGTTGGTAATAAACTGTGAACAATTTTGTTTCGTTGTTGGTCTATCTGTAGGCCAGCATATTCTGGAAATCGAACTTTGGTATTCTTGGTTAAGATCAATTTAGAGCGAACTATTTCTTGAACGTCATTTACCGTCGGAATTTAGCTGGCTATACTGTGCGTTACTAAGTACATCTTGAATTTTTTTGACTATTCTCTTTTGTGTTGTGTAGTGTAGGCTTGTAGATGTCTTTGCCTAAAGGTACCGATAAATCCCTTAGTCACCATTGTGTCCTTACCGATAAGATCATATCTGGATTGCATGCTCTTAAAGCAGAATATGTAAAAACTGAGGCTTTAATGAGTGACCCTGAAAATGTGCGTTCTGTACAAAGCAAGTTAAAACTAATTAATAATAACTTTGATGAGTTAATGTTGCTGTGTTGTTTCATTTGTGACGATGAAACTATGCCTGGCAGCACGTCACACAAGATCGATGTGATTGAAGGGAAGGGTAGATTTGGTCGGAAGGTGGAGGACTGGCTCTCTAGTGTTGGTATGCCAGAGGTGCCGGTGTGTAGTGGTGAGACTGATACTGCTGTGGGTCCGCTTGTCGGAGTGACCTGTAACTCTAATGTTGGTGCGAGTGAGATTAATGCTTTGGTGGATGATTGTGATGAGCTGTTGGGTGGTGTGAAGTCTATTTCAGGAAAGACGTCTTCAACTTCATCATCTCGTAGTTCTCGTATTCGAACAACTAGAGTAAAAGTTCGCCTGGCACAGTTAGCACTCCGTCAAGAAGGCGAAAGGCAAAAGGAACAGGCCAAAGTGGCTATTCGAGAGAAAGAGCGTCAACCGCAGATGGCCGAAGCAGAGCTTGAAGCTTGGGAAACCGAATCGATTGCAAGTAGTGCACGTATTGATGGCGAAAGAATGAGTTTCTCTAGTCAATCTGGAGACTTTTGCAAAGTGCGGGAAAGACGATCTAGCTTAAAGAAGACGGATTTGCAGAAAGCTGACCGCCGTTACCAGTCTGAAATTGAGCCGGCTAGAGGAATGCAGGTACAAAAGAAATCTGAACCTGCTGCCACCGCTGAAGGACCACAGTTTGAACCAGAGCATGGACGTCATGGAAAAGGATCTAACAGTTATGGTTACCAAAGATATGCTGATACTTCGTCATACCGGCAGTCATCTCCTCATTTCTCAAAGATTGTCGACGCAACACCAAATGGTTCCTCCTGTGACGAAATTGGCGAGCGCTTTTTGCCAAAACCTACCATCGAACACTTTGATGGAGATCCACTTGACTATGGAGCATTTATGAGCAGATTCAAGGTGCATATTGCTGATCGTTTAAGAAGTGATAACCTTAAACTTGTATATTTGTTGCAGCATTGCAGCAAGAAAGTGCATGAGAAGATAAAGCACCATGCCATTGGAGGCAACAAGCAGGAATGCTACCGCAGAGTGTGGAGTGAGTTACATGACCGTTATGGACAACCTTATGTAATTGGCCGTCACTGCGAGTAGCTTTTGTTGGACCTTCCCAAGATTAATCAATATGATGCTGATGGTCTTGAGAAAATGGCAACCTTGATGAAAAGATGCCTCTCAGCTTTGGAGAAGTCACCTGAATTCTCCACGTTGAATACAGTCGGATTTATTGCAACATTAGTGGAAAAGCTACCTGTAGAGCTGCGTCGTAAGTGGATTTCAGTAGCACTAAAGATAGAAACCAAGACTGGTTCCTTAGCTGGGTTTCAAGATTTTGCCGAATTTGTTATCAATGAATATGTAGAAGCAAATTCAACATACTTTAAAGCAATATTTCCTGCGCGATCGACCAAAAGCGACGGTTATGTGATAAAGCAAAAGAAGGCTCACGCTTTTGCAACTACAACGCCCATTAAAAGATCTCCCCAAGCGACTGATCAAGCAAGTCATAAAGGTGTGAAAAGGGTCGAAAAAAAGCCACAGAAGGAGGCTGGATCGCTTAGCTGCTATTGTTGTGGTCAGCAGCATAAGTTGATCAACTGTGATGAGTTTCTCCGAAGATGCTACTCCGAAAAGAGAGCAGTGGTCCGTGACAAGCAACTACGTTATCGATGCCTGCGCCCAGGGCATCCGATAAAGGAATGTCGCAGCAGAACTGTCTGCACTGTTGAATCTTGCAAAAGCAACTCCCATCATACACTGTTGCATGTTGATCCAGGTGGAGTCGCAATGTCGGCGCTGGGAAATGTGGCTTCATGTAGTGATGAGGGAAGCATCGAAAGGCCAAAGGTATGTCTGGATATCGTCCCCGTCCGTGTAAGCTTTGGTGACGCTGAAGTATTGACTTATGCGTTGCTGGATAATGGATCATCTGTTTCATTTTGTGAATCTCGGCTGACTGATCGTCTTGGCTTGAGCAGCCATCAAGGAAAGACAGTTGAGACTTACGTCGAAACTTTGACCACTGATCAACCCAAATCTTTGAAGACTGAATCCTTTTCTCTCATAGTCAAATCTCTGGATTCCAATGAGGAGTTTAGTTTGACCAATGTATTGAAAATTGATCATATTCCTGTGAGTCCCACCAGCCGTAACACACTAGACAATTTAGATGATTACGAGCATCTACGTGGAGTCTCGCTGCCGCACATTGAGGACGCCACGGTAACATTACTGATTGGTAACGACAACTGTCTCGCTCATTTTCCATTGGAGACACAATTTGATCCTTCTGTAGAAGTTGGTCCACAGGCAGTGAGAACTCCATTGGGGTGGATATTAAAGGGCCCAACCCAAGCTACTCGCACAAATAGAATTCCTGATCGTTGTCCAAGTTTCCTGCTGAATTACTCACGAGTCCCAGATTGCGTTAGTGCCATGAGTAATGCATTAATCACTGGTGATGGCGACATTTATCCGCTTAAGAATGGGTTAGGTTGTTCAGACGTCGAAAACCTTATGGCATGGTTGAAGACTCATGAAGAAGTGCAAGAATTTGGCCTGCGCTATTCAGCCGAAGACGTTTTGGCATATGACTTTATGAAAAGGTGTATTCCCCACAAGGAAGGTCACTATGTGCTGCCCTTACCATGGAAGAATCCCGCAAAGGTTTTGCCCGCGAGTTTGCCTACGGTGGAGAAACGCTCAGCTGGAGTAGACTGCTTTGATCCGAAAGTGATTAAGCAGTGAAGAAGTGAGCTAAAGCGTTATGGGTGTATCATGACGTGTATGACTACCCGTGCTATCCACTTAGAAGTTGCTCCAGACCTCACCACATCCTCGTTCTTGAACGCGCTGCGCCGCTTTATAGCACGACGAGGCAACATTCAGCATCTTTATTCCGACAACGGTTCTAACTTCGTGGGCGCTGAAAGAGTCATGCCGAACTATATGAATGCTTGGAACAAAGAGCAAATTTATGACCACTTGCGACTCAAAGGCATAGAATGGTCCTTCAACCCCCCAGGTGCAAGTCACATGGGTGGCGTCTCGGAAAGGATGGTTGGAGTTGTAAAGCAAGTCTTCAAGGCAATACTTCCTGGAAAACCACTTGATGATGATGCTTTGCACACAATTCTGCTCGAGGTTGAAGCAATGGTCAACTCTCGACCTTTGACTGATGTAGTTGTAGATTCCAAGTCCGATTTGCCCCTCACTCCCAACCACTTGCTACGTATTAACCCAACCATTGGACCCCCAATCAAGCTAACTGATAAGCCCGATGTTTATGCACGCCAACGTTATCGTTTAGTTCAGTTTGTAGCTGACGAGTTTTGGCGTCGATGGGTATTGGAATATCCCCGTACACTCTTTACCAGAAGAAAGTGGCAAGAACGTCGAGAGAACATCAAGGTGGAGGACGTCATGTTGATTGTTGATTCTGATGCTCCAAGAGGTGAATGGCCATTAGGACGAGTTGTTCATACTTACCCACACAAGGACGGAATAGTTCGAGTTGCCGAAGTGCAAACAAAATTGGGATTAATCAAACGACCATAATAACAAAACTCTGTGTGATCGTAAAAGCGAGTCATGCCGTAGAAATGGATGACACAAATGCAACTGCTGAAGGATCCGATGACAAAGCTGTTCTAAGACAGAAGGCCAGACAAGTAACTGCACTGTATATAAAGGTCAAACGTCTTAACCTTTTCGTTTCTTTTGCAGGCTCCGATGATAAGGTGCTCAACTGCCGATATTGAAGTAAGTATAATTGTAAAGCCTGTCCAACCTTTGTTTTTTTTGTTTGCAGATTTTCATTTCCATGGCTCGACGTGAAGGAAATCTCCGATGTCATGAAGAATGAAACTTCGTTGCATTCTTGGGGGGGAGGATGTCGATTTCCCCAAAGACTTGTAAATATTGTTTGCCTTTCGTTAGTTTGTCTGCAGCTGTTTGTCTGAATGAATGTCCTTTGTTGTTGTGGTTGTGACGTCATAATGCCTGTCGCTTCGTATGCCTGTTGCTTGGCATGCTTGTACTAGTTCGTTGTGCTTGTGAGAACGTTTCTGGGCTGGGCTAGGCTAGTTAGTCAGGTTAGGCGAAACGGGTATTAGGGGTTAGGTTAGCGTACGTGATGGCAGGCATAGTTAGGCCTCTTGTGCATAATATAAGCTTGTACTTATTAATATACTGTGCTGCAGAATCTAAGTTTAGAAGGCCTATGTTTGTTAGGCAGGCCAGCGCTGGGCTGGTTACGATTGTTTTGAGCTCAAGTGGCGAGCTATATGTTTAATTGAAGATTCCCGGTTTGGCAAGGATTTTTTTGGTAAGTTTTGACTGCTATGTTTGTATGTATGTTATCGTAGTAGAGTAGCCCTGGCTGATGGATTGCAGACCGATTATTTCAAAGTATTGTCGTAGGCTAAAGGCGTCAATCTAGTTGTGTGTGCCATTAACTGAATGATTTGTCAAGTGTTTTGTTTTGCGTGATGTTTAATTGTGTTTTTGCTTGAGCAGAAACCGCCACCATCGAAAGGCGCGTATTTCAAAATTTTCCTTGTTAAAATCAATTCCTGTTAAAACGAGTGTGGACCGCGACGTCGCCAAACCCGCGCGAGCTCAGTTTCAACAACGCATAAGCAGCTATTTCCACTGAATTATTTTGTAGAGTCGTCATTTAAATTTTAAACGAATGTTTTAAATGGGCTCAATGTAGGCTACGTTTGATGAAGCCTTAATTTGCTTCTATTTCGACTTGAACTAGTAATTGTTAAATATTATTCATAAATAGTGCTAAAATTAAACATTAATCTGCAATGCGGTATAGCTGTGGCGTAGACTTTTATTTATTTTTGGATATGGCCGAATCTACGGTGTGAACCAAACTAAAAACCTGCAAAGTGATAATTGCAGGCAAAATAAACGATGAGAATTCACAAAACGCATAACTTTTTAGACCCACTGAGCCATGTAAGCTGCTTTAAATTGCTCCAAGTAGCTTTGAACTAAGACCAGGCTTTCTACAAAACTTTTACTTTACAACTAAATTCTTTGAATATGCCCACTGAAGGAATTATGCATCGATTTCCGCTAACGCCCTATGCTTTGTAATGGCGTTTTGACGTCCAATCGTTTTGGCGCAAAAAAGCTATGACGTAGCTGCAATCGATCAATATCATTCATGCGCGACGTGACGTAATACAGCCTTACGTTTTCTCTAGTTCTCTGTGATGGTAGCCGCGCAGTGTACGCGGTTATAGCTACAGCGCCGCGCCGTGTAAAAAATTCCAGTAGGTTTGCACTTTGCAGTGGAGTGGAGCTGCAGCGTGGAGGATAAGACCACTTCTTAGGTTTAGGTTGGGAATCAGCCACTCTACCTCGGTTGTTCAATTCAGCCTTTATGTAGCCAGCCTAGGTCTGTTAAGTAGGCCTAGCCTACCATGGTTTACCGATAACCTAGGTGTATCCTTCAAATCATAGGCCTACCGAGCATATCTAATGGTATCGTTAATTGTAATGCAGCCTGTATTAGTGTATTCTGTATCAGTAAGATCTGAGCTGGGCTGAAAGTGATTGAGTACTGGTACAGTAGTCGTTAATTCTGTACTGGTGTTAGTGGTAATACCCTAGGCCATTGCATACCGGTATCTGGTATATACTGCATAACACCAGACACTAACAGTAACAGATAAAGGTAATATTATTAATCTAGGCTAGTCAAACTTTAAGCAGGTACAGTACCGATACTTACCGGTACTGCTTGTAATGTAAGTATACTACTTGTACTAAATACTGTAGCCTGTACATAAGAGAGAGAGAGAGAGAAATTTAAGTGCAAACACAGCAAAGCATGCAGAACAAACCAATCATATACTGGTATCATATCAATTCATATGTGATACTGGTTGGCCTAATGAAATACCGGTACAGAGTAGCCTACTGCTAACTCAGGTACTAGTCTGTAGTACAGTAGTAGTCTGGTATGGTAGGCCTACTTTAGCTTTTTTGGGTGTAGGCTAGTAAAGTTGAGTTTGTACCGGTACTTTGTTGCATGTATACCGGTAGGCCTACTGTATCACATGCCCAAGGCTAGTGGCTATTTCCAAAAACTGAAGGATCCATTGCAATGAAATTTAAAGTTTATCATTGATTGAAGCATTAGTGGTACAGAGAGCATGACTAAATTTTTATGACTTCTTAAGTCTACACTAGTACCAGAGTATTGTAATCTGACAGTCTGAGCTGTGAGTTAGGAATTTCAGATTCATATCTGATATCATAGTTCGAAATCTTTTCTCATGTAATTGTACCGTAGTTAGTATCACTATCATCAGTCACCCAATCCCACACCCCAACCTATTCCTCTAGGCCTACTGTACATTGTAAAGTAGCCTCAGAGCTCTACTGTTTTAAGAGGAGCTATATTTAAAGGAAGTGGTTATTTTGCCTCTAGAGGCAAAATAGTGTTTTTCCTCTGTTTGGGTTAGGGTTTGGGTTAGAGTTCGGGTTAGGGTTGGGATTAGGGTTAGGATTAGGGTTAGAGTTTGGGTTAGGGTTTGGGTTAGGATTAGGCTTAGGGCTATTTTGGCACTTGCGGCAAAATAGCCGTTAGGACTATTTTGCCTCCAAATGGCAAAATATTTGGGGCTATTTTGCCTCTAGAGGCAAAATAGCCACTGCTATATTTAAATGTCAGTGTATCTTTTTCTCTCCATTCGAAATCAACAATAGATACAGGTAACACAGTTACTGAGTTAGAAATAATTGCTTGTACGGTGTATAATATTGGTTCAAAGTCAACATGTTGATGCTGGTTGACTGATCATCCAGAAGCATAAAGTGCTTCCCTTAACCTTAAACCACATTTTTCATTTATAATTATGACTTCCCGTATCATATGTGGTGCCAGTTACAAAAAGTAATAATGGTTAAAACTACTTTTGCGTAACAATTCTTCACCTTAAGCTTAAGCAGCTTTGAGCTAAACTGTAAAGTTGTTAATGCTAGACATGTTAGGGTATAGAATTTTGGAGCTAAATTAATATGAAACTTATGTTAAAATGAATATATATACTTGTCGGTTGTGTGACAAACTCACAATTATTAAGTTTAAAGGACAGATTTTTTTACAGTACGCTGTAACTTATCAAGCATGACCATGACTTTGGCAAGCCTAGTAATGATGTCAGATGTGACAGTGCTTTTAATGCTACTGTTGCGTTAATGCAGCCGTCAAACTTTGGCTATTGGAACTTCTAAAGTGGAAGTGATGATATTGTATATTCAGTATTCCAAACATAATGTCCATGGTTTGATTCATGATTGGGATATTTTTTGTTATTTAAAATTGAACTGAGACATATCATCAAAGGTTGGGTTAATGGGCTTGTTTAGTTAAGCAACAATTTCGACCAAGTCATTATCTAGAGCTAAAGATCAGGTAATTTCGGACAAAAATCTGCTATTTTCGTTCTGCCTACTTTTTTCTTCAATCAATTCCAAATCTACTGCCTTCATTTGTGCATTTCAATACTGGACTTTTGTATTTTCACTTTGGTCCAAAATAAATATTTTAGGAATAGATGAAAAAATTGGTATGAACGGACATGTCCGGAATTACCCTTGAAAGGGTAATTCCGGGCATCTACGAGAAATGCAAAAGTGCAAATTTTATACTTTTTGATAGCATATTTATAAATATTATAAACTGGAATAATATGCTAAGAAGCATAATTACTGTAGGTACTTTTTTGAAACTTTTAGTGCACTCCGCAGGTCATTTGCGCCAGTCTAGCGCCAAATTAGTCATTGCGCCATGTCGATGAAAATGGATAAACCTAAGCCATGTTGATCAAAATTTCCCTTTTAACACCTTCATTGTGGTTGAACTTCAAATAAAAATCTTTATTCTGCAAAATGCACTTGAATTAGCAGCTGTTTTCAGTTAAAAACCATTCTGAAATTATAGTAGAGTAGGGGATTTGG
This sequence comes from Trididemnum nubilum, assembly GCA_963965965.1. Lineage (NCBI taxonomy): Eukaryota > Metazoa > Chordata > Ascidiacea > Aplousobranchia > Didemnidae > Trididemnum > Trididemnum nubilum. The sequence goes on along the minus strand of OZ014487.1, from coordinate 39,621,102 downwards.
TTTGTTTTGTGCCACGCCAAGGCCAGATTTATGAATTTAGCTGTGATTTTCTGCTGCAAATTGCAGATTTATTGAGTGCAGCTTGTCACTTTTTAATGCATAGGCATTTTTGTACCTACAGCAATTTAGGCTTTTTTATTTTTTACCCCCAAGCTATCTTCTAAATTGTTTTTTTCTTTTACAATCATTTCGACTCCCAAACTCATAATCTTATGAATTTTTCCAAGTTAGAATTGGACACAGAGGAGGAATGGATTTAACTTTTTCCGGAAAAATTCAAGTTATGAATAAATAAACCTACCAGGAGTCTGGTTTGCTTGGAAAACAAGGTGTGAGAGCATGTTTGGGTACAATACAGGACAAATTAATATCTAACCTAATCTGCATATGAAAGCAGAGTGCATCTACGCAGAATAGTTTTATTGCACATAAAAAAATGAACAGGCAATTATTTAATTACCTAAATGATAATCTACATTGATATAGGTAATGCAAAAATGCACTAATTGCAATTTTACTTTCATGTCCGGAATTACCCTTGGCTGTTCGGAATTTTCACTGTCCGGAATTACCTGATCTTACCCTATTGTTTAAGTAGCATCAGGTGGACCATGGGGTGGCAACCTGTTTGGTTTGTAATTTTGCATGCAGTAAGATACTGCATTGGTGTTAGGCAATACTGTTAATCATTATATTTTGAGTTGCGGTAGTATTTGCAGTGCGGTGTTACAAGTTCACAAACTTTTTGCGGTGCAGGGCGATATGCGGTTAGAATTGAGTGGTGAGGTGCAGTTTGCAAACAAAAATTTTGTGGACCGCATCATCTCGAGCAGAGTGTATTAAAATTTCCTAAAAAGTAACTAATTATGCTTCTTAGCATATTACAGGGTTTATACGGTTATGGAAAATCAGGGGAAACATATCTTTTTTGAGATGGTCAGGGAAAGTCAGGATGAGTCAGGGAATTCAACGAAAAAGTCAGGGAAAAGTTGGAAAAAGTCAGGGAGATTTTTTGGAAAGTTCTTATCTCCTATGAATCAAGATCCATTGTTTTTTAAGATACAATCAATCTTTTTTAAGATACAATTACGACAGGTCACCTGTGAAATTCTTATTTCTGCTGCTGAATTGATGTTTCTGTGTATGTATGCATTAGGTGTGCATAGTTCTTTTTGCTGCTGGTTGATATTATACTGTTCGTTTATATTCTGAAAGTCAGGGAAAAAGTATGTTTTGCAGGATTGGGTCAGGGAAAAACATAGGGATTTTTAAACGAAAGTCAGGGAAAACAGGTGCGATTTTGACAAAAGTCAGGGGAATATGTCAGAAAAATTCCGTATAAACCCTGTATTATTCTAATTTGAAATGTCTGTAAATCTGATATCAAAAAGTATCAATTTTACACTTTTGCCTTAAATACGTAGATGTTCGAAATTATCCTTTTTAAGGGTAATTCTGGACATGTCTGTTTAGACCAATTTTTTTTATCGATTCCTTGAATTTTTTTTTTTTTTTGAACCGATGTGAAAATGCTAAAGTGCAACATTGAAAATTGAAATGCACAAATAAAAGCAACTGCTTGGAAAATGATTGTAGTATAAAGCAGTCATAATGAACATAGCAGAAATTTGATCGGAATTACCCGAGGTAACCCCACCTAATTTGTTGTTTACAATTTCTTCCAAATAGTTTTTTTTATAGTGTGATGTATTGTTTGCATTATCTGCAAATAGCCTGGTTTGTAGTTTAGTGACTAATAATAAGTCATTCATGTAGGTAAAAGATACAGGTAGGCTATTGAACAAAAAAGGCCTGCGTGTACTAGTGTCAAATACTGCCTTTAAAGTCAAGTGTTTAGTTTATTTCTCTCTTTGTCTTTCTTTTTTTTGGTATATATGTGTGAATTGATAATTTGTTCATGATGTGAGATGCTCAATGAGGCATCATGCTTAACTTACATTATTATTGAAATAGTGATTCTAGTTGGTGGAAGAAATTGTTGGTTCTACTGCAGTATCACAGATCAGGTATCTGGTATGGGTTTAGTGTAAGCACTCAGTAATCAGTTTTTTTGCATCAGTTAGACAACATTCCAAGACAGATAAGTAAATATTGTTATACTGTATGCATTTGACATTCTGAAAGCAATAACTGATTAATGGTAGCATACTATCTGACCATTTTTACTAAATTTAGTGTTGTGTATTTAGAGAGACTAATGAACATGACCTGAAACCAAGCAAATATCGCTAACTAACTGATCAATGCCGAATTCAATAGGCCTGCCCACTCACGACTAGCCTACTGCTGACTGTCAGACTGCCCTACTTTTGGCTCATAGCAAAAAAAGCTTGGGTTGATTAGGCCTATCTGCCTACTGATTACTTGTGATATAAAAACTAAAGATGTAAGAAAAGATGTTGGTCATGAGGCTGTTTTCTGTTTTGTACCGTAATTTTGGAACATGACCTATCTCAGATCTGCTGTGGTAGTAGCAACAATGTAACAGCAGCCTATGTCCTGTCTGCTGTTATGCCACTGGTTACAGATCATTAGATTAGTTTGCACTGCAGACTGTGATTCAGTTCCCTTGCAATGCAAGGAGCTTCTGGGATTCAGTAGAAGCCTGACCTATTTTGCTACCGTTTGAAGTGGTCATGTAGTTGTAGTCTAAAATACTGGTCAATGAATTTTAATAAGTCTATATGATAAAAACATGAGGTTGACGCGAGTGGTGTTTGGAAAACGTGGATGGTTGAGATTTCCTGGTGTCCCTCCAGATAGTTATAAATTAATAAGATATGGAAAAGTGAAATGGAGAGATTACCAACCAAAAGATATTGATCCACCATACTGGTAAAAGTTTTGCTAGATTTTTTGTTTTGTTTTGTGGTATTGATAGGCTATGTTAAACAGTCACTGACACTTTGTGTTATAATTTTAATGGTTTGAATAAAATTACCTAATCCTACCTTACTACTGTGTCAAACTTACAAGATGATTACTTGTACCAGTTTTATTATCTGTAAATTACGCTATTAAACTTTTTCTAGAACAATAAGTAACGAACCTTTTTCAGTCTTTAAGACAGTGATCCTCAACCTTTGATGGTCTGTAGCCCCCTTCTAGAGACTCTGAACACCAAGGGCCACTTGCGCGGCTATAAAATTTTCTGTCCTAATGACAAACCAATTTAAGACCAAAAAAAAGACTTAACCACAATTCAAAGGAAACTTTTCCAAGTTTTCATTGAAGACCAAAAATAAAAGGTCTTCACCACAATTCGAAGGGGTACGGTATTTTCTCAAAATTCCATGAAAGTAAAAAAAAGGGATTTTTTGTGGCCCCCTGGTTAATGTCCTGTGGCTTCTGGTTGAGAATCACTGCTTAAAGGCATTTCTTATTGTGCATTAGCATGAAGGTTTGTAGTAGACTTTGTTAATAGCTTATTGTTTATTTGTAAATTATTGCATGATACAATTACGCTTTTTTCATTGATTGTAGCCAAAACCAATATTAGTTGGTATATGCACAAACAGATAAAGAACCTATGGAATTTGAATCACTGCATTGTTCCACAAAAATTCTACGGGTTTGCTAGCAAAGTAAATTTACTCTGCTAACATCTTGAACCCAGTCTAGGTTTGAACTTCTGTTAAATCAGAAACAGCAAAACCATGGATGAAAACTCAACACAAGGAGAATAACTGTGAAGCAAATATTTTTTGGGAAATTTGCTTTTTGTGTTTGCAAAAATTGTCATCTTAATGTTTTTACCTGTGATTGTAACCTAGGTATAACTCTAAACTGAAAATGTTCTCTTTAATCAAAATTCTTTATCAATAAAACATTTTTGGAACACATTACAAATCTAGGAAAACATTTATGCCCTAACCATTAGTGGATCATAACTTTGGGACAGAATAAATATTTAATGTATGGTTGAAGTTCAGTAAAGCTTCAAAATGAACTTTTAGGTGGGTCAATGACCACAATTGACTAAAAAAATAAAGTGAGCCTGCTATGTTGCGCATTTTGTATTTACTACAGCTATTTTGTATGGTGCAATTGTAGCTGGCCTCATGGTGAAGCACACAAAGTGAACTTATAATTTGTAAGCACTGTGCAATACGAGGTGTGACAAAAAAGAAACTGGACTGTTGTTGTAAAAATTTTAATACAGCATAGTTTGATACTTTATGAATTGTCCTGTTTAAAGTACTTCCCCCTTCGAGTCAATGCACTTTTGCATGCAATCCTGCCACCCACGAAAGCACTTGGTGAAATTCTCTTCTTTGAGTCTCTTGAGCTCTTTCGTCACTAAGGCTTTTATTTCCTTCAGAGACGAAAAATGAGTCCCTTTTCATCACAGCTATTGGTCTCGGAAAAAGTCCCAAGGTGCCAAGTCTGGAGAATGGGGATGGTGGTCAAAAGGTATTAGTTGTTTTTCAGAGGTGCCAAGTCTGGAGAATGGGGATGGTGCCAAGTCTGGAGAATGTGCCAAGTCTGTAGAATCCCAAGGTGCCAAGTCTGGAGAATGGGGATGGTGGTCAAAAGGTATTAGAAGAGCCTCTTCACACTAATTGCCTTGTGTACAAGTGCGTTGTCCATGTTGGTGAAGCCATTACTTTTAGGCACGGAAATTTCAGCGCAGAATGTTTAGGCGGCACTGATTAAGCATCAGGACTCTTAGGCCCCGTCTCCACCAGGAATTTCTACGAGAAATTCCGAAAAATTTTCCATAATTTTCTCGGTGGAGACATAAATTTTCCATTCTGGCAGAAAATGCGTAAGATTTGCGTCAAAAATATGAGACAGATTTTCCGGGATATTTTTAAAATATGCCCTGGAAAATTTCGGAATTCCCGCTGGCATTTTTATGTTTCCACTGAGAATATTCCAAATCGCGACAATTTTTGCCAAAATTAGGCTGGAAGAAATATCAAAACTTAATGATATTTTTTCCAGCATAATTTTCCATAATTTTCTTCCGCTACATTGTGAAGAAATATTCCTTGTGCACATTACTTTAGGTCAAACTTGCGAAAAGAATAGATGTCAATGACGTAACTATGGTTTGATCACGCCATGGAAAAGAATAACTAGATGAATTCTTTTGTTGTGATTGGTGTTGGGTGCCAAAGTTGAGAAACCTTCTGGGCATAAAAAATCCAAGATTTGCAAAAGCTGTCGTGTGAAGTAGAGAGCATATGCTTGTCTTTACAAGAAGAGTTCGTCTACATACAAAGAGATGATTCGAAAAAAATATGCTTGAGCCCGAATTGATGATTGGGCAAGCCTTGATTAGGCCTATTTGCAAAATAGTTTTTATTAGCTTTTAACCAAATTTGCTAAACTATAGTCTTTATTTTGCTGGTCTTACAGTCTGCTTTGCTATGGTTGTTTTTGAGACTTTTGTCAAGAAAACTAGTCTTTGTTTGACCTTGCGAGTATATAAGCACATTTTCACAAATAATGTATGCTCTACAGAGAATTTTTTATATCTTCCGCTTTGCAGAAATTTTAAAGCGAAAATTATTGAAATTTCTGTTGGAATATTTTGGTGGAGCATACCTGCTCTACCAAGAAATTCTGTAAAAATTTCCGGTAATTTTTGCTGCGGAATTTCTGCAGAGTGGAAGATTTGGGAAATTCTTGGTGGAGACAAAGCCTTAGACAGCTGGACTAAATTTTGACAAAGTAACAAAATTGAATAAAACAAAAAGTAACAAAATTGTGACAAAGGCTACTAATACTATGCTGCATATTAACTAGTAACACAAAAATGGAATAACCTACAGCAAAAAAATTGCATCTTAACATAATTAAGAAGTTGTATCTTGTGGTTACCAAGTGGCTTGACAATTGCCATTGTGCTAAGAGCATGGTTAATACAGTCCGGTTTCTTTTTGTCACACCTCGTATAATTATGGTGTTTATGACTGCAAGTGCGGCTCAGATCTACAAAATAAACCTATTGCATCCCTGCTAATGTAAATTTTTAGTAAAGCTCCATAGATTTTGTAGCTCTTAAAAGAACGTATTGATATTTAGTTCATCATATTTGGAGCAATATTGTAGCATAAGTAAGCATAAAGATTCACAATTGAATTCTTTCAGATATTAAACAGATGGGGTGGTTTGCAGGTACAAGTGGGGCACAGAATCCCCATACAGCCCGATTGAACAGCAGAAGATACTGAGCGGGGATACCATTAACTGGTACGTCCAAAATTACGACAAGCTGAAAGTGGTTGAGCCTGACCGATGGATGTTCAAGGTTGGTGATAAGGTTGAAATCTTGGTGGGAAAAGATAAAGGAAAACAAGGAACAATTGTCCAGGTAATTTCTCAAAAACATTTCTTGACCAAATTTTATTCGCAGTCTTTTTTTATGCTTAGTAGTTGATGATAACTGTAGAAAAATTTGCTTGAGTTGTTTTGTTGCTTCTGCTAGATCAGTGCCACTGTGTTGCTCTTATACTAAGCCATTAGTTCAGGGAATGTTACAGAGTTTAAAATGTTTGCTTAACTGTAATGACTTTTTGTACTTTTTTTAAGACTTGCTTACAAAATGTTTGTTTTTTGAAAGTAGGCTAACTGTGAACTCAGCCTGTCTTGTAGATGTTACCATGACTGGTAAAGAAATTGATGGACTTCAAACTGAAGTTCATTATGAGGCTTGTGCGGCAAGTATCTGATAAAGTTGCGGCAACGGTGGGTCATTTGCTCTTCAAACTAACTCCCTATGTTTAGGTGGTTCCTGAAGGAAACATAATAGTTGTTGGCGGGCTGAATTGCAAGCGAGAAGGTTGGTGCCGCGTTTTGTACTACATTGTATTTGTAATTATATCTTTATTCACCTGGCCAGGAAACACCGAAGGGATCGTTGGGATTTTCTGGTCATGCTGCTACCTGTCTAACACTAACGATGAAGGCTTACACTGTCCTTTACTATTGCTTGCATCAAGCAAGAACGGTGCGGATATTTTGCTGTAATTTTAGGAGTTGTTCTCACCCGCAATTTGGTGGAAATTTGGCTGAAAAATAAACAAATAGAACATTCCGAACAAAAATTTGAGTTCCGGAAGAAATAAGCAACGAGAAGAAACCGACGCCGCAGTAGTTTAAAAGAGCGGGGAAACGATGTGAATTCCAATTTTAGAGTCTTTGGTTTGACCCGACCGGGGATCGAACTCTAGCAGTCTATCGTTTCAGTTGCAGACATTCTTTCCATTGTTAATTTTTTAATATATTGCAAAAAGTATACTCTACAGCAGCGCCCTGGTGCGCCGCCTTACTTTGCCCGGGGCGCCGCGAAAGTAGTTGCATTTGTCGTGGGTCTTCGTGCACTTGGTGTTTGGTGTTGAGTCTTGCTCTGTATCTCGAAATTTTATAATAAAAAAATATTGTCTGGAAAATTAGCTTGTAAAAGGATTACGTAATAATAAGGATTAATTTACTCATATGTGGTATATTGTATAGCAATTGCCCGTTACAACTAAGTACTGTAATTTGTTTCATAGCAACCACACAAGTGTAAAAAATAACACATTCCGAAGTGTCAAACAATATCTGCAGTAAAGCATTGACAATTTATTGGATTCGTGATGAACGCATTTGTTACCAGTGCTTAACCCCAGAAGAGGCAGGTTGAAGTTAATGTAAACGAAGAAAGCAAGGCAAGAAAGAAGACTAGAAACTACGACAGTAGTTATCACAAATTTGGCTTTACAGCTCGGAAAGGGAAGGCGTTGAGCAATCGCAATGCGTTGTTTGTTGCGAAGTTTTAGCCACGAATGTATGCTACCCAGTAAACTAAAACGCCACTTAACAACAAACCCCAGCAACTTAGTGGTAATAACAACAGCTATAAAATGGTTAAAATAATACCCCCCACTCCATCTCGCTGTTTTGCCGTTAGGCTCTTCAGGGCGACAGCAAATGTAAACAGTAAACTTATGGTGGAGTCTGGGTGATTAAAGAATTAGTAGTTAAGGTAACCAACTGGCAAATTTCACGTATTCCAGAACCCCGTCTGGCCGGCGGGGCCGTAGCAATAACCGTCATTGAGCTCTTTGTTTGGTTCGCAACAAAAATACTTTTAACCACAGCAACTTATATGGAAAACCACTTAAATTTTGCAATATCCAACATTGCACCGCGCTGTGATAAAATGTGTATAGAGTAACAAGCTCACACCTCACATTAAGTGCATACGCTTTTCAGTATTTTGCATTTAAACAATAAATATGATTTAAGTGCAAGTTTTTTGGTAAACTTAAAATTTGCAAATGTCGGCTTCATTACGGCGCAGCGACAGTGGTGCAAATCTTTGTTGAGCATTGGGGGGGATAATTTGCAATTTTGCCCTATTTTCAACATTGGGGGGGATGAACCTAGACCAAGACTTTTTTCAGGTGAGCAGATTAAGTGAAGACCAAAAAAAAGGTCTTCACCAGAAATGGAACACTTTTTTTCCCCGAATTCAAGTAGAGACCTGCGCTCAGATGCACACCAGAGTCAAATTATTGGAGGGGATGCAGATAAAGACCATACTCAAATTGTTGGGGGGGGGATACAGTCAAATTATTTGGGGAATATATCCCCCCCGGGTTTCGACACCCCTGCGCCGCGAGTATTGAAACGTTTTAAAGGGCACCTCCGACAAAAAGTTTGGAAACCGCTGCTGTACAGAATAAAATTCCTTTATAAAGTAGTTTTGGTATTCCGTTTCTGCTTTGACTAGCAAATGCAACGCTTTTCGTATCCCTTTATTTATTCTTTGCCTCATTGACTTATGCCAATTTGTGCCCAGCGTCTTACGAAATGCCGCAGCGGTGGCAGGCTACTTGCAATTTTGATCACCATTTATACGGCACAGTAATTTAACCGAGATCTCCCGTTTCCGTAATATTGATTGATGAAATATTGAACCGGTGTTACGATATCAATAGCCTTCATCAAACCCATTCGATATGTTTCTATGATATATTAGTCTATCGTTTTGTTCAGAAAGAGAAGACGGGCTTCACCAAGTGCCGCAGCCGCTTCACCACGACGAGGTATGGACACTAGCAGATGTGCAGTTGGCGCCTTTTAAGGCTGTTTTAAAATCCTTGGCCTCGAACCTTGCGCAGGATTTTAAAGCCTTTCAAGTTGGTGTTTGTTTTTCCTCTTTAGGATGCTGTTGTGGCATTTTCTACTGAAAACCCTTTTGCTTTATTTGACGCATCATATAACGCTTGGCTTTCTCAATCATCGACATAAATGAATCCTGATTGTAACGCCATTCGTGTGGCGACTCTCTAGCGGTATGCCCTGATACCTAACGAGGCACGCTGGGGTTTCGAACTCTCCACTGCGATATTATGCTATCAAAAAATGGCCATCGTTCGACGTCAATAACATCATTTCATATTTGCTGCGCACTTCTCTAGGTCAGTCTACTCGATCCGAAGAGCAGGCAAGCTACGAACGTCACCTTCAAAGTGGACAGCAACGGCAATCGAGTTCGAGTCTCCGACCAATCGGGCCACGTAATACCATGGTAAGGCTTAGTTAGCTGTTAGAAAACCCACCCTATACTTTGTAGTACGCCGCAGCCTGTTGGCGGCCGTATTTTCCGATGGGTACCTTTTCTTCAGCACATCATATCACTATCTCACAGGCTGGCAATGCCGTCCAAACCCTAATTCTAATGCACGGTTCTGCGAGAATAAAGAACGCAGCGCAAATCGAACGCGTGACTTGTCAGACACGCTATTTAGCACAACGCCGACGCTGCCATATAATCAAGTATCGTAAGCTCTGATAAAGAGAAAAAGCAATGAATTGTAAACATAAGGGTACAGTATCGAAAAATGCTTGTCGCCGCCTCTTGCAAACCAATGTTGAAGCGGGGACGCCACACGTTGAACTTGAAAATTACAAAACTTTCCAGTTTTTGTCCCCGGCAATAATGCGGTAGCGGCACGTCGCAAACGGTTCACTTCAATGCAGTAAATAATATTTTTGGAGCACGTTGTCACTACTTCTTGTTGCAGGCCGCCTGAGATTTTGTGGGACGGCACACCGAAGCGAGAGTACCGATGCGGCGAGAAAGACACTGATTACTTGACCGCCTGCAAACGAACCTATAAGCCCACGATGCTCGGCTGGGAGGAAGAACTAGGAAAAATATTTGCCGTGGATGACCCTCCTCGGAGAAAAACTTTGTGGTATTGATCCCCTTTGTACACCGGCGGTGTTTCAGTTCCAAACCACGAATTGCCTTTGGTTTCATGATTACGGTCGACAGTTTCGTGGAATCGGGTCGCAAAGCGATGCTGTTCGTCCAGCTGGCTGATGCAGAAGACGTCGCTTTTTGCTGACTTCGAAAAAAGCACTTTTAACTTCGCCCATTTGAATTAAGTTTGCTACGAGTCTGAACCTTCGCTTCTACGAAATTATATAACAAAACTTGCCCATTCGATGTCAGATTCGCGCAGATGAAGAAAAACATGGAAACTTTTAATTCTGCAAGGAATATCTTGCACATTTTCTACGGAAGGCAATCATATCGCTGTCTTTGACAATAATCTGTGTTATGCCAGCGGATATCTCTGACTCCCACTCCCTTGAATAGGAAGGTATAGTAATTCGAAGCATTTTAGGCCGGCAACGTGAAAGAACGACCGAATCAAGTCGTTATTATTACATAATTTTTGCGAAATTAGAAAAAAATGCTTGTTTCGTTCCGCAATCCCGCGTAATCAATTCAAACTCTAACGGTAAAGACCTCTTCTGCTGAAGCGGTAGACTCTGGTTCGATTTCCGGTCGGGTCTAACCAAAGACTATAAAAATTGGTATTCACAGCTTCCCTGCTTGACGTTCAGCAATTTAAGGGACAATGGGAAGCCTCCGACGTGTGTGGTAGACACTAGACAGGTGGCAGTTTGACTCGGAAGACCTAAAGGTCCCTTCGCTGTCTCTAGGCCAAGGCAACTTGGTAAACAAAATGCGATTACAAACTACCTGTGTAAAATGCCTAGACCAGTTGGAAGTTTCACAGCACCAGCCAAGTTGACCATTTCGCAATAGATCTGTATTTGATAAAACGAACTTCATACTAGGTGTTTCGATTCAAAATCAGCACAAAATACAACCCAACCGCAGGAAGCACGGAACCTTTGTTGCGCACATTTGTAACGACTAGAATACTATCAAGAAAACCTTCGCTAAAGATTCTGGTTCGCTGTGTGTGTAGACTGGAGAAGTATGACAATGTGCTCTGAATGCATAGCGTAGTAATTGGCAGATTTCCACCGGCAGCCCCACCGCCATTGGAGAGACGAGATTTTTGGGCTTTTGATCAAAAAATTTCAGCGATTTCGGTCAACATAAAAAAATTGAAAAGATTAGGCAAACTAGGCCACCTGCCGTTTAGGGAGAGTCTAAAATTAAGGTAAAAAAGAAATTGAAGAACAGAAAAGCAAAGCGCTACGCAAACCAAGAAACCACAAACTGCAGCAAATATTCTACAATAGGATTGGAAATAATTCAGGTTCTAGCGAGAAAAATTGCTACTAGCGATCGAAAAATACAGTCGAAAAACAGGCGTCCCTATTTTGAATTTTGCAGGAAGCAGCTGCATCCTGATTACAGTGATTAGGTGGGGTGCCGCACGGTTCAGCAAATACTGCGAGTGAACGATGGCAAAAATATTAGTGATCGATGAAGCGGATCCATCAATCACAGTGAGGAAACGAACTACAAACCAGCGCTGTATTTGGTAGCCAGACGAAGCAGGGTGCATGGGAAATTGCAAGTTCAAACGAATATCATCGCGCAGGGTTTAGAAATTGAGGGTAGCAAAAAATCAATGAGGTTTCTGAAGTTAGTGCAATACTATTACGTTACACTGGCGTTAACTCAGTTCTTATTGACCCAACACTTCGAAAGATATGTTACTGCAACAACATGTTCATGTTCACCACGACTTTAGCACAATATTGATGACCTTATTGTCATCAATAGTCACAAGTGTGGCTGTAATCAGTGATAACATGGCACAGACGGTTTCAGGGTAGCCTGCTAATATTGTCAATGTTACTGTGTGTAGGAAGCATAACATCTTTGGAATAGTCTTAGTCATGTTTATTTAGCACAAAACAACACTAAGGACACCAAGACGCGTAGCCAGCACTGGCGGGAGTCGAACACCGGAATTAGCAACCTTTCGATTACCACGTAACCTACTCACGTTACTAACTCGACGCTTCAACCGAGCTATCGCAGCCGCGTTTGGTCAAGGAGGCAGTCAACGAAAATATAATCTAATAGCGATACACCAACTTTTACCTTCTTGGTTTTGCCTGCTGTTCTCATTTAATCAAACTTGAACTTAATATTCAACATTAAAATACTTCAGCCAACACTAAAAGCGTCAAATAGTCATCGATGCAAAAGCCAGAGCTGGCTGGTTAATCGGGCAATCAAAGAGGTCGGGGATCAATTCCTAAGTCGGTCTGATCAGGCGCAACGTTGCAAGTGGCTTGTACCGCTGCCACAATTAAAACGTCGTAGGGAGTTGTTTTCCGAAACGCTGGGATGGACCCCGCGAACTTGTTACATGCTTCGTCATATACAGCGAGTGTAATTAGGGTTTGATCAAAGTCACTACTACAATGCGTGCTTCTCAAAAATTTAAAGGGGAATAAAATAACAAGATGCAGGTGATTCAAAAGTAGGTTTTTAGCCAATTCCGAAGCAAAAACGGAACGACACTGATTGAACGAAAAGTAACTGCTCCTGAGCGAGAAAGCGGAAAAATAAATCCAATATTAAACTTCATTTCTTCCCTTCGAACGCTCGGTGAGATTGATGTGCTGAAAAGCGAAGGATAAGTTTTAAAAAATCGCTCAGGGGCGGGATTATGGACACTTCTGCAACGAACTATCGTACAAAAGTGAGCATTTTGTATAAGTTCTGGTGGATTTACGCGATATTTTGACGTAAAGCGTAAGGCTCTGTAATGGCGTGACCTCATATGTTGCCAGTGGTGTAAAAAGTACTCGAAAATTGTAATCAAGTAAAAGTTTCGTTACTGACGAAAAAACTATTTGAAGTAAAGTACAAAGTACTGACCAAAAAAAATACTTGAGTAAAAGTAAAAAAGTAGTCGGTTTAAAAGTACTCAAGTAAAAGTATTTCTATAAGTATTCAAGCAAAATAAACAAAATATTCAGTCGACATGTATGACAGACAACTGGTCGACTACCTTCACATCACACCGACATAGCGCTTGGTCTTCCAACCTCTTATTCTCTCAAGAACACATAAATTATTAATTTTTGCAAGCTTGTTGTTATTATATTAAGACAATTAATCAAAAAGAACAACAACAGCAAAATTTCGAGATTTGAAAATCATGGTGCGCAGAATTTACATGGAATCATTTTAAAGAATTGGTTGGTGGTTCAGAACTTGAGAATTGCCTTGATTAAAATGTTCATATCTTCGAAGCTTCTTCTGACGATTTTTCTTGACAAGTGTCAGACGAAAAGCTTCGAAGATAAGAACATTTTAATTAAGGGAATCATTTTACAAATTCTTTGCTCAAATACTCATTCATTGTCGTTGTGAAATTATGCTAAAATTTAAAAACACTGTAGACGTGTCTTATTAGTGTATATTATAATAATCTACTGTATCTGCAGGGTGGATTAAAAATTCGCATTATAGCAATTTCAGTATATTCTGCGATAACCTTTCGTGGATTAATTAATCAAAATTATTGTGGATTTTTTTAATTGAATTTATTTCACAACAAGTGAAGGCAGGGAGAAGCCTGATGAACATTACGTCACTAAAACACCCTAAATTATTGTAGATTGCCCATTTAAATAGTCTGGGTCTCTACTTGGGCGAAATTGATCGTCATATTGAAAACACTTTGTAATTACATTGCGCAATATATTAGAGTACCGTACAATAATGTTTATGGCATGTACGAGTGTGTGATTTCTGACTCACTCTGTTAGAATTTAGCAACAGAAACGTTCAGTTGCCATGGAACGCATTTTTGGCAAAATTTATACATCTAATTGCTTCCTTCATGAGTTACTTTTAATAGAGTAAACATCTATGTCAGTATGCGGTGAAGAGCGGACACCAAACAACGAACGTGAAGCTAAAACCATCTTGCCAGACTGGATCTGATACGTACGCGCACTTAGTGGAAAAAAGGCATTGCTGCAGTCGCTGTGATGGTCTGACCTGTGACGCAAGAGTTGCCAGCCGAAAAAGGAGCAAAAGACAACTTAACTAAATTGAATAATTGCTGGTGGAAAAGTCAACCGTTCTGACGAATTTGTTGTTCAAATTTAAAATTACTGTACTTTCTACTTTTCTGAATCAAAATACTACTTAGTAGCGTTACTTCACTCTAAAAGTAATCAAGTAAAACAAGCCACAAAAAAACTACTCAAAAGTACTCGTCACTGGAAAAAACTACTTGAGCAATCTACTGAAGTAAAAGTATTTTGTCACTTTACACCACTGTATGTTGCTGCTGTAAGCGAGCGGATGCAGCGAACACGTAAGTACTTCTCAAACATTCAAAACTTCAACCTCCGAACCATTCAGTTTGGCAACCTGTTAAAGCTATTAGAGCGGTGGTGGTGGTGCTACCCGACTCTTGCCGAGGGATGAGGGCGCATAAAAACCTCGAGATTTAACAGCACACCCCAAGATTTTGACCAGACGTAAATTGTAAAATTTTGCATGTGGGGACGCTTTCGCAGCCTTGGCCAAACGCATTCGGAATGCAGATGAAATTCAGTGGAAATTATGCTTCAAGTTCAGATGCTGTCCCCGAATTCGATTGAAGACTACAAAAAGGTTTTACCGAAAATTGAAGGGATTTTGTCCCATAAATCGAGCGAAGACCAAAAAAAAGGTCTTCATCGCAATTTGGTACTATACTTGGCCGAAATTTGGGGTTTACTCGGGCTGACAGCCACTTTTTCGTCGAATCATCCACACACTTACTCTCAATGAAAGAGCGTTGAAATCTCATTAGGGGGGAGGGGCGCTAAATCTCAATGGGCAGACGCGTCCCCCCAACAATTTAAGTACTGGCTATAAGTGTAGGTAGTGACAGCGTTGCGTTTTCGGGAAACCTATAACGACTGTTGTTCTGAGGGCGTTAACTTTGCTGAAGTAGAAAAAAATGAGGTTAGTATAATTACACACCAAGCGTTCCCGAAAGTAACTCGCAGCTTCAGGATGGTTTCACAATTAGAAACGTAGGGCGTCGCATCAAAATCACAAACGTAGGGCGTCGCATCACTGCGCAGGACAGTTCCAGCATCATGCAGTTATGTCCAAAAACAACCTATTTGTATGATGCGGCCTGAATAATACTCTTTTGCTGAATTTGGACACTGTGAGTGTGGCATGAAAAACTTTGAAACTCTCAAAAGTCTGGCGTTTTTCGGCTTTAGTGAGGCTCTAATGCCTTCCGTGTGGATAAGCCCGACTTGCTGTGGAATAACAACTGCATGAAACAATTTGCAACTCTGAATGACAAATTTTTGAAGGAAAATGCAGCGTGGTTTTGGAGCCATATATGATTGTTTTCCGACAATGGTCGCCACAAGAGGCCAACGTAGACAGGTGCACTGTCACAGCCACATCTCGCTCAGACGTTCCTGACCTTTATAAAACGAAGTTTCGAACTGGATGTTGGGCAGGAGGCTTCGGATTTTCTCCATGACTTTGCAGTCTTCGGCCCCGTTTGAATTCACGTTCCACACTTGAACTAAGTCGTCGTTCTTGCGGATACTCACGCTCAGCCCGATCACGTCGTCGTCTGAAAAAACGTCTTTGAAAAGAACCTGAAAACTTCGAAGATATACAACTTTATCACAGACACATCAGAACTCGTTTGTCCCAACTCTGATCCACTCGAAGATTTTTTTTTACAAAGAAATTCCAAAAACCAGACGTTCAAAATATACTGACCTTTGTTGACATGGTTTGCGAATTGTTCTCCAATGCAGGCAAGCAGCAATTCCCTCCAAACTTCATCCTTCAACAAATCATCGTTAAGCCGGTAACTGTGCTAACTGGAGCATAACGCTTTCTACCTCAGCCCAAATGATGCCAAAATAACTAGATTTTTAGAAATGTTTTTCCCATTAATTTCGCCTCTCAGAGATGATCTACTTTAACTTAAAGCGAAAGGCATCCACAGTAGAAACAAATGAAATTGTGTTTCAACAAAAATAACTTCCATGTTGCGAAAAATTAATGTGAAAAGAACAAGCACGGGTGTGATTTATTCGTAAGTTCTCTTGCAGTCAAATTATATCGACTTCTTTCGCAGAAGTGGGAAGAAGTGATGATCAAGAAAAATCGAACCCTTCTAAACGGCGCTTTGCTTTGAGAAAAATGGTATTTTTAACAGTAGCGTAGCCAGGGGGCCGGGGGGGGGGCTGTAGCTCTCCATTGGCCTGAAGAAAATGGAAAATACCCCGTTTTTAGTTCTTTTTGAGGCTGATTTTTGCTTTAAAAACGAAAATAGACCCTCTCAAAGGTGTTAGCGATGAGAATTGGTGAAGGACCTGATGAGATTTGGAGCGGGAGAAGTGGGTTTTAGCCTGCTTTTTTTTTTTTTTTTTGGAGATCACCTAGATTCGGACAGAAAAACGGTCTCAATTTCGGAGACCTTGTTTTTTTGGAGATCACCTTAATTTGGGCGGAGAAACCAACCCAATCTGATCAAAGTTCAATCAAAACCTGGGTCAAGATCGTTTGATGGAGTTTCCAGCCTCCAAAACAGCCCCCCCCAATGCAAATTCCTGTCTAGGCACCTGATTTTTAATGAATTAGGTCAAAAACAAATTGGTAAACAACAATGAGGTTAGGCCCAACATAGACAGATCGATTTTATGGGCCTCAAATAGGAATGATAGGGAAGGTTGCTGGCGGTGTGCTGCTTGCCAAGTTAGAATTTGTTTTGTCGCACATTTTTGAGCAACATAGGATGACAAAAATTGTTCGCTTACCGTGCAAAGTTTATGGCAACGAAGTTTCCACATCCCTCCATTCGTATTCACTTCATCTTCCCTAAACAAGTATTTTTTTGACTTACATTTGAACGAGGTTCTTGCAAATTTGCCATTATTGGAATTCATACAGAGCTAAAAGCGTGGCACAAAGCATTTGAAAATACACGTTGGCAATTGCGCAAAAACATTTATTGTGATATCCTGTTGTCTCTATCTTGGCTTTTGCGTCTGCTTGCACCAAAAAAATTGCTAATTTTACTTCAGTGAAACTTGGATGTTTAGAACGTATCAGTTTCCAACTGATAAAAACATAAATTTACTGAAAACTATTTGCTACAATAAATAAATATTTGAACAGTACCGTTCAACATTACAAAAACAAGTATGCACAGAGCTGGACAGCGCTGTTTCGAGCTTTTAGCTCTCATCGGCAGCCCTCAGCTATCTTTTCAAAGGTAGTCCCAGCTGAACAAACATCTTGGCCTAACTGGTATTGCAGATATTGCAATTACAAAAACAGTTGGAAACATTTCAACATAATTGTGACTTGAATTTGGCAAGTCAAGTATATTTCGTGAAGAAGCCAAACTAAAAAAACAGCAGTAGCTGGGATCACTAACTCACCACATTGGTCGGATGTTATTTCTCATAAGGTGGTATGAATATCGAGGGACGAGCCGGCTTGGTGCAGGGATGTGATTGAATACTCCCCAAAAACTCTATTAAACGTAGATGGTGACCAAGTGAATATAATTTAATATTTGTCCTAGTGTAACTGTCGGCAGTAACCGATTACTAACACATATTGTTATGGGTGGTATTGCATAATGAACGGATATCGAGAGACTTGTTGTTTTATTCTTTTTTTTACTTGATGATTTTAATTTGAATGAATTGTCAACTGAGTTTTGTGTTTAATATTTCTGACAGCCATTGCTTGCAAATTAACAAAATCCACTGTCAATGCTGCAGTGAGGCCAAAGCTAAAAATCATTTTATAGTTAAATGAATTTTAATGCTAATTTATAGAAGAAACTCAATTGACTGTAAGAGCAAGTCAAAATTTAGTCTAAAATTCAATATAATATAAAAGTATAAAAAGATACCAGTAAAGCAGCAACTATAACTACAACCTCTATTGTAGAAACAGTGTAAATTTTTCGCAGTGTGGCTTCATATTCTGATGCAGTTAAATTGGGAATTGATCTAAAATATACAGAGTATTTTGTTAATTTAAATTCAGTTATAAGGTTTTTTAGACTGATTACTAATCAGTAGTGGCATTTTGTAAAATACAAAACTACATAACACGTTAAATCATGCTAGGGTGCAAATAAACCTGTGCTTGTATGCATGTAAGTCCTATCAGTGTTTTTCAACTGGCTGGAAAAAGCAGTTATAAACATATTTTATTATCATCAAAGCTGTCTTGCCTTAACCCTCATTTAAAAAGTGTAAGTCTATGTTAAGAATCGAACTAAGAACCTTATGCATGTAACGCTACAGCCTTAATCTCACCACTTGTCTCTGATCTAACGATCAGGAAGCAAGATCCAATGATGCTATTCAAATTCAATCAGTACCACTTCTAATTTAACTTTTCTTGCGAGGTTCATTTTGTTTAAAATTTAAGAACAATGCCAGCCTCAGCAACAAAAAATATTAAGAACAACCAAAAAAGAATAAATTTCAAATCAAAAAAGGGAAAATTCTGCACTGATTCAAAACGATAAAATTTGAGTGACTTTTTAACATTTCAGATTTACAAGCAAAATTGCAACAATTTTAAGACAATAGAGAGCTGTTGAGCACTGCGCATACACCTAAAAGTTTTTTGGCTTTCATTCAAATAAAAATGCTTGTATTTTTGCTTCTGAAATTTTACGATGCTGCAAGTGCAAAAAAAAGCATTTACTCAAGCAGACAGAGCATTGGAAATAAAACAGTTTTACAAACATCAAATCAAATCTTTCATTATACTTGCTGGATTACGCCGAAGCGAGTAACGAGTTGGCGGGGCCCATCTCCGCATCACTGCGCCTGGGCAACACAGCTTCTTTCAAAGAAATGTCGCAGCGATGGCGAGCCGTTGGCAACACTGTGTCCGATTTGACCGGCCCAAGATTTAAACCTCAGACCTCCCGCTCCAGAGACGAACGCATTACCGCTCGACCAACTGGCGGGTTTTACAAACATGGTCATCATAATTGACATCGATGCTCCCAAAATTTAAGTACAAATGTGGCTAAATTGGCAAAAAGTTAAGCAAAGCCAGCTTTAACTCAAAATTTACTAGTTTCCATTTAAAAATTCAGTAGTATGATAAAAAAAAACTGCCAAAACAGGTCCAGTTTCCTGCTTCAACACTTCAAAAGTTCAACACAATCTCAGATATACCGGTAAGCTGAATACTTGGTACAGCTTAAAGAGCAAAATATCTTTTACATTTTCTAAGGCCTCGTTTAGCCCCAAGTTAGCTGCATACTACAAAAAAGACCATTGGCATTTAGGTGCTGCTTTTACTGCAAAACTATTTAGTCACTTATGACGTAAAATAGGAACCAGTTTGCTAATTTTATCACAATCATCTGGTTTGTTGGGGTAAAATTAACAAGATATTCACCAGTTCAGAGTTTTTCAATCACAATCGCTCTAAGACTGGCAAATGGATAGGACAAATTGGTGTTACTTACCTATCTAACCACAAGGTCCATGATGAATTTAATGGAACACCAGTCTTTTCACTATCACCAAGACTTGAAATGGTTTTTCGTGATAATCTTGGTGACTCTCCAGCTTGGACAGGGGAAGGTGATCTTCGATCCAACTCTTGAAGCTTTTTAGCATAGTGATTG
Source organism: Trididemnum nubilum (assembly GCA_963965965.1). Lineage (NCBI taxonomy): Eukaryota > Metazoa > Chordata > Ascidiacea > Aplousobranchia > Didemnidae > Trididemnum > Trididemnum nubilum. The sequence goes on along the minus strand of OZ014487.1, from coordinate 39,601,189 downwards.
CTTGCTTCAAGTTCAACTCCACTTTCGGAATAAGTTTGTGACATACTTAAGTAGGCTACCGGGTGTTTAGACTGCTTGTCAAAATAACTTTTTACAAACACCACTAGCCTGGCTTGTTTAAGTGTAGGTTACTCAGTAGGTCAAGGCCTACTGTTTTTAGTCAAAATTAATGTATTTTCATATTTTTTTCAGATCATAATACTATTATTATTTATTAGTGTCAGACTCAACAAAAGCGCTAAAAAAAAATACCGTAGCCTACTTGCTACTGTATTTTGGTTTAAAAAAATTACTTAGTACGTATCTGACTTTAATGCTGGTTGGTGTGGGGGATTTAATTTTTGTTTTGGATAATCGTCATTAACCAACATGTTGTGAACTGAATACCTGTACCAGTATGAGTTAGCCTACTGAATGAAACTTTTGCCTACTCTTGTAGTGGGTCACATTTATTGTTTATAGCTTGGAATTTAGAACACAGTACATTCTACCCTGTATATTGTGGTTGATTGTACCCTGTCCTATTAGCAGTGATCTCCTCCCGTGATTTCGCCGTCACAAACTGAGGGTTAGAGCAAGAGCAGAGATGTAAAAAAACGCTTTTTTGCTTGTTTTTTTTTCCTTCCTAACTGATAAAAACAAAAGTTTACTTTTTATAGGCAGTGGCTATTTTGCCAAAAGTATGCTATTCTGCCTTCAGTGCTAAAATACTAACCCTAACCACAACTCAGAATTCTTACCCTTACCACAGTGCCCTTACCTTAACAAAGGGAAAATACTATTTTGGGCAGTGCGGGTAATAGGCTACTTCTTTTTGGGGCGCTTAAGACGATTAGAATGCGCGTCCTAAACATCCTAACCATAGGTGGGCACAAGTCCGTTAATCCGTTAATAACGAAGCTAACTTTTTCATTAAATCGTTAATCCGTTAAAAAGTTTTTTCGTATTAACGGACTAAATTAACTTCGGTTAAAATACCCGTTAACTTAACGACAATGGTTGATTAACTTACGTTAAGTTGCGTTAACATAAGTTTTTCATCGTTAATTTTATTGCGCCATTTATTCATCCCCACCAGTACAAACCAATTTGCACTGGTAACACTTGTTGCGTATTAGCACGAGTGTTATCGAAGAAAAAGCGAAGAAAGGAGCTCTTTTTGAGGCAAATAATATGCTGCAGCCTCATAGGTCTATTAATTATCGCTGTCGTAACTTCCAAAGATTTTCCGATCGCAGCTTTGTTACTGCATATGAACCTATTTTTATCTTGAAATTAGATTAGACTATAAAATGTAACTTCCACAACACAAAAGACTACCACAGCAATAAATTTTTCCTTACAATCAGCTCAACAGTGTCATTATGCGCAGGCGCGTAGTCAGAAATTCGCAATGGGGGGGAGGCTGTTTTGGGGATCTGGGGGCCGAGCCCCCAGCCGCCGGAGGCACGGGGGTCTGGGGGCGGAGACCCCAGCGCTAAAAAATTTTGCATTTTTTTGCAAAAATAACTCAATTTTAGGGCTATTTTGATAAAAAAATAATGCTTTTAAAACGTAGCATTGAAATTGGCAGAGCAAACATGATTAAACTGGTTGCATAAATGGGGTATTTGGGAGGTGGCTAATGGCAAAATTTTAATTCTCGTATTTAGATGCTGGCAAATAATAAAATCGTATTGTTCAATATGTGTGTGTGAGCGTTTGTTTTGTTTTTTTTTTTTTTTTTTCCGTTCTCTATGAGCGCTTTTGCGCTTGACACAAATAAATAAATATAAAAAATAAATAAATAAAACTCACATGGAGTAATCTATTTCGTCCAGAGCTTATAGAGAAAAATAATTTGGTGGGGGGGGCTAATGAAAAGAGATTTGAGAGGAATGATTGGTAATTAACTAATACTGAATAGCCCCCCCCCCCCCCCATTCCTAATTAAGCTTATGGTATATTTGTTGATGACACCTATGTTTAGCATTTTTACACTAGCGATCAAATTCGATTGCTTATTTTTGGCCATTTTTCAGAGTTTTCATGTATTTGTGGTTTTATTTTTGACAAATTAGCCCCTACCCCTGAATAAATGTTTCAAAAGATGTTTTAAATCACTATTTTAATCCATTTCAGTGCATAAAACAGTCTCAAAAGAGCTAAAAGCGTGGTATTTTTCTTATTCTGCATTTTGGTCGACATGCCTATGGGGGGGGCTACAACCCGGGTTGTGCTGAAACTACAACCCGGCTACAACCGGCTACAACCCGGCTACAACCTCGGCTACAACCCGGGCTACAACCCGGCTACAACCCCCCCGGCTACGCTACTGATTACGCATGTTCTGGAAGTGAGTGAATAAAAAGAAATGTAAATTATACTCAAAATGTTAACGAATTAACGGACTTCATTAACTTCCGTTAATTTGAGCTAAAAATAACGAATTAACTTTAACAGAGGTATGAAGTTTGCTAACGGACTAGTAGTTAACGAAGCTAACGTTTTGCATTAACTTGCCCACCTATGATCCTAACAAGCCGATGCTTTTTTTAGGACGCTACCAAAAATAAAGTGAAATCTAATTTATTTAATGACAAATTAATTGAGAGCTCCATTAAACTCAATTAAACTCTACCGGTACCTTTTTGACAAAAAACTTAGATTCGAATCAAGGCTGTAATAATTGCAGTTCCGTTATGTACTAAAACACCTCCGTCCTAAAAAAGTTTCAAACTTCTTTTATGACGCTACAAAATCTTCTTTCTTTCTGAGTTTTATTTTGAATGTCAAGTCACAACGTTGACACCAAAAAAGGAGACGCAAGAAAAACGCAAACTTACGATATAACATGGCAAAAACCAAATCATAGCAATAAACTATAATATACAGTAGTTACAGCAGAGATAGAGGCTGCCATGCTCACGCCACCCGGCTATCAAAACAGGCAAAACAACAAACAAAAACGAACATTCCGTACACACTTAAAACTATAAAAAAAAAATCAGGATTAGGTTGAAATTATACAAGATTGATGCTTAAGCATCTGCTGCAATAAGAATCAGAATAGTCAAATATTTGCCACAATAGTCTATGCAGTGTCAAATAATTTTGATAATTGTTTACCGTACCAAAATAATACAATTTTGATGAAAAATTGATTGCCAATAAAACAAAGATAATAAATGCTATCAGCCGTCAATAAAACTTTTGATCAAGTGAAATAAAATAAAAGAACCAACTCTTTATACAATTGACTTTAATTAAGCAACATTTAAAGACGGAAATGTTTTGAATTATTTAAATGACTGATAGCACTTTTCAAATTCCCAAGAGTTATGTAGTCAGTCATCTAAACTTTAATTATTGTATTTTAGAAGATACTATAAAACGTTTTTGGGGTTTGGAGTTGAACATTGGGGCTTAGGGATTTGAACATTAGTTTTTTTGAAAGTTTGATGATTTATTCATTATATATAGATTATACAAATTATTCATGTAGTTTTGTATGGTGACACTGGTTGCTGGTTGTGACACCAGTAATTATTATTAAAAATGAAACAGCTTTAACCGCTGTCTTTGTTGATTATTGGGCTGTAGATAAGATATGTTTTTTCATATTTGTTGCAAATATTTCGGTGGAAGTGTTTTTCTTAATGTTAATGGGTACCTTAAGCCAGAGCTTTGGACCTGCAAATTTAATGGACTGCTGTGAAGTAGCGATTTTACTGTAAGCGCCGTTCTTTGTTTTCATGCACCGTTAGTATAATTGCTGGCGACCCCTTGCGGTAGTTTTGACTTGGCTCCTCTCTGTTGCGCAATGTGCTTGATCACTTTGTATTTTGCGCAGGACAGAAAAGGTAAGTCTCCTAGTTTGCTGTTTATTCACTCGTGTTTTAGTAATCTATTAAAGAGTATGTAATCTATTCGTTGGTTTGTAGTAGATAATTTTCTACTTTAGCTTATTCCACATGTTTACTATTTTTTTTTGTTTACAGAGATCCTGAAGTATTTTTCTTTGAATCGCTTACACGATTGCACACACTTGTTTACCGCACCTTGCTGTACCCGCATTGTGCTCACGCTCTAGTCCTCCTACATAATTTTGGGTTTATTAGTAGATTTTTTGCACTTGTAGATTTATAGATTTATACTGTATTTTATTTTGTTTGGGAGCATCGCTCGGGCTAGATTTGTTTTTTCTCCAAATTCTTTTTGGTGGCGTTTGGCTCTTTTGTCCTCCTCCAACTTGTTGGCCGTGAAAGTTTTATTGTTTGTTTGTCTTGCAAATTTGCTTGCCCTTTTGAAAAGTGTTTTTTTTATTAAAGGTTACTTATGAGATTTGTCATTGTCAGTTGTACAGTAAGCGCATTCTAGATACTAGGTCTTTTCTCTTTGCTTTACCGCTACATTTACAATAGTTCATTAAGATCTTACTATGCCTTCTAGTTTTGATTTGAGAATTGTTCATTTTGAATATGTTTTGTAGTTGATGAGGTAGTATATTTTTGTGATATTTGTACATTAAAACTGCTAATTCCAGTTCATAAATTTGGCTGATGGTTAGTAAATTATATTTAATCATTATATGTTTCACGTTGTGTACTTGTGTGTGCGTCTTAAGTTAAATATTAAACGTATAAATTTATTACATATAGCTTGCATTTTCATTACTAAAGTTTTGTTTCCGAAACACCAGTTAACCATGCAGTAACGAAGGTGGCTTTCAATCAGAGTATGGTAGAGCAACAGTAGCGCCTTGCTTTTTAAAATTGTTTGAAATCGGGACCCACATGACAGAAATTTTCTCGTTCACATTGATAACAAGAATTTTTCAAGAGGCGCTACCGAACGAAATACTCGTGAAAAGCAAGAGGTTATTTTTTAAAGGTAAAGTCGAAGACACAAGGCTCAAGGCCAAGGACACAAAAAAAAATCCGAGGCCTAGGACAACCTTACCGAGGACCATAGGCGTAGCCAGGGGGCCCGCCCCCCCCCCCCCATCCCCGATCAAAATACCATTAACGACAAAAAGTTATGACAACATAACCTGGCGATGTTTAGTTACAGTTTTTTTCAGTAATTACGCACATAACAGTAATTAACAATAATATTAATGACAACAAGTGAGTCCCGGGGCCCCCAACTAACAACCAGGGGGCCCTTACTAACAACTAGGGGGCCCTGGAATCCTTAACCGACAAGCAGGGGGTCCGGGACCCCTAACTGAAAACCAGGGGGCCCATAACTGACGACCAGGGGCCCCAGGGCCCCTAACTAACAACCAAGGGACCCTAACCAACAACCAGGGGGCCCCTTAACTGACAACCAGGGGGGCCCCTAACCGACAACCAGGGGCCCCCTAAACGACAACCATGGGGCCCCAGGGCTCATAACCAACAACCAGGGGGCCCCGGAGTGCCTAACTGACGACCAGGGGGCCCCGGGGCCCCTAACTCACAACCAGGGAGCCCCAGGGTCCTAATCAACAACCAGGGGGCCCCTAACCAACAACCAGGGGGCCAGGAGCCCCCAGCCGACAACGAGGGGCCCCGGGGTCCTCCTAATTGACGACCAGGTGGCCCCAGGGCCCTTGACCAACAACCAAGGGGTTCTGGAGTCCCTAACTGACGACCAGGGGGCGCCGGGGCCCCTAACTCACGACCAGGGAGCTCCAGGGCCCCTAATTAACAACCAGGGGGCCTGGGCTCCTAACCGACAAGTAAGGGGCTACGGGGGCTGTAACTGGCAACTAGGGAGCCCAAGGGCCCCTGACTGACGACCAAGGTTCCCGGGCCAGGCGCCCCTTGATGCAAATTTTTAACAATTTATATGCAAAACCTGTGAGAAATCTAAGAGTTTTGACCTAAAAGTTGCCACCCCAGGCCCTCGTTTAACGTTATTATAAACTTAATTATTTACTGCTAAAGTATTGTAGGAGGCAATGTTCGTTACTTCCCCCTATAGACCAAATCACTTACAATTAAAATTTTACACCATAATGCAAGATTTTAAGCGTGTTTTGGGATTTAATTGCAAAAAGAGGATTGAACAACTAAATTTTTTCGATTGGCTTTGAAATGTTAAAAATCTAGTTCTTTGAAATGGCTTTGAAACTCGTGCGAAATGTGATCCAATGGGATTTAAATAGTTTTTTTTCCAAAAACTTACAAAAATCGCCCAGCGGCTGGGGGCTTTGCCCCCAGACCCCCATAGCCACCGGAGGCTGGGGGCTCTGCCCCCAGACCCCCGTCTCTGATACGTTTGAGTACACTAGCTTACTCAACACGTCTTCCAAGTTAGACTTTTACACTATTCAACAATTAGTTTTCGCCCTCTCCCTTTATTAAAATCCTGGCAAAGTACCATCAGGCTACGGCTTCAGATCTTCTATTCCACAATATCTTTGCCCCACAAAAAATTACTTTTTCGAAAATTTCTGATGACGTCATTGCGTGTGATTTGTGGTTTGGGCCCCCCCCCCAATCAAAAATCCTGGCTACGCCTATGCCGAGAACAGACCCTCTCGAAGCCAAGGACAAGAATGTTTGAGGCCAAGCGGACACAAGCGTAAGTGCTCCCCCCAAAAAAAAAGGTTTACAGAAAAAAATTTTAGGCGATCTCCAGAAAAAAACATTTTCCTAAAAATTTTTCAGGCGCTTCGCAAACTTTTTACAACTCTAGAAATAATGCTGTCCTCGAGCCGAAGAAAGGCCAATTTTCGAAGTCTTGAGGCTTCGAGGACAAAGCCAAGAACTTGACTTTTTCGAGGCCAATGACTTCAAATTGTCTCATCGAGACGTCCTCGAGGACTCCACCTCTGTTATTTTTACACGAGCATATGAAACTCTGAGAGCTGGGCAGCGTCATTTTTGCTCTCTAAGTTGCTTGGACCGATTGCGAGATATACCTCAAGTAAAAAAACGTCACATTTTCCTAGCCAATTTAACAAAGATTTTGAACCACTCTTTAAGCGGGCGAGAAATTTTTTTTGGTTTAGAAATTTAATGGCAAAATGTTGAAAACTCCAACTAAAGCAAATTTTAGCTAGAATTTATTAAAATTAAAATTTAATTAAAATTTTTAATAGTGTTTGCTATTCGGCTGCTAAGAAGAAATTAAATTACATTGAGAACCATTTGCTGCCTTGACTGGTAAAAAAATATTGAGTAAACAAAAATAGCAATATTAAGTAACCAAAAATAAAAATATTTGAGTTGACAAAAATAGCAATACACTCTTTTTATAAAAACAAGTTTCAAACAACGTGAGGCTCAATTTTGCACAAAATTTTGGAACAAATTAAAAATAATGCCAGCCTTCGCAGCAAAATAAACCAAAAACCAATGAAAAAAATCATTCAAATCAATTAGAAACGTAGCCAAAAATCTGCAATTATGGGGCTGTTTTAGGGGCGTAGCTCCCAGCCGCCGGAGATTAAAGGTCTTGGGGCAAAGCCTCAAGCCGCCGGATGCACGGGAATCTTGGGGCAGAGATCCCAGCGCCCGAAAGTTTTTTTTTATTTTGGGGGCAAAAATAACGTAATTGTAGGCCTACTTTGATAAAAATTCGTGCTATTAAAACGTGGCAGGGAAATTAGCAGTGCAAAACATGATTGTACAAGTTGCATAAATGGGCTATGATGGAGACAGCCAAGAAATGCAGTACGGTACAATAGGTAAGTGCAATACGGTACGCCTCAATTTTTGCTAAGAAGTACAGTACGCTGGTACGGTATGCCTTTTTTGGAATGGTACGGGTATATACGGTACGGTGGTATGCTCTTTGACTTAAAAATCCCCGACTTTCGCACATTGCGCCGGCTTTTTGTATACAGAGACAAAAAACAGCTAAAACCGACGCTAAATGTGTGAATTGAGATCGCTGATTTATAGGCTAGTGATTTCAAAGTCCGTTAAAGTTGCGAATTGGTAAAAGCAAGCACGGCAGTATAGTACGGTCCGTACGTATGGTATGGTACGCCTCAATTTTTGCTAAAAACTCTGTTACGCCTTTTCGTAATGGTACGGATACGGTACATTGATGCGGTCCGCTTCAAAAATTGAACTGAAGTATGGTACGCAGGTACGGTACAGTTCAAGGTAGGTAATGTAGTATGCAAATTCTGTACGTACCGTATCGTACTACCATCCTTGGAGGTAGCTATTGCTAGATATTGCTATGGTAGCTATTTGCCGGTAGCCATATGGTAGCTATATGAGGTATATATGAGGTAGCTATTGCTATGATAGCTATTTACCCCTCTCACCCATTGGCCTGTCGACCAAAATGCAGAATAAGAAAAATACCACGTTTTTAGCACTTCTGAGACTGGTTTTTGGACTAGAATGGACTAAAACGTGATTTAAAGCATCTTTTGAACCATATATTCAGGGAGGCTAATTCGTCAAAAATAAAACTCACAAATCAATACAAACTTTGAAAAATGGCCAAAAATAAGCAATCAAATTTAATATAGCTCATTGCAAATGCTTAACATAGTTTTTATCAACAAAAATATTATAAACTCACTAACAGGGGGGGATCTATTCAGTATTGGTTAGTTACTAATCACCTCTCTCAAATATCTTTCCATGAGCCCCCCTCTAATTATTTTTCTTTATAAAATATAGTCGAAATAGATTACTCCGTGTGAGTTTTACTAAACTATAGGATTTTATGATCTACCAGCATGTAAACAAGAAAAAATTTTACCACTAGCCACTTCTCACATAGCCCATTTATGCAACCGGTTTAATCATGTTTGCAATGCCAATTGCTATGCCACGTTTTAAAAGCATTATTTTTTGTCAAAATAGCCCTAAAATGAAGTTATTTTTGCAAAAAGATGAAAAATTTTCGATCGCTGGGGGCTCCGCCCCCAGACCCCCAAAGCAGCTCCCTCATTGCGAATTTCTGGCAACGCGCCTGTTCTGTGTAGATGCAAACGGTTATGCTCGCGAAAGTTTAATAAATACGATTTTTGACGCAGGAAAGACGAAAAGAGCCTTTTATGTTACAGTATTAATTTGAATTGAATTGGTTAAATCAATGACATGAAACTACTTTTATGTCATTGGTTAAATTTTAAAAAATATTTTATATACTGGTAACGTTTTTGGGATGGGATGGATGAAAAATATCCCCAACAAGTTTGCGCGAGGTCAAGAACATTAATCATAAACATGCAAAATTTTCAGATTATACACAATTTGTGCTCATAAATTTTATCATCCCCCCCCACCAAAATTTTCTAGATCCGCCACTGGCAAAGGGGCTCTTTCAAAAAATACGCGACAATGTCCATCAGCCTGCCAAAGTGGCAGTTTTTCCAACCAAAAAAAGTTTTTCCAACCAACTTTTGCTTACGTGAGATCCAGAAAAACTCCATTTTTGTGGTCCAAATCACAAAAAGTTCTTCACAACTTCTGACCGTCAATTCCATTAGGGGGGGGCTATTTTTATTTTTGGAGCAAAAATCGGCTTCAAAAGCACTAAAAACTTACTTTTTTGCATACTTTTCAGGACAATGGGTGGGCTCGAGCCCTTCCTCCCCTGGATATGCTATATACAGTACACGTTTGGAGAGGCGAATGGAGGCAGCGCAGAGTGTTCGCATTCGAGATATAATGTCGCTCACCCACGAGCCAACCATCACCAACTGCTGTTACGCAATTGGAATATCCTCGCCCTCACAGGAAAAGAACTAGCATTGGTTGAGGAAGCTAAGCGGTATCATCTCTATATTATCTGAGTTTCTTCAACCGAAAGACGTGGCTCTGGAACTGTGGATCTGGATGGCGGATGGAAACTCTTCTATTCTGGTGCTGATCCTTGTATGTCTGCTCAAGCAGGTGTGAGGCTTTTTACGAGCCTCCGGTTGTCAGACTGTGTGTCAGGTTGGATTCCTTCGGGATTACGGGTCTGTGTGTTGAAGCTCAAGGTATTGGATACGTCATTGTGCCTATTGCAAGTGCTACAGACGCCTCTGTAACTATAGTGTAAGAGAGAGGTTTTTAGCTTGCCCCAGCAATTCGAGACTGGAGCCTTCACCATCCGTGCTGTTTCCACAAATTGAAGTTGAATTCCAGCAGACAGAGGTTTATTGAGAAATAATAATAAAATAAAGAGCTACACTGCACGGCACAACAATAAAATATTTGAAATTTAACCCAGGTAACAAAGCAAAATGAAGTAACGATGCCGAGTGACAAAAACTTACAATATAAAACGTCCGATTGCTTCAGATTCCAAATTGAAATGCAAGAATAAAACGCTAGAACTCGGAAAAAAAGCAAAAATGCTGCGGTTGTGCCGGAAAAAAGGCGTTGAAAGTAACGTGCGAAAACTAAAAAACACAATGACGCGCAGACCAACACAGCAAAAATAAGAGCCAAATAAAAAAGCCGAGTTCGAAAATTTAGTGGGGCAAATAAAACAGATCAGTGCTGTAACAGCAAGTATATGCCCCCAATGCTACGAGTGACGATTATGCTTTTGTGGATAAAGTAAATGATGCTCTTCTGCGAGTATCACCAATTGAAACTACAGTCCTTAAGGAGGACTTCAACACACGCATTGGAACAGACACAGATACGTGGAAGGGGGTAACAGGAAAACACGGAGTCATAGGACTAAATAAGAACGGAAGGTATTTATTTCAGCTCTGGTGTACAGTGGCAACGGACTCCGCATCATAAATGCCTTTTTCCAGCACAGAGAGTTTCACAAGTGTGGTACCTACCCCACACCCTCCTATTTGTAATTTTTTCCCACACTCTTTTCTCTCCGCCTCCGCTCTCAAGACCGTCATTTTTTCCTTTTTTTGGTAGTACATATAGGCGAGTCTCTCGCACGTGTTTCTCTTTCGTTTTCGTTTGCTGCCTGAAGCTTTGAAAGATGTTTATGTATATGCGTATATTAAATTGTTTGTGGTGGATCGAAATGACAGATTTCGCACACAAGTATGTATGGTATGAACCTAGTATAGATCAAAATTTTTTTGATAGATCTTTGCATAGTTTCGTCAGGTTTGTTTTCTGATGTGCTGGACGTTCGAGTAAAGCAGGTGCTGAATTGTCAACTGATCACCATCTGGTAGTATGTTCCTTGCGACTTTCGAAACCTTGGCCAAACAGGAAATCCAACAGGTCGTCTGTGACTTAATTACCGAATCAAAAGGGAGGCCTTAGAGGACAAAGAAGTAAGAAAACAGTTTGCATCCAGTATATCATCTAAGTTCAGACAACTTCCAAATGTATCCATTGACATCGAGCAGTACTTAAAATGTAACAATTTGCATGAGGGGACGCTTTTGCAGCCTTGACCTAACGCATTTGGTATGCGAAAGTACTTTATTGAAGACTACGTAATTCAGTCGCCGAAATTGAATGAAGACCAAAAAATAGGTCTTCATTGAAAATTGAAGTGTTTTTTCGCCAAAATTAGGTGAAGAATTAGTTCTTATTCGTCTGATCATCCAGCACTCAAATCTCGATGGAGGAACACCTAAATCTCGATGGGGAGACGCGTCCACTTTACAATTTTAAGTACTGACGTCGAGAAGGAATGGCTGCTGTTCAGATCAGCGATCATTTCATCAACCGCTGAAAGTTGTGGGCGAAAGCGGCTTAGAGTGGCGGGCGATAGTGAGAAAAGAACACCTTGGTGGAACCAAGAGGTTAAAGAAGCTATTCGAGCAAAGAAAGATGCGTTCAAGGCCTGGCTACAGGACAGATCGTCATCTGATTTGCAATCCCGGTACACTGAGGCGCGAAAAGCGGCAACTTCGGCAATAAAGAAATCCAAGGAGAAGTCATGGGAAGAGTTTGGTTGTCGGTTGGATTCCAACTATTTTTCAGCAAACAAAGTATTTTGTCAGATCATCCGTCGTTTACGTGGCAAAAGATCAAGTGTCTCGTACTCCATCAAGGATTCTGCTTGTAACATTCTGACGGATGAGAGTGAAATCCTAGCACGATGGAGAGAAAACTTTAAAGATCTTTTGAAATCCTGTAAAGGCAATGACTCGTGGTGACACACACAAACATAGGCGTAGCCAGGATTTTTGATTGGGGGGACCCAGACGACAACTCACCTGCAATGACGTCATCATAAATTTTCAAGAGAGGAAATTTTTGTGGGGCAAAGTTACCGTAGAATGGAAGATCTGAAGCCGTAGCCTGTTGGCACTTAATCAGAACTTTGGTAAAGGTAGAGTGCAAAAATTAATTGATAGAAAGTGTAAATGTCTAATTTAGAAGATGTGTTGAGTAGGCTCGTGTACTCAAACGTATCACAAACAGGGGTCTGAGGGCGAAGCCCCCAGCCGGTGGGCGATTTTTGCAAGTTTTTGGAAAAAAAGCTATTTTAATCCCATTGGATCACATTTCGCACGTGTTCACAGCCATTTGAAAAAACTAGATTTTTACCATTTGAAAGCCAATTGAAAAAATTTAATTGTTCAATTCTCCTTTTACCCGCAATTAAAGTCCAAAACACGTTTAACATATTGTATTATGGTGTAAAATGTTAATTTTAAGTGATTTGGTCCATGTATAGATAAGTAAGGCACATTGCCTCCTGCAATATTTTAGCGGTAAATAATAATTCATTCGAAGATTTTCCTTAGAGATTTTGGTTTTGTCATGAAATTAACCAGTTATAGGAGTACATATGCGGCCAGGTAGCCCAGGCCCTCTCAACCGAAATTCAATAATTTGTTCAATAAGCATTTTCCCTAGCTATTTTTTTAAAATTAGTTTTGTGCGTAAAAACTGGCGAGGTGAAGGTGAATCGTTACTGAAAAATGATACAATAGATGGTTACGCTTACTAAACATGTTATTCCCGAGCCGGATATACATTGCGCGGGGCCCCTGGCATTTAGAAGACTTTTGCAAGATCTTTCAGCCAAATATAAGTAAAGACCAAAAAAAGTCTTGCTATCTGAGCGCGGGGCCCTGGAACTGTGCCATATGGCAAATACGGCGCTGGTTATTCCATTACGTTCATAAAAAGTTTAGATGAGGGCCTGAGGTAGCAACTTTTAGGACAAAAACTCTCGATTTCACCCTGGTTATACGTTTAAATTGGTTGGTAAAAATTGAATTAAGTGGATGGGCCTGGCCCCTTGGTCGTCAATATTATTATTGTTAATTACTGTTGTACGCAAAGATGCTAAAAAAACTGAAAATGTAGAAACAATTGGCTTTTTTGTCAAATTTTTGTCATTGGTGACATTTTGATTGAGAGGGCCCGGGCCCCCTGGGCCACCCCCCTGGCTACACCTATGATTTTAAGATAAGATCGCATCCTTAAGTTTGTTCATAAAAAGAAAACATTTAAAGCAAAATAAAAAACTTTTTTTCCAAACCGTGGAGAAGTCGAGTCAAGTCACTCGACAGTTTTTTGAAACCTTCAAGAATTGCATGAGATTATTATGACGTGAACAATGAAGTGGTCGTCATTTTTATCAGTACTTAAATTGCAGGGGGAACGGCGTCCCCCCATCGAAATTTGAGCGCTGGTTGATGAGAGGAAAAAGACTTACTTAGTCCGGTCGAATACAGCACCAAATTCCGCGGGAATATAATGATTCAGAAGAAAAAGCGCTTCAACCGTAGGCGGAGAACTTTTTTTTTTTTGGTCGCCACTTAATTTCCGGCGAAAAAACATCAGTTTTCGGACTTTCGGCGAAGACTTTTATCTTTTTTGGTCTTTATTCAATTTCGTCGACGGAATAATGTAATCTTCACTAAGGTTCAGTCGAGGCTGCTAAAGCGTCCCCCCATGCAAAATTTTACGATTTAAGTGCTGATTGTTATTACTTACCTTTGTACGCGTAAATCCTAAATTAAAAAAATTGCAATTCCGGACAAGAACAACATACCGGCTATGCTCTCATTTTATTTATCATTGGTAGTATTTCGATTGGGGGTTTGCATTACAGCTTGTGTTATAGCATAAAGTTCATAGCAACGTGTAACAAGGGCCTGGGGTCGCAACTTCTAGGACAAACCTTTAAGGTTTTTCTTAGGTTTTGCATAGGTAAATTGCTAAAAATTTAAATTACATGGCTTCTTGGTTGTCAGTTAGTGGCTCCGGGGCCCCCTGTTTGTTAGTTAGAGGCCTCAGGGCCCTTTGGTTGTTAATTAGGGGCCCTGGAGCCCCTGGACGACAGTTAGGTGCCCCGGCGCTCCCTGTTTGTCAGTTAGGGACCTCGGGGCCACCTGGTCGTCAGTAAAGGGCCCGGGAGTTTCCTGGTTGCTGGTTAGGGGTCCCTGGTTGTTATAGAAGTTGATCCAATTATGTAAGTTGAAATGAATGATTGAGGCAAATTGTTGGGGATGGTTAGGGGCCATGAGGGTCCCTAGTTGTCAGTTAGGGGCCTCAGACCCCCTGTTTGTCAGTTAAGAACCTCGGGGCCCACTGGTTGTCGGTTAGGGACCCTGGGGCTTCTTGGTCGTTAGTTAGAGATCCCGGGGTCCCAAGGTTGTCAGTTAAGATTCTCGGGGTTCCCTGTTTGTCAGTTACGAGCCACGGGGCTCCCTCGTCGTCATTATTATTATTGTTTATGCTTGAGTTATACAATAACCTATTCTATTGCTTGAATGGCTTGAGGTGGTGCATTCATCTATCACACATTTATACAATACGTCATCTCTCATTTTGATGTGCCTTTGAATTATAAGTAATTTTGCAGTAACTGACTGAGGTTGAAATATACTGGTATTGGAAATTGTACCAGTACTAATGACATATTGGCAAACAATACAAAACAAAGCAAGGAATTTTTTTCACTCCAATTGCCCGCTTTAAATTCTATAGAACATAAATAAGCATTATGAACTTTATTGATATATTTTCTACCAATCTGTAGTTAGAGTTTTGTTTTTTTTAGTATGCTTAGAGTTAGAACGATTCTAATGTTGCCTTGCATTTTCTTTACGTGTTAACTGTGAGTTTTTTGTATAGCCTATACCATAGGTGGGCACAAGTCCGTTAATCGTTAATCCGTTAATAACGAAGCTAACTTTTTCATTAACTCGTTAATCCGTTAAAAAGTTTTTTCATGTTAACGGACTAAACTAACTTCTGGTAAGTTCTGTTAACGGACTAAATTAACTTCCGTTAAGTTTTGTTCACTTGCGTTAAGGTTTTTATCGTTAATATCTTGCACCATTCATTCATCGTACCAGTGCAAACCAGTTTGCACTGATAACACTAATTGTTGCGTATTAGCACGAGTTTTATAGAAGAGAGCGAAGAAAGGAGCTCTTTTTTGTGGCAAATAATAAGCGGCAGCCTCAGAGGTCTATTAATTATCGCTATTCGCAATTTCCAAAGATTTTCCGATCGCAGCTTCGTTAGAGCATTTGAACTTATTTTTATCTTGAAATTAGATTAGACTGTAAAATGTAACTTCTAAAACACAAAAAGAACATCATTGCAATAAATGTTTCCTTACAATCTGCTCAACAGCGTCAATACGTGTTGTAGAAGCGAGTGAATAAAACGAAATGTACATTACACGCTAAATGTTAACGAATTAACGGACTTTATTAACTTCCGTTAATTAAAGCTGAAAATAACGGATTAACGTTAACGGAGGTGTGAAATTTGTTAACGGACTAGTGGCTAACGAAGCTAACGTTTTGCATTAACTTGCCCACCTATGGTATATACTGTACAAAGTGCACATCAGAGATGGAACCGGTCAGGATTTTCTCGACCCGACCGGTAAATTTCAAAATCATCGCCGGTTGACCGGACCGGTCGACCGGTATTTTTACCAAAGGTTTTTGTTCAGTGTTCAATGTATCGAATGAAAAATTTTCAAAGGGGCATGGGTGAGGAGTTAAAATTTGTGACTTTGGACGGGGGTCTCAGAAAAAAACGCAAAAAAAGTTTTGTGTTTTTTTGCAAAAAATGACTCAAATTTTAAGACCTTTTTTATTTAACTTTCGGTTTGAAAGATCTGTTTTGAGCAGCGCAAATCGTGCACAAAATAAGCATAAAAACCGCTGGATGGCACAAGCTAAGTTATTTGATGTTCTTTCTAATGATATTATGCGAAGGCCAAAAAATAAAGTTGCAATTTTTTAGTTATTTGTGACAGATTATTTGCAATTTGCCGAGCAGCAAACACTAAACTTTTTTTCGGCAGTGCTGCTTTTGCAGTTACAAAAAGATGAATGAGAAAAAATAACAGCAGAAGATAGGTAACAGTAAAAACATACAAACATCACAATACTTGTACTATTTTACTCAAAAACATTAAAATGATGGAGCAATAACATTATATAATATTGAAAGTTATGTCACTAACAGCGTGAAAAAAAGGAATACTGAAAAATTATGTCACTAGCAGCGTGAAAAAAATTAATAATATTCATAGCAACTAGACTGCTTCACTAACAGTTTGAAAAAGTATGAAAAGGATGTATTGCAAAACATTATGTAGGCCTGCTGGAAAAGGTTTTTAGCTGCATAGAGATGTATATTAATTGTTCCGTCCGTACAAAAATCTCGCTGGAGCTAAAAACCCTTTTCCAGTACGCCTACATAATGTTTTGCAATCTCAAGCTGTTAGTGAAGCAGCCTAGTTGTTATGAATATTATTAATTTTTTTCACGCTGCTAGTGACATAATATTTAAATATTCCTTTTTTTCACGCTGCTAGTGACATAATATTTCAATATTCCTTTTTTTCACGCTGTTAGTGACATAATATTTCAATATTCCTTTTTTTCACGCTGCTAGTGACATAATATTTCAATATTCCTTTTTTTCACGCTGTTAGTGACATAATTTTCTATAGTATATAATGTTATTGCCAGTAGCGTAGCCAGGGAAGGGCTATAGCCCAGTGTTGGGAAGACTCGAGTCCGAGTCCGGACTCGAGGCCACTTTTTAAGGACTCGGACTCGTGCCCTTGAGACTCGGACTCGTGGAATTTGAGAGGACTCGGACTCGTGGAATTTGAGAGGACTCGGACTCGTGATTTTTGTTGAAAGTCTTATTGTAATGTCTTATTACAGAGCTACTATATATCAACAAAATATAAATGTGACAAGCAATGCATCATCTTTGGCAGGGAGAGATTTTGTACCCAAATCAAAATGAAAATATTTGAATTTGTTTTTATATTTTGGCAATCGCATTCTTTTAGCGTTTTGGTGTCATTGGTTTGATCACGTTTGCTTCGATGATGCCGGTAGGTAAAATGTGCTCAAGATATCGCATTGCTGAAAAATTCGCGGAAGGTATTCACTATTCAAGTATTCGCAGGTAGTGGAGGAAGATAATAAGTTTTGTCTGTTTTAAGTTACGTTAAATTTTACACCTGATTCCTTAATGGTGCAATGGAGAATAAAAACCTAAAAAGAATCAGCTTGCATCAAAAAAATTGCTGATGTGACTGACAAAAATTATCGTATCTAGATGATGAAGCATGATGTGTTTTTTTGATTACTTAGCAGTGCAGTGCTGGTTAACTTTTTCTGTGTATGGGCTTGGGTTACGCCTGAATTTTCTAAGATTTTTGCAAAAAAATTTTTTTTCTGTTGGTGAGTTAGTAGGTTAAAACATGAACAGGTGTATACAGCCAATGCAGCAAAAACCTATTCTTTCATTTTTCAAATTATTCATAATCCATAAAAGCAAAAATTGCATAATGCATGCACTAAATTATGTACAGATTATGACAAATGTATTTAAAACCGAGGTTCTTCTTGTGAAATAAGAATAACAATTCTAGCCTATTAGTTATGAAACGAAAAAAGATACCAAACCATAGCCACAAGTGGTGCAATTAGGAGGGGCTAAAGGGCCTTCAGCCCCCCTTCGCAAAATCACTTAGAAATATAACCCCAAAACTTAAGTGTTTATATAACCCAACAAATTCACCTCCCCCCCCCCAGCTAAATCTGGTTGCGCGCTTGATCGCGAACTTAATGATCCTCAACCCTTGTCCCTAAACTGATGAAAATTATTAAAGTCCTTCTGTTTTTAAGCTTCAGTTGGTCTACTTTTGGCATTAGATTACTTCCAAAAGTAGTTAAACTACTGAAAAAAATGCACATAAATTTGGTTCCCTCAGTATTAATCGAATGCAACACTACACCACCAGTCTGCCCAGTTTCTGAAAAGATGATACTTTTTTGCACGCTTTCGTCAATTAACTGATTAATATGCTACTTAAAATTTCTAATACAGCTCTACTTTTTATTGGACGCTGTGACAAATCTACTGAAATAGAAATAAGCTCTTTTGCTGGTTGAGCAGTAACGCGTTCGTCTCTGGAGCGGGAGGTCCGAGACTTAAATCTTGGGCCAGTGAAATCGGACACACTGTTGCCAACGGCTCGCCGCCGTTACGACATTTTTTCGGATGGAACTGTACTGTTGCCCAGGCCGCAATGACGTGGAGATGGGCAGTGCCAACTCTTTGCACACTTCGGCGTAATACAATGAGTATAAAACAAAAATTGAAAAGGGAACAACGAGTATAATGAAAGATTTGATTTGTTTAAAATTATTTTCTTAGTCTGATATCCCGAAAAGCAATTAACTGCAGTGAAAAGCTAGATGGGAGCTTTCTGAGTAGCAACCCGTTTGAACGACCGACGCAAAAATCTACAGATTTCAAAAAAACAAGCTCCCTAGCTTAAGCCATTCAAAAAATTGATTATTAGGGGTCCCAGAGGTGGCACCCCCAAACTATGTCAAAATATTTGTCTGTTAAGTAGCTGCTGTATCATAAAAAACTAGCACCCTAGCTTGAGCTGTTCAAAAAATTTATTTTGGGAGAGTCTATTTGGGGAAGTCCCATTGTAGATTCATACCCCCAAACTACGTCATAATATTTGCGTGTAAAATATCTACTGATATCAAAAAACAGTGTCACCCTAAGTTAAGCTGTTCAAAAAATTGATTTTTGGGGGGTCCCCGTAGGGGTGGCATCCTCCAAAGTATGTCGAAATATTTGTCTGTTAATATCTGCTGATATCAAAAAAACTAGCACCCTAGTTTGAGCGGTTTTCATTTTCAAAAAATTCAGTTTTTGGGCTCGATTTTGGGGGGTTTCCCAGGGTAGTGGCTCCAAAATATTTCGGGAGACAAAATTGCGTTTGCAAAGCAACAACTTTACAAAAAAATTAGATTTTGATGTTTTGTGGTTTAGGAGAAGAAGAGCGTACAAGATTAAGGAAGAAAAAAAAAACGAAGGAAAAAAAGAAAAAAACCTCATCGTGGCCAAAAGTGAGTTAGTTGGGATGAAAAGGTAGCTTAAGACATATAAACGTGTGGAATATTTTTTGTCATACTTAAGCCGTTTTTGAATGAGACTGCTTTTTACGCCAAACTTGAGGGGCAGTTTTTGGGTCCTAAAACCAATTGTCTCAAAATTTAATACGAACATGCAAATCAGTAGTTTCAAACTGCTGTCAAAATTTCATGTAGCTAGACCAAACCGTTCTGTAGTTATAAGCAAAAGTATGAAATTTTGCACTGATTAGTTTGAAAATGGCCGAGTAAAAACAAAAAAACACTCGACACGAGCGTCGGTCGTTCCATTAACTCACAAAATTTTTTGCAAATTCAAACTACAATATAAGAGGTTTTCATGTGACGTCACTCGCATATATTTACTGAAAAAACTTTGTCAAAACTGAACTGGCTGAATATAATATACAAGCATAAAAGAAGAAAAACCTCGAATTTCGCATTCAGCCATGAGGAGTTTTGCAAACTCGGGTGTAAATTAAGGCTGAAGTAGACGGCTAAATTTTATTTGCAATAGCTCTTGCAAAAGCGTTAATGCAACTTTTTTCAGTGTGTAAAGGGCCTAGGTAGAAGACTGTGCAACGCTTGCAGTAACGTTGCACAAACGTCTCCTTGCGGAATTTCTGAAAGCGTTTGTCCATATTGAAATAACTTCGACCAAATTTTAAATTTCACTTTCCGGTTAAATTTTCGAACTTTTCAAACTCGGACTCGTGATCTTCAGTTTTGGTGGACTCGGACTTGGACTCGTGGCATTCGGACTCGTGAAATTGAGTTTTGGTGGACTTAGACTCGGACTCGTAGCTTAAGGACTCGCACTCGGACTCGTGAAAGTGGCAATAGTCCCAACACTGCTATTGCCCCCCCATTGGCCTGTCAACCAAAATGCAGAATAAGGAAAATACCACGTTTTTAGCACTTCTGAGACTGGTTTTTGCGCTGGAATGGACTAAAAAGTGATTTGAAGTATCTGTTTAAACATGTATTCAGGGAGGAGCTACTTCGTACTGGTCAGTGGTCGAGTGGATAGAGCGTCTGCTACTGAAGCGGTAGACTCGGGTTCGATTCCCGGTCGGGTCAAACCAAAGACTATAAAAATTGATATTCACAGCTTTCCTGCTTGACGTTCAGCAATTAAAAGGGACAGTGTGAAGCCTCCATCGTGTGTGATAGACAGATGGGCAGGTGACAGCTTGACTCGAAGACCGAAAGGTCCCTTCGCTGTCTCCTGGCCAAGGCAACTTGGTGAATAAAATGTAATTACAATTACAATTTGCCAAAAGTTAAAGTCACAAGTTAATGAAAACTTTGAAAAATGCCAAAAAATAAACAATCAAATTTCATTGCTTGCGTAAAAACGCCAAACATAAACTTTATCAACAAATATATTATAAACTCAGGAATAATAAGGGGGGGGGGGGCTATTCAGTGTTAGTTGATTACCAATCACTTCTCTCAAATATCTTTCCATTAGCCCCCCTCCCCAATCATTTTTCTTTAAAAAATATAGACGAAATAGATTACTCCATGTGAGTTTTGGTGAATAATAAAATTTTATGATTTACCAGCATGTAAAGAAGAGAACCACAATGTTATCATTAGCCATCTCCCACGTAGGCCATTAACGCAACCAGTTGAATCATGTTGTACTGCCAATTTCTATGCCACGTTTTAAAAGCAATATTGTTTATTACAATAGCCCTAAAATTAAGTTATTTTTGCAAAAAATGCAAAATTTTCGAGCGCTGGGGCTCCGCCCCCAGACCCCAAAATAGCCCCCCCCTTTGCGAATTT
Source organism: Trididemnum nubilum (assembly GCA_963965965.1). Classification (NCBI taxonomy): domain Eukaryota; kingdom Metazoa; phylum Chordata; class Ascidiacea; order Aplousobranchia; family Didemnidae; genus Trididemnum; species Trididemnum nubilum. The sequence goes on along the minus strand of OZ014487.1, from coordinate 39,580,128 downwards.
CTGGCTACGCACCTGGTTATTGCTCCACCATTTTAATGTTTTGGGGTATGATAGTACAAGTATTGTGATATTCGTATGTTTTTATTGTTACCTATCTTCTCCTGTTATTTTTTACTCATTTATCTTTTTGTAACTGCAAAGGCAGCTACTGCAAGTTGTTCTGAAGAAGCTTCCCGGTTTGGGAGGCGAAACGTCAAACCAATAGATAAACTCATACGAAGTGGTTATGAATAACTATCCCGATAAACGCAACGCGTCCCATCATTTTCATTGAAAACACTAAACTTTTCTGACATTGGCTAGAAAACATTCGAAATATGATGTACCCCACAGTGGCGGATCTAGAAAATTTTGGTGGGGGGGGATGATAAAATTTATGAGCACAAATTGTGTATAATCTGAAAATTTTGCATGTTTATGATTAATGTTCTTGACCTCGCGCAAACTTGTTGGGGATATTTTTCATCCATCCCATCCCAAAAACGTTACCAGTATATAAAATATTTTTTAAAATTTAACCAATGACATAAAAGTAGTTTCATGTCATTGATTTAACCAATTCAATTCAAATTAATACTGTAACATAAAAGGCTCTTTTCGTCTTTCCTGCGTCAAAAATCGTATTTATTAAACTTTCGCGAGCATAACCGTTTGCATCTACACAGAACAGGCGCGTTGCCAGAAATTCGCAATGAGGGAGCTGCTTTGGGGGTCTGGGGGCGGAGCCCCCAGCGATCGAAAATTTTTCATCTTTTTGCAAAAATAACTTCATTTTAGGGCTATTTTGACAAAAAATAATGCTTTTAAAACGTGGCATAGCAATTGGCATTGCAAACATGATTAAACCGGTTGCATAAATGGGCTATGTGAGAAGTGGCTAGTGGTAAAATTTTTTCTTGTTTACATGCTGGTAGATCATAAAATCCTATAGTTTAGTAAAACTCACACGGAGTAATCTATTTCGACTATATTTTATAAAGAAAAATAATTAGAGGGGGCCTCATGGAAAGATATTTGAGAGAGGTGATTAGTAATAACCAATACTGAATAGATCCCCCCCTGTTCGTGAGTTTATAATATTTTTGTTGATAAAAACTATGTTAAGCATTTGCAATGAGCTATATTAAATTTGATTGCTTATTTTTGGCCATTTTTCAAAGTTTGTATTGATTTGTGAGTTTTATTTTTGACAAATTAGCCTCCCTGAATATATGGTTCAAAAGATGCTTTAAATCACGTTTTAGTCCATTCTAGTCCAAAAACCAGTCTCAGAAGAGCTAAAAACGTGGTATTTTTCTTATTCTGCATTTTGGTCGACAGGCCAATGGGTGAGAGGGGCAAAAGCCCCCCCCCTGCCCTCTCTTGGCTGCGCTACTCGCACAGAATGAGTAAAAACTACCTGCATCGGACTTTGATATTTCTATTGTCAAAAGTCTATTTTGTTCAAGTGTTCATTCAGCATACCGTAACTAACAATGTAATAAAACTACATTCCAAAAGACATTTTACTTGATGTTCTATCAAATCGACACACTTTTTATGCGAAACCGCACTACTGTATTGCGCAGGCGCGTAGCCAGAAATTCGCAATTGGGGGCTGTGTTGGGGGGTGGTGGAGCATCCAGCCGCCGGAGGCCAATGGAGGTTTGGGGGCAAAGCCCCAAATTTTGCATTTTTTTGCAAAAATAACTTCATTTTAGGGTTATTTTGATTAAAAAATAATGCTTTTAAAACGTGGCTTAGAAATTGGCAATGCAAACAAGATTAAACTGGTGGCATAAAATGGGCTATTTAGGAGGTGGCTATTGGTAAAATGTTAGTTCTCTTGTTTAGATGCTGGTAAATTATAAAATGGAATAGTTCAATAAAACTCACACAGAGTAATCTATTTCGTATACAGTTTACAGAGAAAAATAATTTTGGGGGGGGGCGGCTAATGAAAAGAGATTTGAGAGAAATGATTGGTAATGAACTAATACTGAATAGCCCCCCCCCCTCTATTCCTTAGTTTATAGTATATTTGTTGATGACACCTATGTTTAGCATTTTTACACTTGCGATCAAATTTGATTGCTTAGTTATTACCATTTTCCAAAGTTTTCATTTATTTGTTGGTTTTATTTTTGACAAATTAGCCCCCTTCCCCCGTAACATATGTTTCAAAAGATGTTTTAAATCACTATTTAGTCCACTCCAGTGCATAAAACAGTCTCCAAAGTGCTAAAAACGTAACGTTTTTTCTCATTCTACATTTTGGTCGACATATCAATAGGGGGGCTATAGCCCCCCTCCCGCCCCTAGCTACGATACTGGCATTGCGTGTGGTTTGAGCGAAAATGCGCCATAATTGAACTCCTGTTGTGTTTTGCCTTTATCGTTGAAAAGTGCGAGTTGTGAATTTTGCTAGTTCTGTAAAATGGACCTGTAAAAAACTACTTTCTACTTTGTAAAAAGTTCGCTGTAAAAATAACTTTTTCCTCCCCCCGCCCTACCCCACCCCCCAATGGCTTCAGAAATTATATCGCAGTCACCCGGTCTATCGAGTATTCACTAATTGCTTTTTTTAACGTTTAATATTATGCATATGCACGTTATGTTTAGGCTGGTGGGGGCGATGCATCCCCCACTAAATCCGCCACTGGTACCCCAGCAGTTTACTGAAATGCTGCTACTTCAGAGCAAGCCATGGTTAGTTAGATATAAAAAAAATAAGAGCTATGTCTTTCTTGCCCAGAGTAGAGTGTGGTAAATTGAAGTTGAAAAAAGCTTTTCAAAGCGGCAAGATTTTAGCATGTACTAAAAAATTTGAAATCTGCGGCATTTCTACTCTTTAGCTAATTAAAATGATGCTAAAATGCCAGATAGCAAAAGCCTCTTCCACATGCATGCTTTATTAGAATCTGGTTACGCGATTTTAACGTATGTTTTGCACTTTTTGCTTTGTGCCGTGGCCAAAAGTGGGGGGGCATGACACAATACTTTCACCCTAAATACATCCCTGGATGTGCATGTCTTAATGGTCACAGCATATTAGTCACAGCTTGAAGCCATTCAACAACTGTTTTCGAAAGGTGTAGTTTGTTGATACTGATTTTTTATAAAAAGTTTTATTTTTGATAATATATAAAAGTATATTTTGGTTGATGCTTAGATGTCTTTTAGTTCCAATAAAGGAGAATTCGACCGGTTTTTCAACCGGCTTGACCGGCCGGTCGAAAAATCTTGACCCGACCGGTAACCCGACCGGCCGGTCGACCCGACCGGAGCCGGTTGACCCGACCGGTTTCCATCTCTGGCGTACATATCTTTGCAACACTTTGTTTTAATTTTGCATAAAATTTTTTATCTTAGAAAGTAGCAGACTGAGAAAATCTAAAAGCTGCATTTTTTAACCTTAACTTGGTGAGGTGGCAGTAGACTTAGATGACCTTTCGGTCCTTCTCTGTCTCCTCACCAAGTGACTTAATATCGCTTTGACTCTGCAAGTTTGTGTGTTGGTTTTAAAGGAATTGCATGTTTCGATGCTTTGGTGATAGACAGGAGCGTAGCCAGAAATTCGCAATTGGGGGGGCTGTCTGGAGCGGAGCCCCCAGCCGCCGGAGGCTGGGGATTTGGGGGCAAAGCCTCCAGCCGCCGGAGGCACGGGTGTCTGGGGGCGAAGCCCCCAGCGCTCGAAAATTTTGCGTTTTTTTGCAAAAATAACTTCATTTTAGGGTTATTTTGATAAAAAAATAAGGCTTTTAAAACGTGGCTTAGAAATTGGCAGTGCAAACATAATTAAACTATTCCTTAGTGTATATTATATTTGTTGATGACATCTATGCTTAGCATTTTTGCACTTGCGATCAAATTTGATTGCGTATTTTTGACCATTTTTCAAAGTTTTTATTTATTTATTAGTTTTATTTTCAACAAATTAGCCCTCCCCTAAATATATGTTTCAAAAAACGTTTTAAATCAGTATTTAGTCCACTCTAGTACATTTAACGGTCTCAAAAGTGCTAAAAACGTAGTGTTTTTCTCATTCTGCATTTTGGCCGACATGCCAATGTGGGGGGCTTTAGCCCCCCCCCCCCCCCCGCCTCCCCCTGGCTACGCTACTGGTGATAGACCTAGAGGAAGTTGCAGTTTTTTTTGTTTTTTTTGTGATATGACATCACTTGGTAAATAAATATGATGATGATGTTAATTTCTATACTATGTTCTTAATTACTGAAAAAAAAAGTGCAACTAAATATCGCTAGGCTATGTTGTCATAATTTTTTATCATTGGTGGTATTTTAAATCGGGAAGAGGGGGGCCGGGCTCCTGGGCCCCCCTCTGGCTACGCCTATGTCTTAAGACATATAACCGTGTGAAATATTTTTTGCCGTACCGGCATTTAAGCCGTTTTTGAATGAGAGCCCTTTTTATGCTAAATATTTGTGACTTTGATTTTAGGTCCTAAAACCAAAGTCACTAGACCAATTGCCTCGAAATACGGTGCAAACGTACAACTCATTAATCTCAAACTGTTGTCAAAATTTCATGCAGCTACACCCAACTGTTCTTGAGTTATCAGCAAAAGTCTATAACTTCGCACTCGTTAGTCAGAAAATGGTCGAGTAAAAACCAGGGCTACAAACAAAAGAACCAGGGGCGCCGAGAGCCGAACGTGGGCCCGGGACAGCTCAAATATAACGGATTTCCGGTTGTGTGAACTCCAAAACAGACGGAGAAAATGCTAACGGTTTTTCCGGTCGAAATCAGGAGCTCTCCAAAAAAAAAGGTCTTCAGGCCTCACATGCTGATCTCATAGTAACATTTTAGTGGGCCCTCCTAAAGCCCATGGGCCCCCTAAACTCCATGAGCCCCGGGTTCGTTGTCTCCCCCTGCCCCCCCTATCGGTGGCCCTAAACACGCGACGCGAGCGTCGGTCTTTCCGATTATATCTTGTAGAACAGAGTTGGACTGCGCTGTTTCGAGCTTTTAGCTTTCATCACAGCTCGGCATATTTAACCAAAGGTATTCCCAAGCTGGACAAACCTCTCTGCCAAACTGGACAAACCTTACGGCCATTAAGGTTTGTCCAGTTTGGCAGAGAGATTTGTCCAGCTTGGGAATACCTTTCTTCAAAGGTGGGCCCAAGTCCGTTAATCGTTAATCCGTTATTAACGAAGCTAAATTTTTCTTGAACTCGTTAATCCGTTAAAAAGTTTTTTCATGTTAACAGACTAAGTTAACTTTCGTTAAGTTCTGTTAACTTCCGTTAAGGTTTTATCGTTAATATCTTGCACGATTCATTCATCGTACCGGTACAAACCAGTTTGCTGTGGTAGCACTTGTTGCGTACTAGCACGATTTTTATAGAAGAAAGCGAAGAAAGGAGCTCTTTTTTGTGACAAATAATAAGCGGCAGCCTCAGAGGTCTATTAATTATCGCTATTCGCAATTTCCAAAGATTTTCCGATCGCAGCTTCGTTAGAGCATTTGAACTTATTTTTATCTTGAAATTAGATTAGACTGTAAAATGTAACTTCTAAAACACAAAAAGAACATCATTGCAATAAATGTTTCCTTACAATCTGCTCAACAGCGTCAATACGTGTTGTAGAAGCGAGTGAATAAAACGAAATGTACATTACACGCTAAATGTTAACGAATTAACGGACTTTATTAACTTCCGTTAATTAAAGCTGGAAATAACGGATTAACGTTAACGGAGGTGTGAAATTTGTTAACGGACTAGTGGTTAACGAAGCTAACGTTTTGCATTAACTTGCCCACCTATGCCTTTCTTTGGTTAGAGATTCTGAGGGCTGATGGTGAAAGCTAAAATCTTGAAACAGCGCTGTCCAGCTTTGTGCATCAATGACTCGAGCTGCTGGCGGCTGCAGGTTAGTGGTTGATCTGGCAACCAAGGATTACGTTTTTTGGGGCAATTTTGGGGCAATTTTGGGGCGGTACCCCCAAAGTATGTTAAAACATTTGTCGCCTAAATATCGACTGATATAAAAAAAACTATCACCCTAGCTTGAGCAATCAAAAAAATTAATTTTCGGGGCCCCATATTGGGGGATTTTTGGAGGAGTGGCCACAAAAAATTTCGGGAGACAAAATTGCGTTTGCAGCTTAGCAACTTTACACAAAAACTAGATTTCGATGTGTTATGGTTTAGGAGAAGAAGAGCACACAAGATTTAGAAAGAAAAAAAAGGAAAAAAAAACTCATCGTGGCCAAAAGTGGGTTGGTAGGGATAAAAGGGTATCTTAAGTCGTACAATAACCCTGTGAAATATGTTTTGCCGTATTTAAGCCGTTTTTCAATAAGACCGTTTTTTATACCAAATTTTTGACGTGGTTTTCGGGTCCTAAAGCTGAAGTCACGTGACTCATTGCCCCAAAATTTGTCACAAACATGTAACTTATCAATCTCAAACTGCTGTTAAAATTTCATACAGCTAGGCCTCACTGCTCTTGAGTTATAAGTAAAAGTCTGAAACTTCGCACTCGTTATAATTTTGAAAATGGCCGAGTAAAAGCAAAGGAACATGCAACGCGAGGTCAGTTGTACTAATTATAGTGGTTTTATCTGCCTTGTGTGTGTTTTCTATCAGTTTTTTTGAAACGTATTTTGGCAATCAAAAACAATCCACTTGTCTACCTGATGATTTATGAAACTACTGTACTAATCCTGAATCAATAGCCCAAATACTGGTATATCACGAGCTCAGCATGCTGTCACAAGCTACTACACTCATATTTAACTGTCTAACTTGATAAGAACAATTTGGCTGCCTCCCAACGTAAGCCTATAAATGGGTATTCAATATTGGGTAAACTACCGGTAGCTTACTTATCCGTGAACCGAGAACCCTCTAATCATCTGCTACTACCACGTAGGCTGTTCTGTCATTGCAACTTTGTGTAGCCTAGTCTTCCTACTCTACCACATACCAGACAGGCTACAGAAATCTAGGACTGATGTTGATGAACGCTATTGGCTACACTGAACTAACTCTGTCACTCTGAAAAGTGAAATGCAAGCGTTGTACCAATCAATACCACAGGCCTACTGCATACAGGGTGAGTATGTGGCTAGGCTATGTGCCTCTGTTCTGTTGTTTACCTCAAACCTGCTTCATCTACTTTTTTTTGTCTGCCTTTGTTTTATCTTCTCACCAAACGTCCTAAACTTTCCCTAGCCTAGCTTACCAAAACCAAAATCTTTTTGTTGGTGACAAGAAATATGTTCAGCCAATCAAAACTAAGTTTGTTGTAGTCAAAATAGCCTACTTTAGGATGCTCCGAATTCTAAAAAAACTAGATGTGAGTTTGCCAGCAAACCCAGTGAACGACCGACGCATAGCTAATGCTGTGACGCTCAAAAGTACTTTTTGTCTACCATATAATCAGCAATTATTCAAAAATATCTGATTATGGAACCTCCAGAAAAGTAGAGTACAAATATTTGTCAATTAAATATCTCCTGATATCATAAAACACTGGCACCCTAAGTTGAGCTGTTCAAAAATTGACTTTTGGGGGTCCATTTGGGGGGTCCCCTGGGGGGTGGCACTCCCAAACTATGTCAAAATATTTGTTTGTTAAATATCTGCTGATATCAAAACAGACTGGCACTCAAGTTGAGCTATTAAAAAAAGTGGTTTTTGGGGGGTCCGTTTGGGGGAGTCCCCGGGAGGAGTGGCATTCCCAAACTATGTCAAAATAATTGTCTGTTAAATATCTACTGATATCAAAATAAAAGTAGCACTCTACCTTGAGCCATTCCAAAAATTGATTTTTTGGGGCCCCATTTTGGGGGTTCCCCGGTGGAGTTACCCAAAAAAATTTCGGGAGAAAAAATGGCGTTTGCAGCTCTACAACTTTAAGCAAAAATTAGATTTCGATGTTTTGTGGGTTAGGAGAAGAAGAGCGTACAAAAATTCAGAAAAAAAAAAGAAACTAATTGGGAGTTCGCCAGCAAACCCAGTGAACAACCGACGCATAACTAATACTGTGACGCTCAAAAGTACTTTTTGTCTACCCTAAAATCAGCAATTACTAAAAATATCTGATTAGGGAACCTCCAGAAAAGTAGATCGAAAATAATTGTCAGTTAAATATCTGCTGATATCATAACAAACTGGCACCCTAAATAGAGCCAATCAAAAAATTGACTTTTGGGGGTCCATTTGGGGGGGTTCGCGGGGGATGGCACCCCCAAACTACACCGAAATATTTGTTTGTTAAATATCTGCTGCTATCAAAACAGACTGGCACTCTAAGTTGAGCCATAAAAAAAATTGTTTTTTGGGAAGTCCATTTGGGGGTCCCCGGGAGGGGGGGTGGCATTCCCAAACTATGTCAAAATATTTGTCTGTTAAACATCTGCTGATATCAAAACAAACTGGCACCCTAAGTTGAGCCAAAAAAAATTGATTTTTGGGGGTCTCTTTGGGGGGTCCCCAGGGAATGAGGCACCCCCAAACTACGTCAAAATATATTTGTCAGTTGAATATCTACTGATATCATAACAGACTGGCACTCTAAGTTGAGCCGTTCAAAAAATTGATTTTTGGGGGGTGGCACCCCCAAACTATGTCAAAATATTTGTCTGTTAAATATCTACTGATAGCAAAAAAAGTAGCATTCTAGCTGAAGCTGTTCAAAAAATTGATTTTTTGGGGCCCCATTTTGGGGGAGTTCCCTGTAGAGTTGCCCCAAAAAAATTTGGGAGAAATAAATGCGTTTGCAGCTCAACAACTTTACACAAAAATTAAATTTGCTGTTTTGTGGTTTAGGAGAAGAGCGTACAAAATTTAGAAAGAAAAAAAAAGAAAAAAAAACTCTTCGCTGCCAAAAGTGGGTTGGTTGGGATGAAAGGGTATCGTAAGACATACAACCATAAAAAACATTTATTGTCGTACTTTAGCCGTTTTTGACTGAGGCCGCTTTTTACGCCAAACTTGCGAGGCGGTTATCGGGTTCTAAAACCAAAGTCACGTGACCTATTGCCTCGAAATTTGGTACAAACATGTAACTCATTAATCTCAAACAGCTGTCAAAATTTCATGTACCTAGACCCAATCATTCGCGAGTTATAAGCAAAAGTCTGAAATTTTGCACCCGTTAGTTGGAAAAGGGCCAAGTAAAAACAAAGGAACCCACAACGCAAGCGTCGGTCGTTCCAATAAACTTGCACCGAAGGCATCTTTTACTGTTTTAGTAGCCTAAACATACGTACTGTCACCACATGATACTGTTATTCCTTTTGATTCAAATTATTGATGGATTGCACGTGACGTCATCGTGCAGCCAGCCAAACCGCTGGACGTCAAAATAGCAAATCGGCGCTATGTAAATGCGTGCAAAAACACTGACAGCGAAGATATGGAGCATATTTTCAGGCTATGAAAGAGTTGATTCTTTGTAACAATAAAGTTAAATGCTAGGCAAAAGCCTGTAAAAACTGAAAAAGATTTTAATTAGTAAGAATTCGGTTGGTCGAAAACCACAAGAGCCCGGCGGAGCGCCCAAGCCTTGCTATGCTTTCTGAAACTACAATCCCTGGTAAAGTGGAGTCGAAACAGTCGTCAAGGATGTAGTCTCTTTTATTAAGTATAGTACGTTACAGTAGTAGTTTCAAGTACAAATAAAATCCTGCTAACTCCACAATCAAAGTATAAAAAAGCAATCGCAAATTTAACATAGGTTTCTCCTTCTTGTGAAAATAGAAGCTCCTTCTTCCAACGCAAAAAAAACAAAAACTGATTAAGAACGAAACAATTCTGAAAGGAAACGAATGAATTGTGCGCAAAACGGCAGCTGAAAAAGGCTGCTTGTAATTTATGCCTTTAGCAGCTGCAACAGAAAACAAAGCAGCAATAATAAATGTGAACGAAGGATTAAAGATCGTTTCCAGCATACAACAAAATAAATAGCGATTAAATCTAAAACTCAAAGAAAGACTTTTTTAAGCCGATGCTGGAACATCGTTTTTTTTTTGCTTTTTTTCAGTGACGTAAAATCCGGCTTGCTGTGAAGTAACCCATTACAATCATGTAATATGGATGGTGGTAGCTAGTTTTGGTAATCAAATTTGTGGCTTACTCTTGATGGCGCTATAATGGAACAGTTGTATTTTCTTTATTTGTGACAAAATTAGAGCATTTTTAAACTTTTGTAATTTCAGAAGTCTATTTTGCAGGATCTTGGTAATTTTTTGCATTTCGTGTAGTCCTAAGCGGCTTATCGCCATGATTATTGGTTTTTAAATTTTTGTACCAAAAACTTACTTGTTCAAAAGATTTTGCAATCCACACAAATCAGTGGCCACACACTTGATATTTTATTTGGCAATCCTCTAGGAATAAAGCTTCTTAATTCATGGTATGTGCTTCCACCTCTTATAAGTGCTTGTGACTACTGCATAATACCTTTTTATTGTTTCTTGAGTGTGAGAAAATTACCAAAATGTTGCAACAAAATGAATATCCTACCAAAACTATTCGGAATGTTATTCGCAAAGCCATAAACAGAAATCAAAAACCGGATGCCAAACTTTACCCTAACCAACAACAGTCTACGAAGCATTGTGTCTTTTTTAAATTGCAGTTTATTGATCGTATTTCTATGCAAATTGAAAAAGAAATTCGTGAATTTTTATGCCCGTATGATATCAAATTGATAATGTCTCATCGTACCTTTACCATTGGCAAACTATTTCCGTATAAAGATCGTCAATCGTTATTACATTCGTCAGGTGTTGTGTATCAATTAACTTGTAGTTGTGGTCAAAATTATATTGGCCAAACCAAACGGAACCTAATTACTCGCCTCAATGAACATCGCACGTGTGAAGATTCTGAAGTTTGCAAACATTTGCTCAATAATCCCAACCACGTAATTAATTTTGACTCACCCAAAATTTTGGACAGAAGTAATCACGTAACTAAATTACGCATCAAAGAAACTCTACATATTTCCAAAACAGAACCACAACTGAATGTCGACAATCAATCTTTGCCCCTGTATCTTTTCAATGCTTAATTGTTTTAAATTGTTGTTTAAAATGACGTCGCTATTCCGCTGTGTTTTCTTGTGTGTTTAAACCTATGACCTGTCGCTCTTTTATTCAATTATGACAAATCTTAAGCCGTGCCGTGGCCACCTGTATTAATGGGTGGCTATTGAATATAAATTCGTGCTTCTTACTTTGCAAATTCATTCTACTGATGATGCTTTAAGTTAAAGCGAAACGCGTCTAATAAATTGTTATGCTTAGTTCTATATTGGCAATCGTTTTTGTTCTTAAATACCTTTTAACATCTCAACTTCTTCAATAGTAAACGTCAAAGATGACGCAATGCTAATACGTAACTTCAAAAAAGCTTATTTTGACAAAATTTTGGCGCAACTTCTGTCCGTTGATTGGCTTCAACTTATAGAGTCATGTAAAGATGATGTTCAAGTACTCAGTGGTGGGCAAGTTACTTTCTAAAAGTAACTAGTTACAAGTTACAGTTACTTGGCAAAAAAAGTAACTAAGTTACAGTTACAGTTACAAATTTGAAAAAGTAACTAGTTACAGTTACAGTTACAAGTTACAGTTACTTTAGTGATTAAAAATTTGGACTAAAAACAGGCCTGACGGCTTTAACTTAAACTTTAACCAGCAACCACATGTATAGTCCAGTGAACACAGTGAAGAAAATATGGATAAAAGGTTATGGTTGATCAGACATGCGACTGTGCGTCCTGTGTTGGCTTTGTAATACAATTATTTTGAATGGAATTCATAAAAAATCTGTAATTTGGTTCAAAGCATGTTGTACAAAAAGTAACTGTAACTGTAACTTTTTTTAGGGCTCTAAACTGGTAACTAGTTACAAATACCGTTACATCTGAAAAAAAGTAACGAAGTTACAGTTACAGTTACTAAAAAAGTAATTAGTTACAGTAACTAGTTACAATTGTAACTAGTTACTGCCCACCACTGCAAGTACTGCATGACAGCATTCTAAATGAACTTTTAAGTACAATTGATTGCTAACTGCCGCTCTCCAAAAAGAAGACCAAGTCAAAACAATTATAACCTCGTCATTTAAAAAGGTTGCTGAAACAAAAAATTCAACTTTACAAGCAATCTAAGCATGACGCTTCCTGTAAGCGACAATACAAACAAGTTTCTAAACAGTACGACATTGCAGTGTCACAATGGCATGACCATATTGAATCTAAAGTTTGTAACAATCAGGACCCCAAATCTTTTTATGCATACACGAACAGCAAATTGAAAGATCATTCATTTATTCCACCTCTCAAAACTGCAAATGGTGAGTTTGCTATGTCTGATAAAGATACAACAGAAGTGCTTAATGCTACCTTTCAAAGTGTTTTCGATGGTTATAATTTCAAATTTGATTGTTTGCATTCAGTTGCAAGAATGGAAAGTTTTGAAATTACTACCCAGGACATTTCCACAGCATTAGCCAAAATGTCATGTAAAGTGTCTCGAACTCTTGATGGCATCCCTGCGTATTTTCTTATGCGTATGGCACCAAGTGGTATTGTTGTATTGTGCTATTTGTTCAATTTAAGCCTTAATAGTTCTAAGTTACCTTATCAGTGGAAACAAGCAGTTGTTATCCCAATCTACGAGAAAGGTTGTAGAAATGTACCCACCAATTATCGCCCTATTTCTTTAACATGTGCAATGTGTCGCTTGTTTGAAGCTATCATTTCAGAAAAAGTGCTTATTCATTTGCTAGGAAATGATCTGATATCTCCGAATCAGCATGGTTTTGTCCCAGGTAAATCCACACATACTCTAGTGATCTCAGTGCTCAATAAATGGTACTGTTCGTATGAAAAAACTTTGGATATCGATGTCGTGTATACTGATCTTGCCAAAGCTTTTGACACTGTCTCACATCCTAAATTAATTTCCATTTTAAAAAATTTTACTCAATTGACGACAAAGTCGTGAACAGGATACAGGAGGTTTTATCAAACAGATCTCAAAGTGTGTGCATTAATAATGTGTTGTCTCTGCCTCAAGCAGTCACTAGTAGTGTTCCTCAGGGCAGTGTGATCGGACCTCTCTTGTTTAACGTTTATATTAATGATTTAAATAATAAGTGTTTATTCACTATAAATCGCAGTGATATTTACTTGTATGCCGATGATACCAAATTGTTTAGTAGTGATGCGTCTGAATTGCAAACTAACTTAAATATCGTTGAGTGCTTTACTAGTAGTCGCCAGTTAACCTTAGCTCCAAGCAAATGTCAACATCTTGCCATCACACGAAAACGACATGCTACTTCTATCAACCAGTATTGCATTGGTGATCATGTCATTGAAACTACTGATAAAGTGAAAGATTTAGGCATACTCGTATCTTATGATTTAAAATGGTCTGCTCATGTGTCTTGCATTAAAGCTAATGCTTATACGTGCTGTTATCGTATTTTGAAATCGTTTTCTACTCGCAACATCTGGATTTTGCTTAAAGCTTTTGTTACATATGTACGGCCAAAACTTGAGTACAACACTTCAATTTGGTCGCCCCATTTTAAAAAGGATATTACGTCTATCGAATCTGTGCAGAAACACTTCACTAGAGTGGCTTGTAATCGCTGCAGCATTCCATTTTCTTCATATGCTGATCGATTGAATAAGCTAAATTTGAAATCACTAGAATACCGCCGTCTAGAATTTGACCTAATTCTTGTATATAAAATATGCTACTCGCTGATTGATATTGCTTTTAATGAGTTTTTTACTTGCGCAGAATCTTGCTACAATTTACGTCGTCATCATTTATGTATTAGACCTAAATATCTGCCAAAGCATGATTCATTCAGGCATTTCTTTAGTAATCGTGTAGTATCTGTTTGGAATTTACTCCCAGAATCGATTGTTTCATCGTCTAGTTTATCTGCCTTCAAAATACGTTTAAAGAAATTTGATTTGCATGAGATATGCTCGTCAGTATTTTAATCTCAAAGGCATTCATTTGTACAATACATTTTCTGTGTGCCAGCTTTATGTTAACTTTTGAATTCACGTTTCGTCCACTGTGGTTCTTTGTTATTGCCTGTTTTACTACTTGAGCTATGAATGCATGTGATTTTTCTGCAGAGCTGTATAAAGATTTTTTTTCTGCTTCACATATTAGTGTGCTCTGAGTGTAAACTCGGCACCATTGTGTCGTACTCCTAAATAAATAAATAAAATGCATTAACCGTTGTTTTCTTTGAATTATTTCGTAGATACATCATTTAAACTTTAAACTAATGATTTAACTGGCCTCAGTGTAACGGTGTTACTTTGATCGAGTCTTAATTTGCATTTATTTCGACTTGAGCTAGTGATGTTAAATGTTATTTATAAATAGTGCTTAACCCTATCTGGACTGGGGGGGGGCTACATTTGCACGCGCTTTTTTTAAACGCTTATTGTTTTAAAGCTACTTGAAGATAGTCGATCAAATTCCTTGACTTTTTAAGTTAATAAATTCTGCTTCCATTGATAAAAATTTCAAAATTTTTTACCTACTATAAAGCGAGTTATTAACTGTTAAAGTCAGTACATAGGTCAAGTTCTGATTTTCGTAAATAAAGAGAATAGGCGAGAATGAGCCACGCATGCTTAGCGACGCATATCGATATTACGCGTTCTGAGTGAGTCATTGAAATTCTCGGCCCTCAGTCGAGTGCGGAATGGCAAGGCGCTATGACGAATAGCATTTCGTCATAAAAACGGCTGTTAGAATCTTTTACAACTAAGTGAGATCATCAATCAAACAAGCAAAGAATTTGTGTTTCCATACTACGGTCTTTCTGTCGCCTGGTCAAAGTTTCCTTTTACTGTTTGTATTACAATTCGTGCGAACAAATAACAAAACCAACAAAATAAGTTCAATGTTACAGTTTTATTGTGCTTATTGTTATTGAGGTAACGCTTTTTGAATATGTTTGAAAAACAAAACCATGGTTTCGACTCAATGGGCCAATTATGTTTAATTTTTCCAATTGCTGATTTATGTACTGCATATTGCACAAGTACGTGGTACAATGGTACATACAGCAGATGCAAAGCTTGAGAGCTGTCAATCGAAAGGTAGTTGCTGGCTTCGAAAATGGTTTTTTTTATCGCGTTTCGATAGATATTGGCTATTGCAATATTTACGCCGCATTTTAATCAAACAATTGATAGACAAATAAGCAACTTTGACCAGCTATGTCTTACGCCAAAAGCGTTTATATATTTTTTTCTTGTTAAAATGCTGTTGCCACTGCCGAAGTTGCGTTTTTTATATGCACTTATGCAAATTGTGTTTTAAATATGTGGGTTTCAACTTTCAATATTGTATTTTTAATAACTTTATGATAAATTTGACGGCAAGATGGCTTCGATACAACGGTGGAAAAATTACAGTGCTTTTTTTTTCTAAATTTTTCAAAAACGCGAGACGAGATTTAGAAAAACTCTGCAATTGGGATAATGCCACTAAATTTAAAATAATGTGCATTTAATTGCAGTATATATATTTTTGCTGCTGCTGCGCAAAAATTACGAAAATCAGGGCGCCACCAGAATTTTGCTAAGGGGGCTAGAACCCTCGGTTAAAATTGTCTGCATTCCAAAGTGGGGGTGTGGGAGCCTAGCCTACAGCTGCTTGAAGAGCCGTCACAGCCCACAGCAAACGAAGTAGGTACTTGCCGAGAGTAAGGGGGCACTAAAATAAACTGAACTATAAAATTGATCTCGCACAATTGAAAATTATGTGCAATTCACAAAATATTGTCTTCATGTCTAAAAAAGGCATATAAGGCCGATAGCGTTTCTTAGCTTTTCGGTTCTGGTCCATAATTGCTTGCAAAATTTATTTGCAGCGGTCACTGTGACCTAAACAAGCTTGAGTATGCTCTAAAAACACAAAGAGCTAGCCATTAAAAAAAAATAAAAACTTAACTATTTTGTCAGTCGACATCTGTATGCTCCTACACACTAGTAAACATTTTGAACCAAGATTTTGCTAAAGAGGGAGAAGGGAGCTTGAACCAAAAGTTGAAATTTTTGCTTGATAAATGCATCAATTTCATGTCCAGCTAAGCAAAATGGTGCAATTCAAAGGCATTATAGATGGGGGTCTGGGGGTGAAGCTGCCAGCCGCTGGAAGATTTTTTTTTCATTTTTTGAGAAAAATAGCCATTTTAACGCCATTTGGATCACATGTCGCACGTTTTTAAAGCTATTTGAAAGAAATAAATTGCTAAGCTTTGGAAGCCAGTTGAAAAAATTAAATTATCCAGTCCATTCAGCCCTTGCTTTACTTACAGGTCAAGTCCAAAGCACATTTAAACGCCTGCATTTTAAGGTTAAAGTTACCATGTGATTTGGCTAAGGGGGGGGAAGAGAACCCCTTGGTTGTACCACTATCCCTAAACGTTTAGCGACCTGATGTGCATTCCGACCCATGGTTTGAGAAACACTGACTTTAGGCTTAGAATTCTTTGAATTGCATATAATGCAAACGCTCGTGGTTTTGAAATTGATGTGAATAGCCTAATTCATGACTTAATGAGTTCAGAGGTATAGACCGTGATTGCTAAAGCTGGTATTTGAAACTTGAACCACAATACTTTTAATATTCAAAAACATTAATTTGCTGCTAGAGTGCAGATAAGATTGAACGTTATCATTCCTTTTTCACATAATAGTTAGTTGTCTTTTTGTAACGTGATGTTCTAAACAAGTATCTTTAGTGAACCAAAAGGGGGGGCACAAGCAGCCGTTAGGGGGCATGGTTTGGCCACTTGGCAATATTTGTAATTTTCCAAAATAAGTATTAACGCTATTTCGATGACAATTCGCTCGTGTGTTGAGTCATAAGCAACTAATCTTGTAAAGATTTGGAAACTTTTTGACAAAATTATATTACCGATAGCCGATTCAGTTCCCTTTATACTTTTTTGTCAAAAGAAATAATTCAAAGTACGTTTAAAAGCATGCATATTTGAATTAAATTTCCCAAGTGACTTGGATAAGGGTAAAGGCTTCAGCCCCCTTAGCCCCCACTGGTTACGTGGCCACTACTGGTCAAAATATAGCAGAAATTCAAAGCCACAGCATTCAATTAAGATTAGAAACAAATTGTTACATACTACTGCGGCAAAGATTCGCTATACATTACTTTGCGATAATTAGCAGTCCCATTGTCAAGGGAGAGTCTGCCCAGCAAACATTGCATTGTCGGGCCGATGTTGGCTAGATGCAGTTGCCAACATTTGTAAACCTCGGCCCGAACGCGGCAGCCAATGTTGGGGTGATGCGGTTTTGCACCAAAGTCCAGCGTTCAGCCAACATTGGCATTCTGCAGCGGGCCGACATCGGAATCGGACATCGGAACCTGCGTCGGCCAACAATGGTGGAATAATGTTTCCAACGTCGGCCCGGAGTTGGCAAACTGCAGCTAACCAACATCGGAACTGCAGCTAGCCAACATCGGACTGCAAACTGCAGGGAACAACATCGGATCCTGCGTCGCGCCAACAATGGCGGAATAATGTTGCCAACGTTGGCAAAGTCGTCAAACTGCAGGCGGAATACTGTTGCCAACGTTGGCAAAGTCGTCAAACTGCAGCTAGCCTACATTGGAACCTGCGTCGCGCCAACCGCGGCGGAATAATGTTGCCAACGATGGCCCAGAGTCGTGAAACTGCAGCTAGCCAACATCGGAAGCTGCGTGGCCCTATATGTTGTGGAACTGCATCCCACTAGCTGGTAATGCCTGCAAGAATCCAGTATTGGCACATATTGTTACAATGGCATTGGTGCGATTGTCTAACTTCATCCATCTTGCGTCTTTCATAATACCAATAGTATAAATAAAGTTTTATTGCAAGGCAAAAAAACTGAAGATGGTAAATAACGAAAGAAAAAGCAAAAGACGTAAAATTTCGCAAACTGAAAATAAAAAACACAGGATCCATTGGAAATGTTGGTCGTGAGTGCCGTTCAAGACTCAGACCGTGGGTTTGTTGAAGATAGGACGGATTAGGAAGTTATAGAAACTGCAACAACAAAAAATAATTCAGTTAAAGCGAATGACATAACTTACGTAACTGTGAATAAATGTTCTCTAGTCTTTCTATAATGAGCATGTAATTCATGAAAATGATGTATATAAACAGTCTCTGGAAAAACTGGTGAAACGCCTCTCCAAGAGTGTTTTTGGTTTCCGACATCCCGCGCGAAAAATTTAACTTTTTATACATTTGACAGTTCACTTACAAGCTTGTAGTTAACGCCATATAGAGTAAAACGACAAAGCGTAAGTGAATTTGAATAAAAGCAATGAGACTATATAACAGGGGTAGGCAACCTTTTCGTCCCATGGGCCACATCCAGACCCAGCAAGGTTTCAGCGGACCAAAACAAAAGTCTTCGCCTGGACATTAGGCATTTTACAGCCGATTTAATGGCAATGACCAAAGAAAAAAAAAGGTCTTCGACTGAAAATTAGGCATTTTGCACCCGATTCAATGGCAGTGACCAAAGAAAACAGCACTTCGGCGGGGTTGCAGATGAATTTCAATCATAAGAAAAAGATCGCGGGCCGAATGAAATTACTTGGCGGGCTGGTCTGGCCCGCGGGCCGTAGGTTGCCAACCCTTGTTTTATAAGACAACATGAAGCGTTACTCAACCGGTGTTCGATTCCCACACTGGCAATGCGTCGTTGTGTCCTTGGGAAAGACACTTCACAGTGGCCCAGTCTGACAAAAGACTAGAAAAAAGAAACCCAAAAAAAAGGCTCTGCAATAGTTCAGTTATGGTTAGACAGACGCAGAGTGTCTGGTTAATATGAAGGAACTAAACCGATAAGATAACAATGAGCAAGAAAAATAACTTTGCGCGTAAGTTTTGTGTTTTTGACGTCAGGAAGTCGCTAGTGTTTGCCTTTTAATAAACCTATGCAGACTTCACTTAATCAAAGCTAGATATCTTGGATCAATGCTTACAACTATGGACTAATTTCAAGCAAAATTAAGATCGGGCGACACAGTAAATACATTGTGCCGACACTGGATTATTGAGAAAAGATGAAACTACCTGTAGACTGAGCAGAGGGTTTATTCTATCAGGTCACGATCGCTGATTACTGAATTCTTTGCCCTGACAGGTCGTCTTTGTAATGAAGTCGAACCTAAATATAATCAAATTCACACTAGGTTCGAAAATGTAACTAAATTGTTCAAAAAGCTTCGTTTAAGAATTTCTTAACTGATTCCACTAAAAGGTATTGTCTAAAGAACGTAAATTTTAAACAAGCTTTAGTCCCGGTCTACACTGTCCGTAAAATCAGGAGTGTATGAGCTTTTTGTGACTTGATTTTAACCAACTGGCACCTTGATCGTTGGTAAGATGATACGACGGACGTAAAGATTTCTGTTTAAAATAAATACGCTTGTTTGCTCACGATTTTACGCAGTGTAGACCGTGCTTAAGGCATTTGCTTCCGATTTTTGTACACAGAATAAATCACATTGATGGAAAAATTATCAATTCGGAGCACAATCACACTGAAGATGTGTTTATCACAGAAAACTGACTTAAAACTACCTTTTGGCTTTGGAAATCGACAGCATAAACGGAGCCAGTTGCAGGCATGGCTTTTGATATAGGATTTAAATTTTCAAGAAGTTGGAAAATAGTTGTTTTAAACTTATTATGAAATGTGGCAGTGGATAGTCCCAGGTCTAAAAATTGCTTGAATTATTAAGTGAACCCAATTGATTTAAAGCTTGAAAAAGACTATGGTTCTTCCAAAACTGTTTTGTCAAATCGCTTGTAACTTTGCCCATAACCAACATGCAATACATATTAACTTAGCCTTAGTTAGTTTAAGTCAAATTAAATGGAGAACAATAAGACTAACTTAAATAAATTTTTTAAATTAGTGTTATTTCATTTAGTTGTGACACCATCTTTTTTGTCCCAGTCTGTTCCAGAAATAGTGTACTTCAAGAACCAAAAAAAATTTAGGATCTACAAAAACTTAAGCACTATTACAGGCAGCATTTGTCGTAGTAAATAACAAAGCTACTAAACACCAGTTTTTATTGTTTACCAAGTTCTAACTTTTTCGGTCTGAATTGTAATAGAAGCCGAAATGCCGAGACAAAGTAATTGACGTCAGCTGTGTAGCAGCTGAATTATTTCAGAAATTTTTTTTAAAGTTTTGAACTTTGAAAATATCTGAGAAAGATAGGATAAGTTAACCCTAATAGAATTTTAAACTAACGATGCCGAGATACTTCGTTTGCTTATTACCTTTATTGAGTTTGCAAAGCCATCCGTTTCATATCTGCACGATGCTTACGACCACCATGGCGGTCCTTCCAGTTTCTTTAGCCAATTTGCAAAGTGCTGTGTTTGTAATCTTTTCTCACTCATCTGAAATAAAAGTTACCTGGTAATTTTTTATCATTTGGGTAAAAAGACATATAGCTTATGACTTTTGTAAAATTAATCAAAATAAGGTACAGTGTTAAAAAAAAATCCTCAGCTGCCAGGGCAAAAATTGATTGATTACTGTTTTACATCTACCACATAACCGCAGTTTCTCCCAACTTGGGGCATCCAAGTCAAGTTTTTCATTGTTGACCAAAATGTTGGAAAAAGCCTAAAATATACATTCTTTGCAAAATTGAACTTTTAACATCTTGCTATTTTCAACATATTGCAGTTTAAAGTCAACAGTTTTCTTCTTTTTTTAGTGCTGCCGTTTTGCCATTATTGTGGCAGAAGATTAACTTTTGAAAAGTTGGCCTACATTCATTTGAAAAATTTCTAAAGGGAAAAAGCCTTTTCAGTGAAAATCTAAATTATCATATCTTGGAATCGGAAGGTAGTAGTAACTTAAATTTGGTGAAGTTGGTTTTCAGATCTGTTAAAGTTTTTTGAGAGAAAACCAAGAAATTTTTTTTCAATCTGAATGCCCTTTTACTGCACACCAGTTTGATTTCTTAGCATATGGCCAGCATTTCTTGCTGATTTTTACTTTTACGATACGCAAGAAAAACAATGACAAAAGTATAAAGCACAATTTTCTGAGTCAGTTCAAAGGCCAGATGCATATTTGTATAATTTGATTACCTGATTTCTGATGTCGGTTTGCCACAAATAAAAAAGTACCCTATTGTTGATACTCTTAAAATCGGTCAACGAATTTTAAGTGCAGGGTGTTTAGACGCAGGACGATTATGCGCCGGGACTATTAGGTTCCAGGACTTCAAATCTTATTTAAAAACAGCAGAAAAAAATTTTTTGAATTTTATTTTGAATTTGAAAAAATGTTTTTGGTCTTGCACGGAAAATTTCTGGAGCCTAAAAGTCCTGGCGACGCATAATCGTCACGATCCAAAATAAAATATGCTTTTTCTAAGATCTTTCCATAGCCATGCATTTCAACTTGTTAGCTGCTACAGTTTTACTTTTAATCAAATGTTTACATGTGTTTTAAATTAAACAATTAATTGATCAGATTTAAATAAAAACTTCGTCAAAAATAAACACGTTCAACTATACCTTAGAACTTGAACACTGAACAGAGAGCTTCGTCAACAACAAAATTTATCTTCAAGTTCATTACATCCAGTTTCTTCATTGTTCAGATCAGATGAAGTAGGAGCATATTATCACTAATCGTGACTGACCATCAATAGATTGCAACAGCTACTTAAAGACTATATCATTAATGTACATTACGTTAAGACAGTTACTAAAAAAAGGTAAATATCTGGAGATTTTTATTCCTTCAGTTAGAGGTCTTCAATTCTAGAAAATGCGGAAGCAAATTAGAAAGTTTCCCACCATCCGTGCTCTAATTTAAAAGGGCAATGAAATCGGAAATTTTTTGCTTGATTTTCTCCCAGCAAATTTTGACAAATCTGAAGACTAACTTTATTCAATTTAAGATTTTTACAACCTTCTATTCCTGAGATATAACAAATTTAATTCCCCCTAAAAAGGCTTTTTCCCTTTGAAATTTTGCCATAGTTGCTGATTAGAAAAAAAAATTCAAAAGTTACCGCATGTTCCTGATTCTCAATAAAAGTTTTGCGCCATAGTTGAAAAATGAGCTGCTTTTCAATAACTGTAAGCCAGTTTTCCAAAAGTTAACTTTCTCTCACAATACTGACAAAATGGCAACACTGAACTAAGGGGAAAATTGCTAATTTTGAACTGCATTATTTTGAAAACGAGAAGGCATAATAGAAAGTTTAAATTTGGTGAGAATGCATTAGAGGCTTATCCAACATTTTGGCCCAAAGTGATTCCCTTTTTAAGTTGTAGAGGAGGTTTTGTGCTGTGCCAAAAATATTTTTGCATTGTCTATGCCAAATTGGTGAAAAATTTTAATTTTGTGCATTAGACTTCTCTGGCGCAACCCACATGGCATATGGCAAGCACAGTAAATGTATTTAACAGCAATAACATAGAAAAAAACTACAGCCAGGTAGCCACTTTGCAGTCTGCAGACATGCATTTTATTCTTTTGAAGACAAAAGTTTAACCTTTACACAAAGCCAAATTATTTTTGTTTATAAATCGCCACTTTTTACGATGATTAGCTGCCTTTAACCATATCGATTTTTCATCAAAAGATTCTGGAAAATCTCTTCTTTCTTGCAAAGGACTGTTTTTTTAGCTTATATATACACTATACAGGTAAAGTCACTTCTTGAAAATAAAGTGCATTCAGATTTGGTTTCACAAGTCTTTTCCACAGCGCTATACTGACAGAACATCGTGTCACCATTGGTTGCATTACTTTTCTATTAGCTTGTTGTAAAAAAGATGGTACAGTTGGGTAGCCACTTTGCAAACATGCCAAAAATTAATCATTTTACGACAGGTTGGAAAGTTTAATTACAAAGCGCAAATTTTCGCACCATCCTTAAATCCATATAATTTTTGCTATGTGCAAATTTACACAAATACAATTTGCCAGAATAATTTCTGCATTCTCTTTGCTCTGCGACTTGACGCGGAGAAGGCCTTGCCAACTTGTTACACGCTTTAGCGTAACACACTGAGTATAATAATAGATTTGATTTTTATTTGTTTAAACATCTGTCATAAAACCCTTTATTAGTAAAGTTTTAAAACTTTGATTTTCCGTTGATGTTTTGGACTAAACTGAGATCTAGTACAGATGGCATAGAGTCCCAGTTCAAAAAACAGTGCCAGGTCATAAGGCCTAATTTTTTAAAACACTTTTTCCTGAACCAAAGTTTTTGCAAAAAATGCTTTACTTTGGTACACACTAGATTTTCTGCTTAAAAGGTCTATTGCAGGCCACTGGTATGAAGACAAGGTTACTAATACTTAACTTTGGTACTTACAGAAGTGTTTCCAAAAAAAGAAAAAAATTTGATAAATAGTAACTGGCAAAATACATTCAAAACAAAGGGGCCAGCTATAATGATTCATTTCTATGCCGTCACTTCATATTATCGGATCAAGGTGGCTGTGAACTACATACAAAAACACTGCAGCAAACTCTAAAGATTGCACAGTTTAATAGTGGACACAGTTTTTAAGAAATAAGAAAACTAGGTACTGGAAACAAAAAACAATGGCAATTTATGATAATTTCACAGGCTTTAAAGCTTCAAGGCGACTTTAACAGAACAGTAAAAATTTGTAATCATTCATTTGGTAATGAAAAAGTTAGTTGTGCTTATAAAAAAAAGCAATACAGTTATTATAATTATTTACCAATAAAAATGCGCTTTGGCAAATGGTTGCAAAATAGCTGCATTAAGCGAACTTTCAGAATATGCAACAAAATTTTGAGAAGCCATAAGAAGCACAATCTCCAACTAACTACTGGTTTCATAGCTAAAATACTTACTATATAGAAGCTAAATAATTTCCCCGACATCTCTGAAAGGTGACTTTATGAGTACCAAAATTTTTTCTTTTAGTTGAACACTTGACCCCTCAATAAAAAATTTACCCTACTTTGCCCCCAAAAAAATGTTTTTCAATTTTATTCAGATTACAACTTAGTTGATACACATACATATTGTTTACAAGTTATTTTGGCACTTTTACTGCAGCTCATTTTTGGAACACTGAGGCTTAGCAGGCAACTTTCTTAAATGTGCCTTTTTACCCCCTATAAAAATTGTTCACTTACCTACGGTATATAAAGAAATGCCCAAGTCCCTTGAGTACATGAAGAATATTGTACATACCTACCATCTAATATGCAACTTTAGCCAACATATATCAGTGATCAAAATACTTTTCTGATTTTGTATCAAAGTTACCCCCATACCAAAGATGTAGGACTTTACGGTACACATATGGATGTAGAAAACTGGTAATTTTTGTTTATAATAAATTAATTGTGGTGTTTTGACGTTTGTAGTTTTTGATTGATACATTCAAATCTAATATTGTTGGCAGAGGCTTTTAGTGTTATGCTACGCAAAATACTGAATAAGAAAATTGCTATTCTAGCCCTTATCCCAACCCTAATGTTAATCCTAACCTACACTCAAAATCTAACCCAAATCCTCCATAACTTTAAATAAGGATGAATGAGCGCTCACTCTGTGCTCTTCCATTCTCTTTATGGGACTTACATAACAACCATAACATAACACTAACCACTTCTAATATTGCTCAATGACAATACTAGGCTAATGCTATGACGTAACAACAGGACTGTGGGTTAGACCTTTTTGGGATAAACAAATTTTGTGAAAGAATTACAGTCTTTATATTTTAAAAAGCAATACCAGTGGGCTAACCGAAAAAGCACATTATCTTTCATTATACTCCAAACAAATAATATTCATATTTGTAGATGAAGTATCTTATCTCAATTTTTTTTCTTTGGTGGATTAAGACTACATTAGCTCTAAGCATTTCATTTTCAGAATGTCTGCTAAGTGGCTACCGGTACCCGACTGAACAGCATCTGAAAGAATTTTTCAATTATTGACAATTTGTACTCATAGTTCAAAAAACTCAGCCTGCAATTGGTTAAGCTGATCAGCAATGTACCAGTGAGCTAAATCAAGCTTAAGACAATTTCAATTGAATTAAACTTGAAGTATTATACTCCAAATCCCAAATCTTTGCTGTATGTAACTACTGTAAAATCTTATTCTTCACGTTAACTCAAATTTAGTTTATTTGGAAACCAGAATGTTATTGAAGCCTATGCGAAGCATTTATTGTTGTTTTTTTTAAAGAACAACAAAGATTTTTGAGGATAATTTGACTTTAGAGCAGATACAGACCTTTTTTTATTTTATTCGTCATTTTACTTTTAAAAATTTTAGAGGTAGAGTTTTTCTGCATTCGATTATTACGAGTTTTTGCAAAAAAAAACAACTTTTGTAAAGTTTTGAGGGATTCCAGCTTCGGGATTTTTATCTAGTTGATCTGGAAACAATAAAGTAACTGTAATTACATTTTTAGTTACCAACTTGCTTTAGCTAAGAGACAGCAAAGGGACATTTTGGTCTTCGAGTCAAGCTGCCACTCGCCCATCTGTCTACACATAGTACAGGCTTCACACTGATCTTTTTTTAACTGAACTTCAAACAAGAACGCTGTAAATACTGATTTTTTATAGTCTTTGTTATGTTCTGACCAAGAATTAAACCAAAGTCTACAGTTTCAGTAGCAAATGCTCTATCTACTCGACTAATGATCAGTGCAGTAGTTGTAAACTACAATATGTTTGTTTCGATAATTTTGAATGATAAAACATTGTCTATACAAACATAAAAATCATTTCTAATTGTTACCTTGGGATTCTGACTATAAATTTAGCGTGTCGTATGAAATGCATACATCTGATATTTCAAAATCCAAACCACTCAATTTTTTACTTTAAGTTTGCAAAAAAATGAGATACCTATAACTGGGTTGCAGGAATTTATAAGTTGTCCAAAATCGTTTTGTATAGTACAGTATTGAACAAAGAAGGGTTTTAAACAAAAACACATAGTTTAAGCTATACACTTTTTGTTTTTTATAAAAACCAGTAAATTAAACAAACTTTAATCATGATTGCTGTTAAATAAATCAAAAATGGCAATACCAAAAAGGCCCAGCAAACTCTGCTGATTAAGTCCAAATGCGTTGTACTAGAACGTGTTATTAACATTATTTTTTTCATGCTGAAGCTGGCATTATTCTCAAATTATTCTTAAACCTAAAGCAAAAATATAAATCTCGTGTTCCTTTGCAATTCTTTTTACTAAAAAGCATTTTACTGTGTGTTATTAACATGCCAAGTGTTTAACCCTTTGTTGAAAAATTAAAAAATGTTCTCACTTTTTTTCTTAACTTTAACAGCTAGGGAAATTTTTGACTTATTCAATTTAGCTCATATTTTGTGCAAACTGTTTTGAGATAAATGGTGGCTTTTTGTTACCTTTACATTGATGGAAGTGGCTAGTAATGCCCATGAAGAGAATACGAGAGCAAAAAGTGAGCGCTCATTTACTCTTTTTTGTTTTTTAAATTACTGATATGGTTTGGGTTAGATTTTGAGTTTAGATTAAGACGAATGTTTGGGTTAGAGTTTGGGTTAGGTTTAGAGCTAGAATAGCAATTTTCTTATTCTTATTTCTTACATAACATAATAGTAGCCTCCACCTATATTTACTAACTGGAAGACCGCAAGGTTTTCACAGTCTCCTGGTCAATGGCAACTTGGCAAATAAACCTGTATTATAATTACAATAATACTAAAGCGAAAAAAATTACCATTTGCGATCTGGCTTATACTGCACAACCAATGCGATGCTTTTCGTAGAATGATGAGTTTTGAAATATTATGTGCGATGATTTCCAAAATTGAAGTTTGAATGCGTGATAAACAAAAGCTAATTATTTCCAGAAAATTACCAACTACAGATCATTTCTGGGAAATATCTATTTATTTACTGTAGGAAGGTCCCTTCTTAATTTTGACTGGTCTTTTGAAGTTCAATGAAATAAAAATATTTACATAACTTGAAAACTTTTCATTTAATTGTTCAAAAAAAAATACTGAAAATTCAAAAAATATTTTAGTAGTACACTGTAGAACTGTATGATGCCGCATATACAAATACAGTACGTTAGCAAAATCAAAATAAGCAGCCCTTTTTTACCAAGGATACTATTCCGCAGGTCTAGTTATGTAACGTAAGCCTACTCTGAGTTGTTCCTTTATGTCTTTAGTCCTAATCTTTTTGCCAATTTTGCATGATGATTGAAATTCAGTCATGCCTAAACAACTTGCACAAATCCAGTTCTTTTGTTTTTGCTTGCGACAAAAATTTTTGTTTCTTTTAAGGTACCAGTACGCTAAGCCATAATTTTCTTTGACTTGGCCACCTATCATGATACCAAATCATACATTCATGGCAAAAGACTATGATTAACATTGGCGTTATTTCGACATTTGGAGACAAAATAGTCCTATAGCTATTTTGCCTCCAGCTCCTACATAACGTCAACCGGGGCGACTTTGAATGCCGGGGTGACTTTGAACACTTCACTAAAACAAACTTTGTTTTCAGTTAAATACTTTTCAAGACCAAGAGCGGTCTCTTACTAGGTCAGTGTTTGAACTTTGATAGATTTTTTTTCTTTTTTGCCTGACTAGCACAAGGTCACGTGACAATGATGTCATCATTTTAACAAAATAATTCTCAAAAATTGGGCGATTTATTACACCATTACTATTGGCATGTAGATCCCCAAGTCAGGTCAATTAGCAATAAACGATTGCAGGCTCGAACCCATGACAAAGTGATCGCCAGTTTACCGACCTCACCACTCTGCCACGCGTTTTTGTTTTTTTAAGGCGGAGTGCCAATTTTTAAAAAAAATCGGGAATTGGAGTGTGACTTCAATTAATCTTCTAAGCCACAGTGATAGTTGGTAGTAGAATGAGCAACTATTTTTGCTCTCTGGGAATATCAAAATATGTGATTAGGCTACGCTAATCCAGGTTATTGAGCAATATGACAATTGGTTCGAATTTTTTGTCGAAGTGTAGTTTTGTATCGGAGTATTTCAGAGCAGAGTGTTGTTGTAAAAATTCGGAGCCGGATTAGATCCGGAGTCAGTTAAAAAATTTCAGAGTGGAAAAATTAGCCACTCCGCAATGCTCTAAGTCAAAGACAATTCAGGCAAAGGCAACTTTGCGCTAGTAAGTGAAGCTTTAAGTGCATGTTGGTAGGCGTTCAAAGTCGCCCCAGACACCGGGGCGACTTTCAACGCTTTTTGAGATAGAATGATATGCCTCATGAGAGCGAAATATTTTTTTAGTTATGACAGTTCTAGTTGCTGAGGCCATAAGTGTTACATTTTCTTGCTTAAACCTGGTGGAAGTGACAAGCACTTTTCTTGCTTAAACCTGGTGGAAGTGACAAGTAAAAATGATTCAAAACCGTTCAACGTCGCCCTGGTTGACGGTAGCCCAGTAGCCCTAACCCTGAACTGTAACCCTAACCTCACTGCCTCAGACCTTAACCTAGCCCTAACGCTAACCCCAACTCTTCATCCTAACCAAAAGAGAGGGAAAATACTCTTGGTATTTTGCCTCTTGAGACCAAATAGCTACCGCCACTGAAATTTGATATAAGTACCGTAAAATCGGGTATCTTTGTTCAATTTGGGAGGTTTTTTAGTTCTAGTTCATTCCCACCAAACTTTTCTCCTTCACTTCTAAGCTAATCATAACACTCTGGGTCCAAGTTATCCAAACTGCTATCTTTCATTTATCGCACTCCATCACGTGACACTTTATCGCTCATTCTTTGACTGAACAAAGTTACCCGAAAAATCGGGTAACTTTGTTCACTTTCAGATTTTCACTTAATATAGCTAAAATCTCGAAAACTAACAAAGTTTTCCATAAAACTGATAACTTTGTTCACTCTAACATTTTTTTAAAAAAGTTTAAGGGTCATTTTGAATTTATTTCAAAACTTTATGGGTTTTAAACAATTTTTTTAAGAATAGTTGGAAAACCAAATTAAAAAACTTAAAATTTGTTGGTTAGATGTAATTTCATGGTGCAGCAACCACACATTTTATTTTATTACAACGTTTTACCTTACTGGTTGAGTTAATAAAATGGAAAAGCATCATCAAAGGTGCTAAAGCGTTACTTTGTGCAATTCTGTACTTGTTAATAAGCACACCATTACTTGTGTAGATATTAAACTGTAAAATATTAAATTACCGTACATTATGTGTGCTGCCTGTGTTTGTTTTTTTTTTTGTTTTTTGTGTTGATCTTTTTTTTCCTTTTTTTTTTTTTTTTTTAAATTTTGTATTATTACTAAGAGGAGAAGCAGACTCGGCGACCGTGTCACTTGATTAAGCAACGTTTTTTGGTCTTTCGCTCTTTCTCGTCGTGCTAAATCGTGTTTTTGATTGTTGGATTATTTGCGATGTGTTTGTTTTTTTTTGCTCGACATCGTTTTATCACTGTTGTCGTTTTTGACCTCTATTCTTGCTTTGTTTCCTTGTGTTTCATTGGTCGCTCAACAAAAAATAAACTAAGCTAAATATATTATCATCCTCTTGTATCATGTATATAGAGCTCTTTAACCTCAGCACTTTTAGTCGGCAGTGTGGCCAAATGGGTAAAGGCGTCGACGTTTTTACGACGACCCTGATTGCATGATCTGAGTTCAACCCTCACCCTAGTCACGTTGTTGTGTCCTTGGATAAGATGCTTTACGATGATTATCTCTGCTTTACGGCTTCAAACAAGCAGCAAATTTAGTGGGCAAGAATTCAAAGAAATCTACAGGAACATTGGATTACTGGAAGCTCCTAAGCGGATTTCTCTAATCACGAAGTAGTCATTGCAATGAAAAGTGTGCGGGTCGTCCGATAGTTAGCGTCTGACGCTGTCCGGTGACAGGAGAATAAATATGCATTAAAAACAAAGATTCACTTAAAGCGAGAGACTAGGATGCAAACTTAGCTTAGATGAAGATTATGATCTACCCTGTGACGTTGAAACATGCTTCAAGTGCTAGCTCTACCCTACATCAACTCTATTTCGATATGTAACGTCTTCAGTAAAACGAAATATTTAATTAGCAAAACGAACAGCAAAAAGACAACATCAACATAAATTTACATTACTCGATCAACTTAGCATGCATCACAAGTAAATGGCATATGCTCAATGTCAAGAGTATAGTAATCTAGGCGACGATACTGAATTCCGCAGCATTGAAGGTGATACTGCTTGTCACAGCGATCACAAACGATCCACCTATCATCTCCATCATCCTGCCATGGAGCACTGCATTTAGCACAGATCCATTCTGCATCGTTACTTGCAGAAGTAGCAGAAGTACTGGCACTAGTAGAAGAGCTGGCTTTGCCATTTCGTGCCAAGGATACAACCCTTGTTCCTGGCACAATTTTTTTCCCTCTACTTCTAGGGACTTTTTTAGAGTTAGATCCAAGCCCACAATGCTCTTCCAAAAGACTCAATACAGAGTCGTTTAAGGCAGATCCCATATTTGGTCCACCAGGATCGCGGTTGTTGGATGTGGACGGCAGCCTCTTCAAAACTTGTTCGCGGTCTAGAGGGTATATGCCTGTTGCGCGAAATCCAGAAACAAGATTTGCAGGAGTAAAAGAATCAAATAGCCGTTTCAACAAAGCTGGAAACTGAGATCTCGGAATCGTTCCTTTGCTTCTTGTTTCTTTCCTAAAAATAAACAAACGTGATATAATGGATCTGAATAAGTAACAGCCCAAATTGCAAAACGATCGAGTGTCTCGAAAAAAAAAAAAAACTCAGTCGTAAAATTTCTACGAACGATAGGTACTCAAAAACTGTTTGGTATTTATACATAAACAATACAAAAAAATGTCAAAAAAGATCGTAATAAACTTATTTCGACGTAGCTCAAATACCTCCATTTATCCAATATATTTCGCCATGCTCTTTTCGCTGGACCAAAAACGGCCACATCTAGCGGCTGACACAAGTGGGTTGAAGCAGCGGGCATAGTAACAAAAACTATGTTGTGCTTCAAACATTCCGAAATAACAGCATCAGAGAAATGAGATGCTAAATTGTCGCCGATTAAAAGTTTTTCTCCGGGTAATGTAATTGCATGAGGCAAAAATATTTGAGAGAACCATCTTTCAAAAGTGCGGGAGTCGAACCACCCACTTGTTGTGGCGTCATATATAGATCCTTTTGGACCACCTACTTCCCAGTTTGAATAGCAATTTTGCGCTTTATATACTACCATGGGTGGCAAAAACAAACCGGAAGCGCTCCCACAGAACATTACGCTGGTACTTTGCTTGGTGTGTTCCACTTTTCTTTCAACGCGTCTCAATCCTCGACGGACAATTACTTTTTTACATCCAGGATTGTCTGTTACATTGGTTTCATCGTAGTTAAAGCATCGTTCTGGAGGTATGCCGATAATATTTTGCTCCAAATTATCAAAATAATCGTTCATAATATCAGGTGATATCTCAGCTCTACGAATTCGCACATTGTCGGCTATACGCCTGGTCAAGCCATGAGTCTCAACAAAATTTTTTAACCAGTCTTTCCCTGGTAAATTATCCTTGAAAACGGAATCTTTGACTCCTTGAAAATCCAAATAACCTTTTACTAGCAAACTAATATCTTCTCCTGTCAGGGGCACTTTCCATTCAGCTAAAGTGTCAATAACTTTCACTAGTGATGCTTCAGTGTCGGGACAAAGTCGCTTAGGACACCCGACATTTTTGGAGTGCAAGTTTTTTATTTTGTGTCTCAAAGTTCCGAACGGTATTTTATAGAACTTTGAGGCTTTTCTAATGGAAAAATTTCTCCCATTTACGGCATGTATAGCGGTTTTCAGTTGTTCTTCTGAATATCCTGTTTTGTAATTGCGGCGGCCTGGGGCTTTTTTTTTCTGACTCGGAGCCATGTGTGAGCACAATTCAAATTTAATGCAATTAAAATAAAAGTTAAACCTGTGCATAAAAATATTTAGTCAATATGTGTCACAGCAGGAATGGACAAAAAACTATTTTAGGAATGGATCAAAAATTTTTTTATTATAAAAAGCTGACTATTCCCCTTTTGGTTTCATAAAAATGGGGTAAAATACCCGAATAAATTTTTTTCAAATAGTTTACATTGTCTCATTTTGTAATTAATACCAAATTGATAAATGTAACAAAAATTTAAGCAATATAAAAAAATAACCCGAACAAAATTACCATGTTCGGCAATACTGGTTTAAGTGAACAAAGTTACCCGCCTGAACAAAGATACCCGATTTTACGGTACAAGTTACCGTACAAGTTTAAATTTTTTCTATGGTAGTGTCTGCTGCACTGGTCCAGTTCTTGATACAAAAACGCTGCTGCACCAGCAGTCAGTTATATTGCTTTTTTCTCATTAATTCAACTTAAATACAGCACTTTGACGCATCAACTCTGAACTGCGTACTGGTAGCCCCGGTGGTGTAGTGGTAAGGCACTCGCTGGTTAAACTCAACGTTCGAGTTTCATTTGTGCTGAACGCACTAGGCTCGTCTCGCGATTGAGCACAATCATGCTGTGTTATTTTTATTTCTTTTTCTTCAAAATTTTCCATTAGACTTAGAGTTACAGGTAGGGTTTGGGCAGCAATGCCAGCTTGAGAGATAGTAACTTGAAGTGCAAAAACAAACGATCGGTGCAGCAGCAATTTCATGTTGAAAACTGGACCGGTGCTCTAGACACATCACACAGTCTTTTTCTACGATGCATGACATATGTAGGCCTATTTCATAATACAGTTGCACAAACTTCTGGGGCACAATTTACCCCAAGATAGGTCTGGGAAAAAGCTCCTCCTAGTTTAAATATGCCTAGGCCTAATGAAATAGGGCTAATTATCGAAACAATAATCAACAATTAAATACGTAGGCTGTAGCCTACCGGTAATAACTGCAATTTTACTTTGTTTCATGTCCGAAATTACCGGTACCCTTATTAGCTTATTGGCTGAAGTTAGGTTTGGGATCGATTTGGGGATAGTTTTAGATTAGGCATTAGTGTTTGGGTTACATTTGAGTCAGAAATAATAAAAAAGTAGGCTAGATAAAAATTTCCGGAGAAATAAAACCTTCCAAATATAGTACCGGTAATAAATAGTGGATAGCCTACTGTAACTTAGTCCAGTAGTCTAGAAGCCATTTTTACAAGACAATGCTAAATCAAAAAAAAATCATGGCATGGTAAAACTAACCCCAGCACTGCAACACAAACTGTTAGAACCATTACCTCCGATCCTTAACTTAAACTATCGGTAACTCTTAACAATTGCTTAAACCTGTAAATTTTTGCCTGAAACTATCCACACAAGCATTAATGCTAAGGTAAGTACTTGAAAAACTAGATTTTGTGATGCTGTTCCGCTTCAGTAATTTTGTTTTTTCGTTTTTGAAATTTGTGAAGGTTTTAGCTCAAACATCTTTTGTTTTACAAAGAAATTAGACTAAAATATGTAAAAATTACTGATTGGTGTTGCAAATTACTTTGCAAAAAAGTAAGACATAAGTTTTAAGTAAGGTTTGGCTTCACCATAACAAAGTTTTTTCAAGTGCTTGCTCCTGAAAAATCACAAAAATAAACATGGATTTTCGACATAAAAACGTCTAGGCCTTGTTTATAATTCAGCTAATTCTGATCCCTGTTCAGCACTTTTGGAATGAACAACCTAAATTAATTACAAAAAATTGTCGGTAGTTAAGAAAAATTTTATCCACCAATGTTGGCCTGGGGCTGGCATCCAACGTTGGCCCTGTATTGGCTGAAATGCATAATGCCGATGTTGGCAACCGATGTTGAGCCAATATTCTACCAACGTTGGCTGAATCGTAATAAAAAAAAAGTATTTTTGGCAAATTGGAAAGCTATAAGTAAAAGAAAATGGCCCAGAATCATTACACAATCGTGAAAAAATTCGAGGAAACTTACTTCTACAATAATTACGGCGTTTGCAAAGATGTTGGCAAAACATTGGCAACATTGGCAAAGCGTTGGCAAATTTACCGACGTTTTGCCAACCCTGCCAACTGATGGCCAATATTGGCCCGATCTTGCATGTTTGCTGGGTGGGGATTCACATAAGGTTTATTTTTCTCCCCACCCAAATCTTACGTACATTATAGTAAGGTAAAAGGAGCGAAAAATCAGTAAAAATCATTGACAGTCAGTTGCTTGATTGCATAATGCAGTATTAGGTAAATATTCGCATTCTTTTCAATTTTTAATTACATAATTAATCGACTGGTAGGCTACAAGCATGTCATTCATCGTTTGGTTAGACAGAACACAAAAATCCGTTTGTTTAAAATTGAATACTGTACAACAACCTATACCGGCAATTTCTTTTTCTACTCACGTTGACAGTTCACTAACAAATCAACAAAGCTTTATCAAAACCTTAGACATTGGTAAAATAATAAACCTTTGAAGTAAAATTTATATGCAGTATTGCATAAGTTGACAACAAGTGGCCTATATATAGCTTTGAAAATATGAAAAAAAAAAAATTTAAACCTTACGTGTTTGATGTTATTAACAAATTGAGAGCTGTAGTTTTGAATAATATATTGCGCGATTTCGCTAAATCTAGTTGCATGGAATGCACGCATCATGAATCACAAATATATTGTAGTTCGCAGAAACTTGCTGCTTTACATTTCATTACTAAAATAATTACAGCCCTAGCCGGGAAAAAGGAAGAGGCTTCAAATTCGTTTTTGTTAAATTTATTTGGGAGGGGGCATAAATTTCTTTAAAAATTTAACTTAAAAATAACAGTTAAAATAATTCGATCAAACATGATCAAAGTTGATTGCTTGCCGAAAATGCTTAAGGTAAGCTAATCAAATAAGTGTTTATGTTTTAGGGGGGGCATGGGGGATACTCTGAGGTAAGTTGATAAAACTTGCTAGTTTTTCGAATAACAGATTTGTATCATGGCTAGAATTAAAATGAATAAAATTTTCTAATTACTATTAGAGGCATCGCTCGTTTAGCTTTTTTACGCAGCCGTTTAAATCATGCTTTGCATTGCTGTTATGTGCGATCTCATAAGCAATAATTTTAACCAAAATAGGCCTGAAATTGTTTTTTTGGTTTTTGCAAAAAACATCGCAAAATCTTTGAGCGCTGGGAGCAAAGGCCCCAAAGCCCATTGTTTCTGGTAGCTGCGGCTTCAACCCTAAACCTCTAATAGCCTCAGGAATTTATTACCACTAAAGCTTTTCATAATAACAAGAAACGAATGCAAAACTTCTGCAAATTGCATCAGCAAAACAAAAATTATTTGTTTTAAAACCATTCAGTCACCAAGATGATCGAAAAGATATTGCTCTTCCTAAACTATCCTGCTGGCTACGTGTCTGATAATTAGAAGAACGGCTTGATGAGCTATAGTACGCTACAGCATAAAAGAAAATCAATTATTTTCTTTTTTTGATCTATTTATGAACTGCAGAGTAGTGCTGCTGGGTCCTCAGAGGCAAAGAAAATTATGTAAAAACTACCAACCGTATCAATTACCATCATTGTTGCGGATTATAAAATATAATTGAAGGTATATTAGTGGCGTACAACGGAGTGGAGGAAAAACCGCCAGGGAAACCATTGCCCCGAGGCGCAACAGCCATTCAGCAAGATGAAAACCTTTTTGTTCGTTTGTCGTTTGTATTTCTAGCATAAAGCAGTCCCTTTTTAAAAACGAAACCTTATATTTTTGGTCTTCACGTACATTTCGCTTTCGCGGGCGGAAAAGGCAGTATGCGGACTTTCAGCTCATGCCAGATTTTTGTCTATTATCATGCATGTAGACGAAATACTTATTGCTAATGCCAACGTTACAAACAGATCAGGGTAAACGAAGTTGTGGGACCAAAACCACAAACTAAACTATTGGAAATGCTAAAGTTTGCGTACAAAAACTGATTTTTGCGGCTGCAAATTTTTAATTGTGCATATGTGTAACTAGTTTAGTTGCGCATTTGCAGGTTGCTATGTTGCATGGTCCGCTACTATAAGTCCTTATACACTATCCAGTCTATTGCAGAGGAGGCTCGTGACTATTTTGAAAGAGTAAGCTGCCAATCATATAAAAACATTTGGACTCTAAAAAGTCAACGTCGTAGATAAATTCAACTGCGACGAAACAGTGTAACTAAACGTATCACCAAAAATGAGCTTTCCATCTCAATTGTAATCTACTTCGCAGTTACCTTTGTGATTAATCAAAATTTATGCCTCCTCTATTGTAATGTCTCAAATCCAAAAGCGGTTCGGCTAGACCCGGGCACGAACAAGAAAAACTAGTTTAGATTGGTATCACTGACGTCGAAAGTTCGATTCAAGATTTCGCCGTCGTTACCAGCGCGTGACTGAAGACATGTTTCAAAACCTTATGGATAGACATTATTTCTCCTTAAACATTAATTCTTTATTTAAATATGCGTTTAACCATGGTTTAACCTAAAATCGCTCGTAGCAGCCTGGCAGTTTTACTTTTAGGCGCTGCTTTAATGATTGGAATTCTTTAAAAAACAAAAATACTGATGTTAAAGCTTTATCTGATCTAATTAAACAAAAATTGCCGAAGCGTAATACGTACATTTCTGTAGTTTAATCATTACGACAGGTATTTTAACCACGAAGAAATACTGATCTGTAATATTAATCAGACCAAGAATGGTATGAAAAGCTTTGGCTGTACAATTATAGAATTGACGTTGCGTGATTATTATTTTCAATTTTTTGAGACATTTAAATATCGAAAGCACATAACCAGAAGCTGTTAAAGTTAGTGAAAAAAATTTGAAAGAGGCGCATTTAAATTATTCATCTGACTATCAGCAACCACATGTCAACAATGTCATTTAACGCAATTGGGTCGCAGTAGTATATAATATGAGGGTTCTGGGACACTTTTAGGTCACGTGATAAATGTTGGGAAATTTTTTTGTTATCACGTAACCAAATGTAATATAAGGGTTCTGAGACACTTTTGGTTTGGGGGTACTTTCAGGTTCTGGGACTTTGGTTATGCTTATTTTTTGAACGGCGGTTCTGAGACTTGATCACGAATGTATGCAATATGAGGTTTCTGAGACACTTCTGGTTAAAGAGGTTTTGAGACTCAGGTAAACGCAATGAAAACTGTGCGTTTGGTTGAGCAAATGCGTTTGGCACATACGCACATAATGCTCGAGCGCACATACAAAGCTGTCACGGTGAAATTTATTTCTTGTCTGAACTTTCATTCAAAATCAAAATCGCGCGAGAAAATTTATTTCTTGTCTGAACTTTCATTCAAAATCAAATCGCGACGAGAATTCTCGTCTAAACTTTTTCTCGCGCTCAGCAAAATTACTATCACGCGATGAAATCAGCTGTTTAAGATAAAGGCAATTATTGAAAGAAGGTGCCAGCGCAGTGGAAAATTTTATAAATAATCACGCTGTGTCTGCATGATGTGTACACAACAAAGAAAAAAAGAATCTTGTGACATCGTCAAGAAAAAGGTAATGAGTTGTATAAAAAGGATAACATGATTAGGTTTTTTCTTTTCAAAAAAAAACATGTCGAAAAAAAAAAATGAATTCTCTTATAATTCTTTAATGCATAATAACAAAAAATCTAAAATTATTGGAATTGAACTTAAAATGAAAAAATTAGAGAACAAAATACAAGAGACTAAAAATAAAATGTCAAATTTATGTGAAAAATTGAGGAATAGTGATCCAGAATTAGAAGACTGTAAAAACAGAATTCAAACATTAGAAGAATGTATTACAGATAACAATGATATAATTGATGTAAATGAACAAAAAACTGATGATTTTATTAGAAAAATCGAAAAAAGTTGTAATAAAAAAGAAGTAAGATTAAAAATAGCAAAAGAAAAAGACAAAAAATTAAAGATAGAAACAACCAGAAGACAATGGAGAGTAAGAATAAAAAAACTGAAAGAGGAATTGCAAAACTACCAACTGGAATTAAAAATGATAAGTGTAACCTATGAAAATTTACAAAAAAAAACGAATGAAAAGAATAAAAATAAAGAAAACCCAACTCCTATGGAAGTAGATGATAATTTGGACCTGGATTCCGAACCAGAAAGACGAGCAATATCTTAATTAATCAAAACCGGCTACAATGAATATGCAGGCGCATATGATACCCTTTCAATTGAACTACTAAATTTAAAAAAACATTTATTTATTAAAAAATATTATTAAATCCGTTTATTTATTCAAATTTAAAAAATCATAGAAATCAGTAGTTCAATTGAATTAATACCTCTTATTTTTCCTATTTATATGTCTTTAGGTAAATATGGTAAATTTATAGGTAAATAAATAAGACATATAAATAGGGTAATAAAGAGGGGGGACCGGAGCCATGATTATTGAAGCTAAGGTAAGTTTTTATAATTTTTCTAAATCTTTAATTGGAACCCAACTATTAGTCTTGTAACCAGACCACTTGACTAACGCCATTTTCTTTTTGTTATCTTTTCGAATTACTTTTTCGATTCTGAACTTATTTTGATTTGTTTTAAGTAGTTCTTGTTCATAAAAAGATCCAGTAATTAATTCACCCTGAAGATCTGTAATTTCATATGTAAGCGGGTTTGTATTTAAAACTTTTGAAATTAAAAAGATTTCTTCAGTCCAGTTTGGAGTGTAGCCTTTATCAAACAGTTTTCGTTTGTACTTTGATATTCTTACTTTGTCACCAACTTCAAATTTTGGTTTTGTTGCTATAGGTTTGATATGACCAAATAAATTATAGTAAACTATCCCTTCATTTTTCTTTTTGCTGGCATCTATTGGACTCATTTTGATAGATCTGTGTTTTTGGTTATTATATTCGTCTAATATTTCAGGAAGCATGTTTAAGTAATGAGTTGAGCTTTGTTGTGTAAATCTTTTCCACATTTTGTTTTTGATAGTGCGATTCCAACGCTCAACAACTGAACTTTTTTCTTCATTTTCAGTTGAATATAATGTAATTTTATGTAGATCTAACAATTTTTTCATATTCTTATTGTAAAATTCTTTTCCTTTATCAGTCCAAATAAATTTTGGTATTCTACCTCCATTCAAAATGTTTTTAAAAGCAGCAGCAACAGTTTCACCAGTTTTGTTTTTCAAAGGGACTATCCATCCAAATTTAGAAAAAACATCAATTATCATGAGTAAATATTTGTAACCTTTATTCCATTTACTAAATTGTTGCATTTCTACCAAATCTGCTGCCCAAATTTCATCGATTGACTTGCTTATTACTCGGCGCCGTGGAAACTTTTTTTTGACTGGTTTGTGGAGCTCATCAGCTAGTTGTTTTTGCCACGACGCCCTTTCCCGTTTTTTGCACCTAACCCCAACTTATATTTAGTTCCAATTGCTGCTTGTACTAACTTTTTATCAAACGATTCCCGGATACCTCTCGTTTTTGTTTGCGATAAACTGTCTAACATATCTTTATCACATTTTAGTTTACCTTTTTTATTGTCATTATCACGGTAACAAATATCATGTTTCATTGCAATAGCATCTATTTGATTGTAAGGTTCTTGGCCTGGTAAAGGTTGGTCGTTCGAATCAAGTTGTTTATCCAAAGGATTATATGGCCCAGTGTACTTGTGACTTGGAAGAGTGAACCCACCTTTTGGTTTTGGTAATTTTCCTATCGCAGCATGAAGGTCTAACAAGCCTCCCTTTTTGTTGGTTTTAATGAAACTATGCTTTGTAATACCACAACTAGCACAAATGCAACGTAACATCAGGCGACCATTTCCTTTTGCTTTTATAATTTCATCAGAACCTGGAACACATTTAGTTTTTTTCTTTTCTCTAACACAATAAGTTTCCATCTTTAATATATGATACATAAAACTTCATAAACATTTCATTAAAAGGTGTAGGTTTTTCATGAAAATCTAACAATAGTTCGTTTGCTGTTCTCCCCTTACTTCGCTCTGTTATATAATACACACAGTAGTAACCACAAAGAATTGAGTTAATATTTTGAATTTGTGCATCATTGTAAATAATGTTTTTGTTTGTAGTCTTCATATATTTAACAACTTCATTTGGGGGTACAAGTCCAAAGCTGTCAAAGTATTCTACTTTATCTGATTTTTCTTCGTTGTAAACACAAACCCAATGAGTTCCACTACCCGCAAAATAATCTTGCAAGTTTACGACAGCTGACTCATTTTTATTCATTGCTTTTGGTAACATATCTTTGCTAAATGTTCCTCGATAATTGTCACACTTAATCATGATTTTATCAATGTCTAAGTTTGTTAATGGTTTCATTTATTTACTGCTTTATTAGTTGCTCCTTGGATGGCCCCGGAAGCAGCTGCTAATCCTAAAGTTGGCAAAACCTTTTTAGCTAAAAACGGTAACACTAGTTTTCCTAAATTAAGTAAGCTACTTAAGAAACCACCTTGTTTTTGCAATTGCGTTTTACTAAAGTTTATTTGTATACCGTGTCCAGACGCTTTTGATTTGTTAATTCTATTTATCTGTCGACTCGTCAGTTGCAAACTAACGTTGCCTTTAGTCTGTAAACTTGCATTTGTTAGTCTAACACTTACACTAGTTTTGCTTTTATATGCATTTGCAATTTTTTTCTTTTGATTTTGTGTCAAGTTCAATGAGTAATCGTGGTACATTTTATATTAGACTTTATAAAATCAAACCCAAGATCGGAACATTTTTGAAAGGAGAATTTTTTCCTAGTATTAAACCTTTTCCGAGAATCTGAGGTTCGTCGAAGCGATAAGACCTACCTTGTCTTTTTGTTCCAGGCAACATAAGCCCTTTACCCTTTGATCCAGGTAACACAAGTCCTTTTCCTCCTAACAAACTGGGTAGCAAGCTACCTGCTAAACCTGCTAAAAGAGTTCCAATAAAACCACCCTGTTTTGAAATTTGTAGTTTTGATAGCTTCAAAGTAACACCTGAACCTTTTGCTTTAGCATCATTTATTTTGTTAACTTGCGTCTTTGTTAAACCAAGAAAGTCTGATCCCTGTAACTGGTGGTTATTAAATGTGAGTGTAAGCCCAGTTTTGTTTTGAAAAGCTTGTTTTATTTTTTCTTTTTGAAATTGTGATAAATTTAATCCGATTTTAACATACATTTTTATTTATACTCAGATAATTATATTCATTCGACCTGAAAGTCCTTCTAACTGAAGGTATCTATCAGAAAGTACGACTGCATAAACATAGAAAGCTTGGTCAGCGTTATTTGCAATATTTCTAAAGTTACCACCAAGACTAAACCTTATTTCAATATCTGCCGAGCTGTTTTTAAGTCGTTCATTGTGTTTACTAACATCAAAATGATGAATTGGATACAAACTAGCCCAGTCTTCAGCTGATAATTGACAGCCCGTGTCGGCGTCTTGGTATTTGTTTACAGCCTCTAGAAAACTCATGTATAAGCGCGAATAATTTCTATTTTGTGGAGTAAAATTACATTCAAATTCTCGTTCAGGATATTGAATGCTGTTTATTCTGCAACTAATACGTCTTAAGTTTGCATTGTCAAAAATCATATTATTTAGCTGCTGGTTGTTATCTCGTTCACTCGATTGAAACGCAACAAACACATGCCTGGGAAGCTCTGTTCCCGGCTGGGTTGTTATTCTCCAAGTCATGCTTGTTTCTGTTGACTGAAACATTGTTCGATACACTCTCATTTGTTCAAAGTATAGCTGTTTTATATGTCCTTTTACTAACATAGCATCTATTTCCGATTCAACTCTTAAACTTGGTTTCACTTTAGGCATCCACAAAGAGATATGACTTATGTTAAACTTACCAGCAGCTACACCATTAGCACGTAAAATATAGTTATTAGATGTTTCTCTATCCACGACTATACTGTGTTTAACACCCCTAAAAACCTTATCGATATCACGACAAAATCCAAATATTTGGGAAAGAGGAAGCATTAAAGTAATTTGCTTATTTCCCGTAGTAATGTTCTGTCTTGCGGTGAAACCAATATTTGCTTGTAGATTGTTGTTGTATATTTCTACGATTGCTCTAATACCATCACGTACAGCATTTGCATTCGCATCATCAGCTACACCACCAAAATTTTGTTTAAGAGATGGGGAACCAGTTCCAGTGTCTTTAAACCACAGCATGTTAGAGGCGGTTGATCTTGAATAATCATCACTAAAGCTAACTAAATTGAGTATTGTTGATGCTTGAGGTAGATAAAGGTTTATGTTTTCTATAGTTTGGTTATTTAATTGATATTGCGCAGTTTGAAATAAAGACCAACCGTTATTTACCAATGAAATTACGTCATTGTTATTGTAATTAGCATTCGCATTAGTTTGAAGTTTTCCTCTGATTTCTAGGTATGCTTTATGCGGTAGAAGAAAAACATCTTCATCTTTTGTTTCAATAATGTGCTGACCATCTTTGTTCATATTATTTGAGTCTCTCGGAAGGTATTCGACATATTCAAACTCAGTAATTGAATTGTCCACTAAGTTTGTTTCTTTAATTTGCAAATATGGGTTCGTTAGTTCTGTCATTTTATAATTAAGATATATAATTTTTAAATCCTGATCCAGCAATTAAATTACTTAAGATAGCTCTCGATTTGTCGTTGAGATTTTCTAATTCTCTGTCATTGATAATACGCTTTTTTATTGGTATATTTTCTAAGACTGGTTCTAATGTCTTTTTTGTGGGTTCTAAGGCTTTCTTCAGCAAAGGTGCAGCTAGTTTTTTAATCTCAGTCTTCACTCCAGTAGGAATTCTGTTAAGAATCTTAGAACCAGTGCTCATTACGTTCCTTACCTTGTCGTAAACATTTTTAAGCAAACTTCCACCTATGATTTTCTTTTTATGAAATCTAGTTTCTCTTTGTGATAACATTTATAGTTAAACTACATAATCTCTCTCAGATGAACGTAGTAAGTCACTCGTTCATTATTCATATTTACAAAATTGTTATCTTGATCTTTTATAGAGAATCGGATACTATCAATTTGACTTAAATTTTTGATTGGAACGTAAATGTTTTGCTTAGGTTCAACTTGAATCAAATATCCCGGTGGTACGTTTGGACTAAGAGTATAAAGTAAGTCACTAGACGCTCCGTTTATGTAACTTCCATCAATTAAGCTGCAATGAATCTGAAGGCTGTTGATATTTGTAATATTTACAGGATTTTGACTATTATGAATTCCATTTACACCCAAAAATGCCGAATCAAATCCTAAAACGTCACCTATTGAATCTGGAATTCGAAAATCAACTATGTAATCATTTTTAAGTTCAATTCTTGATTTTAATGTATTAAAAT
Organism: Trididemnum nubilum; assembly: GCA_963965965.1. Classification (NCBI taxonomy): domain Eukaryota; kingdom Metazoa; phylum Chordata; class Ascidiacea; order Aplousobranchia; family Didemnidae; genus Trididemnum; species Trididemnum nubilum. The sequence continues at coordinate 39,536,686 of OZ014487.1, read as the reverse complement.
TTGGTGTTATAGTTATATTATTTTTATCATCACGTCTCTGTTCCATCAAGTACTTGATTTCATTATTGAGATCTTCAATATTATAGCTCCCTGGAGGAATCGATAATAATCGTGCAGCTACTCCATCTGGTGAATAAAAAAATTTATTATTGCTGCTCGTTATGTTATGCCAAGAGTACCATATTTGAGCATTGATTAAGGACATCTCGTAACTTTTTTTAATGTCTAGTTGCAACGGTGGATTAAAGCTAGTTATAAAATCTTCTGATTTTCCTTGTCCTTTCCTAGAGTCAAAGAAAAGTGGTATTGATGTCATTTTAATATATTGTCAAATAATTTTTGGTGGTCGCAGTGTGAAATGCATTTGTTCAATTTTAGTTTTTTCAAAATGTTTGCAATTTCTTGATCCAAACGTTTGTTATTATTGCCGGCTTGTTTGGCTGCTACTAGTAAATTAAGTCTTTCACAAAGTTTGTTGGGATCTTTAAGCCCTTTTCCAAAGGTAACTTCCATTCCTCCTAATAATTTATTTAATTTTTCTCTGTACTTTTTAAAAGTTTTTATTTGCTCATCAATCACTTCTGTATCAGCATCGCGTCTTCTTCGTAAACCACCTAATCTTTGATTGATTAATCTAGCTCTGTCTTTCAATGCGTTTATGTAACCTGGCCCGCGTTTTACAAGCTCCACAATATCAGTCTCAAAATTGTTTTGTGTCAGCAATTCTTTTTCTTCGTTATCGAAAGCACTCTCAAAGTGCACAGTATAAATTGATCGAGGTTTATCTTCAATGGCAAGCTGTTGCTGTATGTGTTGAATTAGTTGGTCTTGCCTTTTATCAGTTTTTTTCTGAGTTTCTTCAAACGTTTTAGTAATGGGACGAAATATTTCAGAGGCAGACTTTTGCAGTTGTTGTTTGGCTACAATTTCTTTTTGCAGTTTTTGTTTCAAAAGCTTTCGGTTATTAATATAATCCTTTACAAGTTTATTTCTGTTTTTCAACTCTTCTTCATTTACAAATGGCATGTTTACTATATAGCATATAAAGCTTAAGCCCAAAAATGGTCAAAGCATTTTCTATAACGAAGGGGTAGGTGTTTGGCTGTTTTGTCCAGCACCATAAAATTGTAAGGATCTTTGGTTGCTTCACGGTAAATCGACTCCATTTCTTCTTTTGTTATACCTTTAGCATGATCGTCAGTAATGTGTCTGATATCTTTGTTGTCTAAGTTCCCGAAAAAAACAAAACAGTTAGTGTTTCTTCTTATGTACTTCGGAGTGTTGAAGTATGACTGAGTGAGGTAAATACAGTTGCAATTTTTGTTTCTAGATAAAGAAAAGTATTCCATCAGTTTTTTCATGTTGTCTAGCTTAATGTCGTCAAAAACTATTACTTTCTGTTGATGGTCAAGCTCTTCTACTGGAGGCAAGTCTTCAGGGCTTAGCACTTCAATACCTTGCTCTTTCAAAAATCGATACTTATCTTGCTCAGGATTAACAGTATAAACACAACAAAGGTCGTAATTCATCCACTTGAGAACCATGTTTAAAAGCAAATTTGTTTTTCCTGATCCTGTCGATCCTACTATCATGTAATGGCAATCTGGTAGAAGATAATGATGTTTGATTTGCTTGCTGTCCCCACTTAAATATTTATCAAAGTTTATTATATTCATTTATAATAAAGAAGGACAAAATGAATATTTCAAAATTTGGAACAAGTGGAAGTCAATCTTCAAGTACTGTTAAGGTTGTAGGTATTGAACACAAAGTTTCCAAGTCAGGAGATATAATGTATGGTGATTTAAACTTAAACAACCACAAAATTACAAACTTAGCCAATCCTGTAACAGAATCAGATAGTGTAAATAAAGGATTCTTGGATAATGCAATTAGCAACATTGTCCACTTTGCCGAAAGCTCTGAGTTTGGTTCGAGGTTGGCTACTTTAGGTATAAACAACGATGGTCAAAATGTTGTATCGCCCACTCAAATTCAAATTCAGAGGTCTCAAATATATGGTGTGGAAGTACTTGGTCGTTTACCAAACAGGGTCTTTCGTATAGAAAATATTCCACCTAACAACGCATCAATTGAATTAGGTGAATCATTGATTCTAAAAGGACTTGTTGAACCCATTCTACCTTCTGATGCGGCAACTAAACAATTTGTTGAAAATTTAGTTACAAATGTGAGAGATAATATTAACTTACAAGGATTACACACTATCATAAATTTACGAGATCCCACAGCACCAGGTGAAGCAGCAAACAAAAATTATGTTGACCAAATAACGCAACACATTCAAACCGAAGACGATAATGTAACCATTTCACGAAACTTAGATATGAAAAATCATACCATTTTCAACGTAGGTAGACCTTCCGAACCTACCAGTGCAATAAATAAACGTTATTTTAAACGAAATATATATCGTCCAAAATTTCAAATATTTTTGGGTGCTTCTTCGAGGCCAAATCCATCAAGTGCTATTCATTCAGTTCGTACTAATACAGATCACAATTTGCATTTTGTGAGTGCACCTCTTGTTGCTGGGAACGATTTTCTGTCTTTGCAATCCGATAGTATTCATTTGAGAGATGAGGTAACCAGCAGTTACATCGAAATAAGCGTAAGCGGACTTGTGAAAGTTACCAGTTATGACGATGAAGACAAATTACATATTGATATAATTCGTGTTAGTCAAGGAGAAACAGATAAAATATGTAAAACAACAGTAACACCCCCATTCGATTGCTTTAATTTAAACTGCATTGTTTTTCCTAATCCTTCTCGAGATGTGTTTCGCATACAATACAACTATGTTTCTTCAAATTCTTCGGTATCAATGAATATGAGCAGCGTCGTAATTAAAGTTAAACAGCTTGAAGTGGGTGATCAACCAGAAGCGTAATTGTATATCGTAAAATAAACAATGGACTTTAACCACATTAGTAGAAAATTGACTCAAGAACAAGTGAATGAATTGACAAAACTGTATCACACTTATCACAAACAGTATTGGTGTTATAAGAAAATGTTTAAAAAATTTAAAAGAATGGACTTAGCTCTAAAGCTGTCATCTGTTGTTTTTACTACAACTGGGGCCGTGGTTGGTTCTGTTACATTGAATCCGATTTTCTTGGCGTCTGTTAGCGGTACAGGTGTTTTTTTACAGACAATAACGACACAGAAAAATTTTTCCAAAAAAACTGAGTCTTGTAGATATGCTTATCAATCGTATCAGAAATTACTCAACAAGTTAAAATTGTTTTTAAGATCTGGTGATATTGACGAGTTTTTCGAAAGAGAACTTGCTATGGTTGATGACCAAGTTGCTGATATATGTCCACCAATTTCTGAAAGCTATGAAAAATTACATGCTAAACGATTTGTTTCCACATGATTTCATATTTTTTACGTAATGCATCACTAATTTTGTATGAAGGTTGTTTGGGAATGTCTAAATTTTCTAAGATTTTGCTAATAAAAAATTCTAACTTAGGAAACCTTTTGCTAGTGATAATTTTTAATCTACTTTCCACAATTACCCAAACGTCCATGAATGCTCGTGTTTCGTTAGGAGACAATCTAAGTTGCTCTATTTTACTTTTAACATAAGCAGTTCTACTGTAAACTGATTTACGTAAGACAACATTACGTGGATTATAATCAATCCAGCCATGTGTAATGTAAGGGTGATGAACTACACCACAGTTAATGCAAGTTCTGTTTCCAGTGATAATTTTTATGTCAGGATTTTCACAACAATTTTCATCCATGTTTTATAAAGTAAAAGCTTTATTCTTAAAACGGTTTTTTACTTAAAGATAGATAATGACCGTATGCATAACTATCAATTCCATTAGAAAGAATATATCGTTTATCATCAAAACAAGAAAGAGATTTTTTGTTGATTTCTTGCGAATAAATTTCGTGATTTTCGCTTTTAATTATTTTCATTTTATGGAACATATGACTTCTGTTAAACAGCGTGTTTTTGTAATCTTCATGTCTGATTACATTTTTTACAACGTTTTTCTTTATTCCTTTTGCTGTTTTGTTTCCTTTTTCATTGTTTTTAACATAACTATACATTTTAGACCTAAGTCCAACAAATTCTACGATTGGCACACCTGCGGTTTCATCTTTCATTTTGCCTACTACTTTTTTGTTTGTGGAATCATAAAACTCTGAGCAGTTGCAATAGTTGCTAAAGTCAAACAGGTGTTTGTCTGACCAGAATTCTTTGTATACATCTTGAGTTTTGATATCGTATGTCAATGAATCAGTATCTGTAAACAACAGTTGTGCATTGTTACCATATCTTTTTTTAATGTAATTGTAATGCATATTGTACATAAGGGTTTTCGATAAATCCAAAATTGCCATTCCAACAAAAGCTGGACGATTTAGGGTTAACGACTGTTTGATTTTATGCACAGCAACAAGATTTTCATTAAATATTTTGCTACTAACAAACGACGGTTTTGAGCTGTGTTTTAAAAGTTTTTTAGGATCGGTAATTAGAGACACATTAACACGCTTGCGTAGATTTTCAATTGTTTTTCCAAAAACAGAGTTATTCATAAGCTTGAAGAAGTCTTTTTCAAACTCTGACTTTGCTACTTTTCGCTTCTCCGTATTGAAATCGATATACTTCTTTAACCAAGGTGATTGATTAAATTCCAAAACACGGTGTACTTTTGTAACTTTTAAACCTAGTTCAATGTACTGTTTTAAATTTTTGTAATGAAGAACGTAGTTTTTCTTGGGTTGTAAATTGGGTATTAATTTTGTTACTCCTTCAACTTTTAAATTAAATTGTTTGCAATAATCTGAAAGCATATGATTTCGAATTTCCATTTTTTCTGGAGCTAGTGGAAAATCATTATGCATATCATGAAGGTCTTCAGGATATTCTAAGTCAACTTCAAGTATTAATCCTTTGCCCTCAGGTAACTTGGCCAAGTTAAATTCTTTGTTTGATATCCATCTGAAACCATTTATAGGTAAATCTTGAGTCATAGACCACCCGTAAAGATTATTTGCATCTATGTAAACCAAGAAATTTGACGGTTCCTCTGGATTGTAGTTGTTGATGTATTTATTGTTAGCTTTAGCATATCTTTTGCAAATATATGAAACACCACCCCTAATTCCTTTTTCAATGAAAAGAAATTGATCGATATCCGATATTAGTTCCAGCTTGACATTAGTCATTTTAAGCATTGCATCCCATGACAAACCAGGAGATGTAAAATAATGACACGGATCTAGGTCGTAGAATTTTAAACAAGTTTTTCGAAACATTTCAAATACGTCTGCTAGAAGCAAAACGTCAGACTTAAGATACAAGTCGTGATATTCTCCCATGGATTCCAAATTAAAAGTATTCCATACATTTTGTGCATGTTTGTAATCTTCATTAGTGATATGCTCGTCGTTTAGAATGCTATAAAATTCTTCTCTTGGTGGTAAGTGTTTTTCATCGAATTTATCAAAATGATCCATGTAATCATAAGGGTAAACACCTTTTCGTTTCATAAGTTCTAGCTTTTCGTTTTGAAATTCCTGTAATGTGTACTTCATGTCACAAGGTGAAATATTTTTAACTAAGGACTCCAGAGAACTACTCATAAATTGAAAGCTGTCAATAAACCTTAAATGCTTACCTAAGAAAAATGCCATGTATTTTTCCATGTTATTTGGTATTACACTAATTTCTTGGTCAAATTTTCCTATTTCTTGCATGATAAAATGTGAATCATATCCTTTTAGATTATGAAAAATTACAGGTATCTTATTTGTCAGTCTAAAGCTTCGATTACAATTGTTATGAGCAGCTCCTCTGTATTTTCCTGTTACATGACAATGATCTCTTACCTTAGAATCTTTTTTAGTAAAACCGTTTTTACAAATGTGGCACACAGTGGCTAATTTAAAATGTTCTTCATCTTTGTTTGTCAATGCCATAGGTTGATTAAAATGATTCTTTTTTGTTTCTTCACAATAGTCTACCTCATTGAGCATAACCTCTAAAAATTTATATGCTGCGTTTTCTCCTCTATAAACTTGAATCGGTTTAGTAAACTTATCGTCATAGCAACAAACTAACTTATACGCATAGCCGCAATCGACGTGCTTTTGATATCTTTTTGAATACGATTTGTTATCGTTTGGCTGACAGCTATCAATCTTTTGAGTTATTGCTTCAAAATCAGCATATATGACAAAAGGAACCTGTAGCTGATTGTGAAAGTTTTTAAATTTAACTGAACTTCCCTTTTTAGGCATTTTAATTGCTTGTTTCCCATTAGTGATAATACAATTTTCTAAATGTTTGAAAAGAAATTCATCAGTGCTAAAACATTGAAGACAGAATCTGCAAAAATGCTTTCTATTTTTATGTTTGCTTTGATTAAACATAAATCTGTTAAAATCTTTTATCCATACGTAATGTTGGTTTTCGTCTTGTGTTATCAGCAATAAATCCAAAGTTGTTTCATCATCATTTTTAGAAATATATAAAGGATAAGGTTGTTTGTTTTCATATCCAAATACATTTATGCTAATGTTATTTAGTTGCTCGACTTTTGAAATTTGTTTAATAGAAACTGGAAATGTTATACCATTATAATTTACTGTATTTACGTATTTTTTGTAGTGACTTGTTCTTTCAGGATGATTTTTTACTTGGCTGCTGTAAAGTTTAGCTAAATGACACCATCTAAAGCATTCATTATCATTTTCATTTTTGATATTAACCAATCCTTTTTTAGGATTTTTAAGTTCTTTTGGTAATTCTATATACGAACTTCCATTTAGAGGTGAATATTTAACAAGGTTAACAAAATGACCTTTTATGTGGTCAAGCATCCAACCGGAACCTTGACTTAGCCATTTTCCAATTTTATCTAAGATTTGAGTTGCAGACGTTTTTAGCATTTCATCAATATCTTTATTGTTTAAAATAATAATTGCTTTACTATTAAAAAAGGCTTCTCTAGTTATTTTTTCATCACTTTTATCAAATTTAAAAAATATAACATTTAAAGTAACTGTAGCTTTCATTCCTTTCATTTTGCTCAGATCTAAGCTTAATTTATCTTCAACAAAATTTTTAGTAACATGAAACTGTTTTAAAGGATCTATTTCAACAAGGCTTACTTCATATGATTTTGTAAAGCCTTTGAAAGCCGCTTTTTGTAATTTAATTTTTTTGGGAAAAAGATTTAGTATTTTTCGAACACTTTCAGTCACTTTTGTTTTAATAGTTGGTGGTGTATATGATAGCAACCAGTCAGCAAAGTTGTTGAGGTGTTTTTCAGCTAAATTTCGAGTTAGTGTCTTCAATTTTGGAATAATTTGCTTATATGGAATTGGTTCCAAAACTGGAACATTGACATTCGGAACAGGCTTATTGAGAATGCTACTCATTTTTATATTATAAGTTTTTAATCTTTAAATAATTTTTTATATTAAAAAGAAAAAATAAATAAAAACAAAAAAAATTATGGAGACAATGAATCTGATATACTTTTAGAAAAGATTAATTAAAAAGAATCTAAGTTTCAATAATTTTTTGAATTATATTTTTTAATATTGAAAATTTTTAGAATATTGACATTTGGAACAGGCTGTAATTTTTTATCTGAGAAAGAAATAAAATGAAGAACAAACTAATACTTGAGAATTGTGAATATTATTTTCATCCAAAATTTAAAGGATATGCTGCAAGCTTAGATGGTTATGTAGTCCATGCTGTAAATCAAGAAGTAACACCAGGGGTGATGGATCATAACGGATATATGCAAATAACCGTCGATGAACATTGGCGTAATATTTATGTTCATGATTTTGTTTGGGAATGTTTTCATGGTTCGTTAAAATATGGAGATGAAGTAAAACATATTAACAAACAGCGTGATGATAATAGATTAGAAAACTTAAAACTTCGAAGTTCTAAAGAGATAGTAATAAAAGTCAGTACAAGTGGAAAAGTAACCTATGTGTAAATATCTATGTGTGTTAAATATAAAGGATGTTTTGCGGATTTCAACCAACAAATTTATCAACTCCAGAAAATGTTCAAGATATTAAACTAAAGTGGAATAAACGTGTATTATCATATTGTATTGCAAATTTAACACCTAAACTAACTGAAGAATCAATAAATAGACAAATTGATGCTGCTTTTAAGGTCTGGAAAAAAAGTTGTGCACTAAAATTTAAAAAAGTAAATCCAAATGAATCATGTGATATCAAAATAACTTTTTGTAAAAAAGAACACGGAGATGGATGTCCATTTGATGGTAAGGGAGGAGTTTTAGCTCATGGTTTTTACCCAGGAGAAGGAATAGGAGGTGATTTACATTTTGATATGGAGGAAATGTGGGTCGAAGAAAAAACACCTCCAGGATATAATTTATTTGTGGTGGCTGTACATGAAATCGGTCATTGTTTAGGACTAACCCATTCAAAAAATTTTGATTCAGTTATGTACCCTTCGTATAAACATGAATTATCTAAATTATCGAGTAATATTTTATCAAAAGAAGATAAAGAACGAATTCAAAATGCATATGGTAAACCAAAAGCTAAGATATTTGATGATAATGGGATTATTATCAAGGTTAAAGCAATAGAAAATAATAAAATAAAATTAATTATTGAAAAGAAATAAAGCATTCAGAGTGCTTTTTAAAAGAAAAGATAAAAATGTTTCAAGAATGTCATGGAAAAAACCACTGAGCTTCTCGTAAACATTGTTACGGCTGATTGATAAAGATTACAAACATTGTTACCGCTGATTAATCACAAAAAAAAGTCATTAAGCTTCTCAACCGCGCTATCTTGTGACTGTTGGTAAGTCGACACTATCTCCACTTACGTTGCGTGCTTTTGTCTGAAGCAAAATCAGCTGATTTCATCGCGTGATAGTAATTTTGCTGAGCGCGAGAAAAAGTTTAGACGAGAATTCTCGTCGCGATTTGATTTTGAATGAAAGTTCAGACAAGAAATAAATTTTCTCGCGCGATTTTGATTTTGAATGAAAGTTCAGACAAGAAATAAATTTCACCGTGACAGCTTTGTATGTGCGCTCGAGCATTATGTGCGTATGTGCCAAACGCATTTGCTCAACCAAACGCACAGTTTTCATTGCGTTTACCTGAGTCTCAAAACTTCTTTAACCAGAAGTGTCTCAGAAACCTCATATTGCATACATTCGTGATCAAGTCTCAGAACCGCCGTTCAAAAAATAAGCATAACCAAAGTCCCAGAACCTGAAAGTACCCCCAAACCAAAAGTGTCTCAGAACCCTTATATTACATTTGGTTACGTGATAACAAAAAAATTTCCCAACATTTATCACGTGACCTAAAAGTGTCCCAGAACCCTCATATTATATACTACTGGTCGCTATTTAAAAGCATAATGAAGTTCAGTCAAATTTGGATACAGCCGCGAAGTCCCCGGATATCACTTGCGATGTCACGTTCTAGCTTAGCGTATATCTTTCCACGACTCTACAGTCTACACCAACCGCAGTATCCTACAACAGAACAAGATGTGATAAATTCAATAGTTCAATGCTTGCCATCCAGAAACACATTTTTACATTTCTCAACAAGCCAAAAAGCTACGCGAGCCGCAGCTTATTTTTGTATATTTATCAAAACAGGGAGTGAAGATAGACTAGCTGTGACGTCACCGCGTACATTTTCAATGCGTTATAAAAGCTGCAAAGTGAGCAGCTTTTCTCTAGAGTTTCCAAATTTTTTTTATATTAAAATAGTTATGATTATGAAAATGCAATAATTTTTTTTTTTTTGCGGTCAAGCGAGAGAGAGGAGGGGTAAAGATGATTAATTATTTACTGGTCGCCACAGCTAAAAACCTCCAAAATAAAAATAAAAATATTATTAAAAAAAGAAAAACGATCAGACGATGCAGGATATGCCGCTGTTTTTTCAGCTTCCATCGAGCCGCCCCTGGTTTAGTGCTTTGTTGTCGACAACTTCCCCAAATATTTTGAAGGTTTTATAAAATCCCAAATGAAGAGCAAAATAAAAGTATTCAATTACAATTTTGTTACTTTGTGGTTACCTTAGTGGGCGGAAAATATATATATTACTGTGTGCAAAGAATTAACTACGCCAGTATTCACAAACGTTTAGTAAAAATTTACCGCAAGTTTAATTGTTATGTTCCATCCTTGGCTGCGTTTAGAAAATAGCTAATATTTTATGCGCTTCTGCGCCTTGATATCACATATTATTAGATTTCCATCAATATAACACACTCAACGGTAACGCCTTTCTTTGAAAAGGGCCCTGAGTTATTTCCAAGAAATGGCCATTGTCTTTTCGCAAACTTTCTTCAGAAAGATTGCTCTGCATTTTTTTTTTTATTGTTGTTTTATTTTCCTGCGTGACTCGGTATATTTTTGTTTGCAGAAAAAAAATCAAAATTTTCAAATTAGTTCTATTTTCTTCCGTGGACTTGCAACGGCAGCACCAGAATTTTTTCCGCAGCATTTTTTGGTAACTGATGCGAAAAATTCGGAATATCATGAAATTCGCTAAATCCCAATATTGAAGTTCCACTGGAGCATAATGCGTCAATATAGGTTTATCAAATCTTTTGTCACATTTCAGAAATAAGCCAGAAAAGTTGCGCCAACTTTTATGCAAATCGATAAGATTTTTACTAAACACGCATAATTGCTGGTTGGAATTGTTTCAAACTAATCATACAAACATATTTTGATTTTCCACATTTTTACACTTGGGTGTTTAAATATTTAGCATACTTTTTTTGATATAGGACGCGACTTAATTAACAGCAAATTATAATTGGTAATTAATTTTTTGTAAAATAAAAATGCTCGCTAATTTGATTGCTAATTCAATGTCATAATTATGTGCGAGTCAGGTGGTTTAGCCAAAAAGCTTTGGGTGTCATAAAAATGTTGTAATGAACAGTAGTGATGACGCTCGAGGAAAAACAAAATGATAACAGTAAAATTGCTTATTGAGGTGTTTTAGTCATGTTATTGAAGAGCTAGATTTTTGCTATGCCCTTTTGACTTGTTGAAAAAGATAACAGATGAGTCAAAAGTCAAAACGCTAAGGTGGTCTCGCGATAAAAGTTTTGCGTGTCATTGAGTCATTCAACCGCAACCTGTCGACGCGTAACCGCTCTTGTTTCTTTTTTCTCTTTTTTCTGAAAATAAGCTGATTTTGAGTGGGGTCACAAAAACTAATAATTTCTCGATTATCGTAAAGTTTTTTTGAAATATCAAACTTTGGCAAAAAAGTGTATAAAATTCTTGGCACATAGATGTTTTTTTCGAAACTTTAGCACGAGTATTTACAAAGATATAAGCGTTCAAACAGCGCGGTAAAGCTTGACCCCCCCCCAGTTTTCTATGGTGACCAAAAAGCCCAGCCTTGAAACGGTTAAACCAAATATTAATCGGCCATGTGTTACTGCTGTGACATAGAATTTTACGTGTTTTAGGATATGGCCGAATTTACGATTTGAACCAAAGCTAAAAACCGGTCAAAGTGGACAATAGCAGGCAATGGACAATGAGAATTTTCAAAAAGCGTACGGTAACTTTTCAGATCCGCTGAGCTACGTATGCTGCTTAAATCGCTCCAGGTAATTACCAATTTGGGCCAGGCTATCTACAAAAGTGTTACTTTACAATCAAATTCTTTAAATATGCCCACTGAAGGAATTATACGTTGGTTTACGGTAACGTCCAATGCTTTGTAATGGGATTTTGACGTCCAATCGTTTTGGCGGGAAAAAGCTATGACATAGCAGCAATCCATCGATAGTTGCATCATGTTCATGACTAACTATTGTCGAACATAAAGAAATAATTTACCAACAATCATTGTAAAAAAAATGTAAAAAGTTGTAGCGCGCGCGCGGTGCTGACGCTGTGACGTAATACAGATTTTAGTTGCCACGCTGCGCGGCGCCGCACACCAACAACAGCGCGCGGCCGCGTACGCTGCGATGTTGCCATTTCTTTCTGACTTCCCAGGAGTCGACCACGAAGGACGTCTAGCTTGTATGATTTTAGATTTTGCGCCCTATAAGATTCAAGTTAGTAGTTCATTTAGAAACCTACAAGCCTAAAACTTAGAAACACTGAAAAGTGAATGCTAAAAACTACGGTACTGAAGTTTGGGTTTTGATTAACGTTTTGGTTAGAGCTAAGGTTCAGGGTTAGAGTTCTGAGTTAGGGTAGGGTAGGCTAGCGATTTTCATATTACAAGTGGTACGGTACGTAACGTAACAGCAGCCTTTGTCTTTTCTTGTAGCAAGCCTATTATAGGCTAGGCTATACCGATACTGACCGCATTGTTATTAGGCCTATATATATAATCCTATATTGCTCAGTGAGCAGGTCGGAGATGAGGTAGCCTACTGGTATCAAGAGTCTAAGGTCACAGACAGAATTGGCTAGTTTATCAATAATTCATCCTTGCGTTTTTCTTTTACTTTTGAATATATTCAGTATTTTTAAATGGTTGAGATTTTGGGTTAATTTTGGAGGTTACTACAGCCACAGCCCACGGGTTAGTTTGGAGTACAGTCTCCTACCATATCTACGATATATACTGCCACTGGTTTAGATTAGATTGTGAATCCAGGGTCAGAATTAACACATATCGGTAATAGCCTATTGTAATGTAGCGGTAAAAAGTACGGTAGTCAAAAGTTTCATCCTGTCATCTAAAATAGGCTATTCACCAGAGTAAATTCAATTGCATTATTCCACAGTCTTAGTAGGTAGCAGGTAGGTAGGTAGGCTATCTCAGATCTAAAATACGGTATCTGTTTAGATGCAGTAGTGCAATAGACTATTTACATTTCTAAACTAATCTTTAAATTCAACTATAGATACATTAGCTTACTGGATACTGTACCTACCAGTATAGTCTACTTTAACAATCATGAATGGAATTATATGGACGTCTATTTTTGGGGGAATGGTTTTTATGCATTATTTTGCTAATGCTTTTGGTATGTTGCAACATGCAATTATATACAAGTAATGTACTTTAGTTTTAATCTTTAAGATAGAAATAAATACAGTACATACCGTACCAGTACATGATTTTGAGACCTTGTTTTTTTTCAGTCTTGATTAGGCTAGTGACGATCGGTGAAGAGCATCTGGGTATTCAAAGAAAAAAGATTCGTCTTATACTGTATGTTTCAATTCAACACAAGTTAGTTTTTCAAATAATGATATATATTTTTATTACTGTTCTTCATCTCAGATCTGTCATTGCTAGGCTACAAGGGAAGTATTTTATATGCAGTGTTTCCTGTAAGCGCAAAAAAGTGCGAATAGTGCAAAATTTTTTACGGCATTTTTTCACTACTTTTTGGTCACTGCGAATGGCGTTTTTATTTCAAAATTACGAAGTTTTTGTTTGGCTGTAGCATATGGCGCAACGCCATTTTTTCTTCATCTGGTGCTGTTTCTTTGAAACTTGATGCAGAAGTACCGAAAGTCGCAGAAAAAGATGCACTACCTTACCTGAAGACCTTTTTTGTTTCACTTGTTTTAAAGTATATACGCCGATAAAGAAAAGAAAACTCTTGGCAGTCTTTGTGTGCAATGACCTTTTTTTTTGTTGTTTGAGATCGCACAAAACTTTGAGTAAACGGCATTGTTGTTTGTGATTTGCGACGGCATTTTTGCACCGACTTCAGGCATTTTTGCATCTTTTCCGGCATTTATGCAGTAGATCCAAAATTTGAGGGAACACTGTTTATATGCCTGTATGTCATCTGGCACTCCACAACATCAATGAAATATTTAAGTTTTCGACATTTTGGTGTCAGAAAGTTCACTTGTAACTTGTTTGTCACATTGCAATTAGCATATAAGGCATGTTAGAGACCAAGTGAATCCTCATAGCTTTACGAAATAAGAAACAAAGCTATGGCTCCGCCCACACATTTACCAATCAAATTTAAACAAACATAAGAAGCGTCAGAACTGATGCAATCGAAGGTTTCACTCAGACAACAAGTGAGAAAACCTAACATAAGCATGTGGTTTGGTTAGGAAACAGGTTAAAGGGTATTTAGTACGTTTTTGTTAAAAAATTTTTATTGCGAAACCATAGTGAAATAACTTACGGTAGGCAATTTTTTAGAATTTATTTGCACCATTTTTGATTCTCTTCGATCAAGATATTGTAAGATATTTGCAATCATTTTTTCCCTTAGACTAAGGAGAAACGCTTTCTGAATATTGCCCAACTGAACAAATAGGGGTCAAAATCATTCCAAATAATTGACTAGATTAGCAGCTGTCAAGAAAGTGGCTTCATAGATACCCGCTGATAACTGAAGCAAACCTATTCAAAAAATGTTAACTAAAATGCTTTCCATTGAAGCTTAAATTGCATATTACATAGGTGAAAAACTAACTGGCCTTCTGACCTTTAGGCCTAAACCAATTGTGCAATAATCGCGTAAAACTTACTGGCTCACTAAAAACTGGAATCTTAGTCTAAGATTTGGTCAGTTACAATGCTTTAGTCTTCAACATGCAATCATTTTTCTGGATAGGCTATCTACAGTAAGCAATAGCCTCAATAGGCTATAGCATATTACGCCTAAGGCACTAAAACCTTACCTTAATTTCGAATACTTTGCTACCACTTGGTGGATAAAGCACACAAAGAAAGCATCTATCTTCTTTGCGGTTGGGGTCTAACCTCTGAACATTGGGGTCATGTTGATAAACGTATTTTTTGAGATTTTTTCTCAGTTTTTCAAAATTTGGTTTGAATACTTTTTTACTCTTTGTCAATAAAATGATGGAAGCGAGAAGTGAGAAAGTGATGGAAGTGAGAAGAGTGTCTGCAAGGATCATATCCATGGATATAGTGGTGAATGAAAAAGTGGTGACTGTGATTTCAGTCTATGCACCTCAGAGTGGAAGGAGTGAAGAAGAGAAAGAAAAACTCTATGAAGATCTCACTGCTGAAGTACAATCTAGACACGGTATATGTTTTGCGTTAAGGAGATTTCAATAGGCATGTTGGAAGATCCTCTCTAGGCTATGATGGAATTTATGGTGGATTTGGTTAGGGTGAGCGCTACAGAGATGGTGAAAGGATCCTAGAGTTTGCAGACAGTCTTGATATGGTTGTTGGAAACACTTTTTTCAAGAAGGACGACAAAAAATTAATCATCTATAAATCTGGAAATTGTGCAACTGTCATTGACTATGCAGTGGTGCAGAAAGAAGTTATGAAGAAAGTTGAAGACATAACAGCAATCCCGGGAGAGGAATGTTTTTCATAGCACAGATTGCTCATCGTGGACCTAATGATGGAGCATAGAGCTGTTAGAAAGTTGAAAAATCCCAGAAAAGTGAAATTGTGGGGATTGAAAGAGGAAAAAATGAAAAGGATGATGAAAGATGAAATGAAAGATGCAAAAGAGGAACCGGAAAGTTGGGACGATTGGTGCAAGTATATCATGAATGTAGCCATAAGAGTTTGTGGAATATCGAAAGGTGGTCATAATCAAAAAACAGCATCGTGGTGGAATAAAGAGGTGAAGGAGGTCATCAAAGAGAAAAGGCGTTTGTATAAAGTATGGCAGAAGAAAAAAGACCAACGATCAAAAAAACAATATTGGGCTATGAAAAAGAAAGAAAAGAGTGGTAGCAGCAGCGAAGGAAAAGGAAGGCAAAAAAATAACAGAACTTCTTGAGAAGAAAAATTCGAAAGCTTTGCAGTATGTCTTTAAACTGTGCAAACAGAGCAAGAAGGATAAAAAAGACATAATGGGAATGCCTTGTATCTTTGGAAAAGATGAAAAGCTAAAGGTGACACTGCAGGAGAAAATTAAAGTCTGGAAGGAATATGAAGAGAAGCTGTTGAATGAAGAAAATGATTGGAACAAAAGTATGAAAATAGCAAAGGTTGAAGGTCCTTGTGAACAAGTTTCTACAGAGGACGTGATGGAAGCTCTTATTCTAATGAATACCGGAAAGACGGCTGGACCAAGCGGAGTAACAGTGGAGTTGTTAAATGTTTGCAAAAAAGAGTCAGTGAGAAGATCGGCTGAAGTTGCAAACAATATGCTGGAGGGAAATAAAATGCCAGAAAGTTGGAGAAAGAGTGATCTGATTCCAATTTTTAAAGGAAAAGGAGATGTAAGATCGTGTGGAAATTACAGAAGCATTAAACTGTTAGAACATGGTATGAAAGTGATTGAAAGAATGTAAGGACTTAAACAACTGGCTGTGGAGATGGGCCTCACACTAATTCAAAACGCGCTCTTTAAGTTGCCACTTTGTTTTTTCCGGGTTCTTTTTTATTGAATAGCCACTTGTTGTAAATGATCAGAGCATTCAGAGCGGTTTCGAAATAGTTTTTTTTCCAGCCAGTTGCAAGAGAAGTATCCAATAAGAATTATTCCAAGTGGGCAAGCTCAGTAAAAAAATGGCAGTTGCCAAGACTACAGTCAGAAAAAGAATGAGTGCAAATTGAGAAAAGGCAAGCAGTAAGCTGGCAAAACGCCGAGCAGAAAGGAAGCAGATTAGCATTGCAAAGGGCAAAGAGCGAACTGGCTAGAAATTGTGAGGTGAAACGTCACGTGTAGGCAGCAATACAAAGAGCAGCGATACCCGACTCGACAAGGACAGACAAGGCCAGGTTCGATACCCTCTGCAGCTGAAACGATGTAACAAGAATTTTTGAAAGAAGGCTACGGAAAGTTGTGAAACTGGATGAAATGCAGATGGGTTTCATACCAGGTAGAGGTACGACGGACGCTATCTTCATTATGAGACAGTTGTTGGAAAAATATGAGATGGCCGGAAGAGATCTATATATGGTATTTTTGGATCTTAAGAAAGCCTTTGATTGTGTTCCAAGAGAGGTGATTTGGTGGTCGCTGAGGAGAAAAGGGGTACTAGAAAGAGAAATAAAAGCGATAATGAAAATGTATACAAATATTGAAATATCCGTCAAGGTGGAATACACGAGATCGGAGTCATTTGATGTAAAAGTTGGAGTCCATCAAGGATCGATACTAAGTCCTCTTCTGTTTGGGTTGGTGATGGATGAAGGGACTAAAAACATCAGAGAAGGAGTTGTAAAGGAAATGCTGTATGCGGATGATATTGTGTTAGTCAGTGATAACTGGGAAGAGGTAGAATCTCGATACACTCGATGAAAGAAAGCATTACAAGATGAAGGAATGAAAATAAATGTAAACAAGACAAAGGCTTTCTATACAAGAAGAAACTTCATTTGAATGCTAATGCTAAAGTATCCGTGCTCTGTATGTGGCAAAGGAGTGGGAAGGAACTCCATGCAGTGTACAGAATGTTAACACTGGGTGCACAAGAAGTGTTCTGGAGTTCATGGAAGTTTAACCAAAGAGAAAGATTTTACTTGCAAAAAATGCATCCCTGGTGTGGTATTTGAAGATAAAGATAATTTGATAAGTTTGGATGGAGACAACATAGAAGTGGTGGACAGGTTTTCTTACCTTGGTGATGTAATAAGTACGGAAGGAGGTGTTTAGGAGGCTGTAACAGCAAGAATTAGATCGGCATGGAAAAGATTTAAAGAGGTTTCGAATGTTTTACGTGGAAGAAGCATATCATTGAAGGTTAGAGGCACCATATACAAAAGCTATATGAGAAATGCTCTAACTTATGGTGCTGAATGTTGGGCATTGAAAATGGAAGATGAAAGGAGGCTGAAAACCACAGAAATGAGAATGTTGCAAATGATATGTGGGAAAACCTTGAAAGATAAAATGAACAATGAGAAGTTTAGTGAAATGACAGGTGTAGTGAGATTGGAAGAGTTTCTGAGAGAGAAAGGTTGCAATGGTTGGGACATGTAGAGAGAATGGATGAAGAAAGGGGTCCAGTAAAGGCACTACTCTTAGAAGTTGATGGGACAAAAAAAAGAAGACCAAAAAAGAGGTGGAAAGAAGTACTAGCATGTGACATAACCGCCAGAGGTTTGCAAAGGTTGGATGCTCAAGATCGAGAAAGATGGTGACTAGGCTGCAAAAACCAGCTGACCCCTGCATGCGGGGAACCTCTGCTGGGCTCTAGAAATAGAAGGAAGCACATTCCTGGAGCAAAATGGTGATGATGTCAATTAAATGCTCTAAAGCATTGCAATTTGCGTAACATCATAATGTTTTTTTGCTTATCAATGGAATTTCGGAATAAAAGTAAATATACAGTCTCTTTTTTGATGAAGGAACACTCTAATTAACTGTTGTAATAAATAGTCCATATACCTATGGACATTTATTACAACTGTTAATTAGGGTGTTCCTTCATCAAAAAACTGATAAGAGAAAATACAGCTGATACCACCGAAATTCAAGCTGAATTAAAGCTTTACCCTGACCTGTTTGAAGTGCATTTGGCATTGGTTCATTTTATAAATCATAAATTGGTCAATTAATCACTGTCAAGTATCAAAACTGTTGTAGCTTTTTTTATTCAACTGCTCTTGAAAATCTTTTCAGTTTAAAGTATAAATAGTATATACGATTTTTCTTCATTATGTTTCTGTTATTGCTATGGCCTCGGTTAACATATTTAGCTTCCATTCAAAGTTAATCAAAATATGTAATGCTTAGGCGTAATTTCAAACATACATCTAAAAAGTGTAGTTTTATGCGTTGACTGGATGTGCAGTTGTTGTGTACATAGACTGATTGATCATAAGTGGATAGAGCGTGCATTACAGATTAATTGATCAATGGTCAAGTGGAAAGAGCGTCTACTACTGAAACAGTAGACCGGTACGATTCCCAACCAGGTTAAGACAAAGACTTTAAAACTTGTTTCTAGTATCACAGCTTTTCTGCTTAAAAAGGCAGTGTAAAGCCTCCACTGTGTGTGGTGGACAGGTGGGCAGGTGGCAGCTTGACTCGGAGATTAAAAGGTCCCTTTGCTGCCTCCTGGCCAAGGCAACTTGGTGAATAAAATGTAATTTCAATTACATAAACTGTTGGGTATTGACAAAATTTTTATAGCAATTATTGAATATCTAAATTATTTGGTCACCGATTGTTACTTGTATTAGGCTTATAACAGATATTCCAGTCTAATGGTACTGTATGTCAAAAAATTTGTGCACTATTTTTCCTGGTATGGTGTACCGTTGCCTGTAGGTATACCAGTGGAGAATGTCAAAGTGTTTGCAGTCTAGAGTCACTATATCTGCGTGTGGCATAGTAATCACAAACCGTACCCTCGGTTGTGATCATCACTGGTTATTATTATTATGATATTTTCTGTTGCTCTTCTCTATCATTGGAAGGTTTTTAGTAATGTACATAGATGCTAAATTCATATGTTAGAAATAAAATATGACAAACATTTTTTAATCTGATAGGAATGTGATTGATAGCTCTTTTAAGTAGCTTATTGTTCGACTTCATGTGTAGTTGCAGTTTCGGAGTCTATGCAACTTTAGTAGTCCATTTCAGATTTTAATCTGTTGTATACATCATTGATTAGCAAAATGGTTAAAATTTTTTTTCAATTATGTTTTGTTGAGTCATGGGATTTGGAACCTTCTACATTGTCTATGCAGCATTTGCTATTGGCTTAGGCCTTCTGTTTCCAGCAGTATGATATTCAGTAGATTGATTCTAGTACCGTTTTGTCAATAATATTTTTAGTAGGTTTATGTCTTGTTTCTCTTGAAACAACTCAACTGCAATGTTTGTTATTTTTTAGAAAATGAAAGTTTAAATGATGTTGTGATTTTAGAAGATACATTTGCTTATCACACTAAAAGAGTAAGTATTGTATTGCATAGTTCAACCATTTTTTGCCATATGCCTCTCACGGTGCTTTTTTTTGTGAAACATACAGGTTGAGTCAAAATAATAAATTTGAAAACACCTAAGACTTGCTTGCTAAACAGTATCTCAGTATGTGGGAGTGGCTATTTCACCAAATTTTTTTGAGTAAAAGATAGTAAAGCAAATAAGTGAAATGTTCTTCACTGCATTTTTCAACTGCTCTTATATGGGTTAAGATTAGGGTTAGGTTAGGGTCAGAATTAATCAAAAAGTGTATAAAATTTTCTGGTGAAATAGTTCTTCCATAATAAAGTTGTGATTCTGTCCAATTTTTGATCAAAAATTGTGCTCCAAAATGAGCTGAAAATTTCAATTGAATGGTTATATTGTGATAGTATAATACGTTTCAATTGATAGTATGATACGTTTCATCTATGAAGCATTTAGCAGATTTTTGAGTGTATGCAAATAGAACTGTCATATTAATCCTTATTCTAGTATTATAAAAAATGTATTTGATGTCTTTTGGCCAAGGTCAACTTCGCGAATAAAGACATGCCAGTAATTACAAATTATATAAGATTACTTCACTAATGATGAACTGAGTTGGTTCAAAATGTTTTAAAATGTAAATTAAGTTTAAGAGTGTTTTGTTGTTCACTGGAATTAGCAAATTTGCATTTGTGATGTACCAAATTGGTAATTGTAGTGAACAATAAAAAAGTGCTCAATTCCTGCCAGGTCTTGACAGTAATGCTACGGATTTTAGGAGACATTTGAAGATATGGATGGATCAGGAGGAGGTGAGCCCATATGTAACTGTGCATTTGGTTTGATGATGAACTTTAAAGCTCGCTTGTTTCGTAGACAGTTTGGGTTGGAATGAACTTCTAGATTCCTTTTAAACCAGACGTCATTCCTTTTTTCATTTATGTCTTTGTTATTTAATAAAAAACAGGGTTATTTAGTTTTTTGAGCCAGCACATTGATTGCTTAGTATCAGTTGATATAATGAAGTAGGATTTCATATAATTTGTATTTCTACTGTTACAATAATGTTCAATAATCTTGCAAACTGAAGAAGTAATCCCTCTAAATTACTGCTTAACTCACTATGCTATTTAATCTGACGCTGCAAGACCTGCTGGGTGATTTATTTTGTCTTTTTAGACATTCCACCTGAATTTATTTCGGCTGATCCATTTAGTACAATCCATCTCAATTCACATTTTTTTAGAATTTGTTTGCGAGGATACCGACACAGCAACTTGTCAAATAGAAGGCAATATGTGTGTGTGTGAATGCAAGCCTGGCTTTTATCCTGAGACTGGTGCTTCAGGCTGTACTAGAGGTAGGTATGCAATGTTTGTGAATGAACAGCATTGCATATAATTGGTAGCACTGTTATGTGGTAAACCTAACTCACCCTCTAGCTCCTACACTAGTGACTTTTATTTGACTGAACAGTAGTTGTACAATGTGCATCAACATTCTAACGCAACAGTAATGTAGGAGTCTGCGGCAGATGATGCAGCACCAACTTGTGCAGTTGAAAGAAATCAATTTCCTCTTTTGGTGTTTCACATCTGTATTTTCATTATGTGTTTGTTTGATTACTGCCATTTCTTTTTAAAATGCACTGTCTAGTTTCATGGAAGCAAAAACATTACTGCATTATCGTACCTGCCTTTAAGAATGTCATCTCTTACGAGTCTTTCCCTACATTGTTGTCTGTTCACGATTTCTCAGCACACGAATAGTTGAATACCTACAGTCCTACGCTCATCCTGCGACTCCATCTTCATTCAAAGAAGTTTCTTATCATGGTCATGAAAACGTCAAGTTTGGCTTTAGTTTTTGGCAGCTTTGCGACACATTTGGGACGAGAGAAAATTTGATGCCCATCTAATCAGAAAGTATAAAGACTTTAAAATTTTGTCAAAAAATCTTTAAACCTAAAAGCGAGACGAGGCTTAACGACTTATATCAACCAGTAAGAGTTCAATTGCCGGTTATTACATACCTGTGCATGGTTGCTGAATAACAAAACCAGATAATGTATTCACAGGAAAGTTTTTTGGTGGCCAAGTTGTGTTTTCCGACGAAGAGCAAGACGTCAAAAACAATGCCAGTTACAGTGTAAGTAGGGAGGATCGTTAGTGCTTTGTTAACTTTTCAATTTTCGATAAAGTTTTATTGAAACCTGGATTGAAGTTTGGTCCGAATAGTTTCAGATCAACACTACTTTTCATGTTTATCATTGGGACAGTGAGTTTTGAAAATGACTAATTTAAACAATGCATTGTGATCACTAGGTGTTGCCAATAGTTACTCAATAGGAAAAACGTTGGTTTCGCACAGTAGTAGTTAATTCACTAAGTAAGCGATTCATTGCATGGCATATGCTTGCTTAGGCTTCCGGCAAGTTGGATTGTGGCTGGTTGCAATTTGGGTTGGATTGAATTTTGATTTTGAATTTGCTCACAACTAGGTCATGAATTTGAATGTGGGTTTTCTAATCATTGGATTTGAATTTCGTAATTAAACATTCGATGAAAGTAGATTGTTTTTGAGTTAAAACTTACACTGCAAAAGTAGCCATTTATAACAGGTTTACATTGGTAAGTTGCAAACGTTCCATAAAATTTATCAATCAAACCAAAACTTTGTGATGGCAAATGTGACACTGCAATGTGCTTTGAAGTTGTTTTCGTTACACTTAGCTTCTTAGTGAACCTGCGAAAAAATGAACTACACGCCCGGTCACCCGAACCCAATTTCTTTGAAGTTGCTTAAGTTTTAGTTGAGATGAATTTGCGAAAAAAGTATAAAATTCGTCTTTTTCATCAGCATTTTTTAAGATGAATCATTAAAATTCATTTATTTCACCAACACGTCGACAATAGCAAGCGTACTGAGGTTAAGCTTGGAAGTTATTTTTGTAAAATTAAATTCAAGATCGATTTAGGTTACCGGCACGAATTTAATGGCCAGATTGCCTGACAATGCATGCGCATTAGTTTCTACGCAGTGATCTTGAATGTTAAATTGCTGCGTTTAATGTAGAGTGTTAATAGCAGTGGTAGCCAGGATATGGTTGAATTTGAATCCACTACTTGTGATGAATTTTAATTGTGGATATTTTCGAAAGTCAATGAACTTAAATTTGAAAATTAAAAAAAATGAATACATCCTATCCTGGTTGAAATTAATCACAGTTCAAGCGCATTGCCCACGCAACACATAAGGTCCTTGACATATATTAGCTGTCTCTTAAAAAATGGAAAGCATTTTGGTTTTTTAACAAGTATCTCTGAGTTACTCACTCGAAATCCCATGTTATATTGAATGCGTAATTGGTCATGCGTCGGAAAAACTATTTTGGTTTGGTTTGTTAGCATAAAAAAATGGAGAATTCTTCCGCGCGGTTGCCTGGCCGGTGCAGTAGATGTCAAGATGCGCCTGTTGTGAAGGTCTCTGGTGTGAGTTGTCCTGTGCCAAGTGATTTCCCTTAGCTCGTATTGTATGGTCGATGTGCGGTTTTAGACGCATAGAATAACATTATATTGCAGATTTTTGAGATGTTTAATGATGACCAATACTTCGTGACAGTCCGCATCCTTAGCTTTTCTACTCCCAGCTCGAGGGCTCTGTACACTGATGACATCACAGTAACATACGAGCTTGTGTATGAAAACAATCGCAATGTTGACAATTCTTACATTGACAAGTTCTTTCTTGACCAGTTTCGTAGTGTAAGTTTGTATAGAGCCACTTAAGTACAATTAAAATAAACTTTTAAGAACGAAAATTTTTTGGGTTAATTATTCTTGACCACTTTAAACACACTTGTATTCTATTCGTTTTGCAAAACTTGCGAAAGTGTGTAATGTGCTGGTTCTTCTGCCTCTTCCTTCTCCAGCAACAAATTTGGCTTCTGCACTGATTTTCGTTCTTGTTCCTGAGCCATTGATGATGTATCTCGGAAATGTAGTAAAATTAGTGTGTAAAGTATAAGCTCTTTGCAACTTTGAAAGAGGCCCTGCACAACAGTAACGTTGGGTTCTACAACGTTTGATACCGGAGCGGTATGTTCGATCGTGCTTATGTCAATGCTAAAATTTTGGGGTCATTTGCAGGAATGTGAGAATTACACCAATTTAGTAATCGGAGGCCTCGTGGTGAATTTCAATAAAAGCTGCGGCACGTATTTATGTAAGTTTCAAAAATTTTGTTTTTTGTGTCAGTTATTGTAAACGTTGTTAAAAAAATGAGGTAGAAAAGTGATTTAGTTATTTGAAAAGCTTCGGCTGGTCTGGAAGGTCTATGCAAAATTGCAAAGTACTGTATTTTCAATTTTCAAGACCAACGGGGCCGAAAGGGTTAAAGTTTTTTCGACCATGCAATAAAAGTGATGTCTACGACCGTTGAAGATTTAAAATAAAATAGACCTACCGATGTCTTCTAGTTAATAACTGAAGCTTTGCTCTCCTGTTGCACCGTCATATTTTTCCTGCCGTATGAAATGGGATTATGAACACCGAAATGGTGGAGGAACTCGAATTTTTGCGGGTGTAACGAATGATGCACTTGATGCCAATGTGATACGCCCTTATGATTTGCAGCGAGCGATGGGGTTATAATCTGCAGCCAGTCTTCATTCCGCGGTTACTGCGACGGTGTAACCTCTGAATGCAGTACCACGGACACCGGCTACGTGGAATGTTCCTGTATCTCCACTGACGATTACCTCATCAATGCAACTCATTGTCAAAGTAGGTTGTGTCCATGTCGGTTCAAGCCTCTAAATTTTTGAAAAACCTTTTCATTTACGATCTTTTTGAAAATGACGTAACAATGATATATTCACTGAGCAATTTATTTTGCGTTTCAGCTGAGGAAACATTTTCGGTTGTAACCACATACTATCGTCAGCGTTTGGCTAGTTGTAAAATTATATTGATAATATCAGAAAAGCAAGACATGTTTTCGGGACTGATTGAATGGCAGTTTTACTTAATTTGATTATAAACAGTAAAGCCTTATTTAAAATAATAAAATTTTTAAACGTTTCGGACTTAGCTATGTCCATCATCAGTAAAAAGTAAAATCTAAAACAGTAAAAAAAATAAACAACTAGTCTCGAATGAAAGTAAATACATTTCAGTACAAGTTGTAAATAGCGCTGCAATTGAGTAAAACCTGCTGATGTAAACAATCTGCTGTTCCACTGCTAAACACACTAAGTAATTCTGTGATACTAGCACAGTGCAATGAATGAGAAAAGAGGAAAAAAAAGAACAATCACGTGTTGAACAGATACAAAGTTATCGATGACTGATCAACGTTTATGTCCGGTTTCAGTTCGTCGATGCTTAAAGTTTCTAAAATGAATAGCTTGGTTCGGTTCCTGGCAGTTCCAAGTATTTTAGGTTTTGCAAAGTCAATTTTATGGTCGGAATTTTCGTAGAGGTGGTTGGTAATGTCTGTGTTTTTACATTTTTTGGAGCAGGGGTTGTGTTCGTTGAGTCGTGTAAGCAAATTTCTGGCAGTCTCACCAATGTAGTTGCTGTCGCATGAGCAATGAATATGATAGACCACATTTGACCGATGTAGTAGTGCTTGACCTGCTTTGACTCGAAAAAAACTTTTTAATTTGCATGTGTCGTGAATAACTCTAACTTTGATTTTCCCATTTGTGTTTTTTGCAAAATAGTTGCTGATTTCATGCTGTACTTGCATTGAGATTGTTCCCAGAAAGGGAAGCCTGCAAGTCAAGTGCTTTTGAGTAGGTTGAGTAGTAATTTGGTTTGTTCTCTTCGTATCCGTGTGTTTGGAATTTAAAAAACCTCGAATGCAATTGTCAACAAATGTCCTAGGGTATCCATTTTTTGCCAGCATTTCTTTAATTCTCATAAAATTGCTGTGAATCAGTTTGTATGAAGATCCAATTTTGTAGGCCCGTTGTAGTAGTGAGTTCACTAAATTGCGTTTGTATCGGTACGGGACAAAACTGGTCCACTTTAAATACAGTCCGGTATGAGTTTTCTTTCTGAAGACGGATGTTTGTGCTGCATTTCCGGCATTTCTTGAAACGAGCACATCAAGAAAGGCAAGTTGTCCGTTGCACTCCTGTTCCTGTGTAAAATTTATAGATTTATGAATGCGATTCATTACGCCAAAGAAAGATTGAGCTTCCTCTTCACTTGAAAATACCAAAAACAAATCGTCCACGTATCTCAGCAGTACCGTCGGCCTGTTTCGTTGTGATGCAGAGAAAACCTCTTCTGTTACATAATTCATAAATACGTCTGCTAACATCAGAGCTATGGGAGAACCCATTGCGATCCCATCCACTTGCTTGTAGTATTTCCCTTGAAATTGTAAAGTTGTGCTTGATGCTGCCCAATTGAGTAAGGTTTTTAATCTTCGTTTGTTCAGGTTGTGAAAGGTCTCAATATTGTCTTTGAAAATTGTATCCAAAATTAGTTGTAAGGTGAACTGAAGTGGAATATTAGTAAAAAGGCAAACTACGTCGAAAGAGTACATAACCGAATCATTGAGGAAGAGATTTTTTACCTTATCAATAAAGGAAAAAGTGTTCTTCAAATTTGTTGAATGGGAGCACAATGGGCTGAGGATATCCGAAAGCCATTTGGCAGACTCATGATTGAATGACCCAGTGGAAGCCAGAATTGGTCTAGGGGGTGTTCCATCTTTATGTACCTTTGGTAACCCATACATAGTTGGTGTTGCAGCTGAGGTAAGGTAAATTCGTTGGTAATCCTCGTTGGTAATAGCGCCTTTTCCTTTTAAGTAGCGGATACATGTTTGAAATTGATCCAGTTTTTGAAGATTATCATCTTTTCCAACCGGAACGAATTTGGTGCGATCATTTAGTATTTTTAACAGTTTTTCTTCGTAATCTGAGGTGTTCAATATAGCAACCCCATTTCCTATGTCAAATTTGCTAACAACGATGTTTGGATCTTTTGCTAATTTTTTTAAGCTATTTAGCTCAGTGAGGGAAAGGGCATGAATGCTGGTCGTACGTTCATGACAGAAAGTTGAGGAATATTTTGCAAAAAGACTCATTAGTGTTTGCTTGAGTTTGAGCCGTTGTTCTACAGTCAAATAGCCTCGAGATTGCTGGTACAATAGCTCGAGTTCTGCCTGAACATCCGGTAAGTTAAGCTTATTCGGAAAAAAGCTGTGGTTTAGACCTTGGTTTAGTAATTGCAGCTGGGTAGAGTTTAAAATTTTTATCCGAGAAATTGCGCACCACCATTGGTTCTTCCAAATCCGATGATAGTCCCGAGGCTCGCAATTTGCTGATGTGTCTCCAATTGACTCTTTCCTCTTCATTTCTCGTACAATTTAATAGAAACGAGTTGATTTTCCAGGCAGTGATAACTCCGAACTGGGAGCAGAACTCAGAACGCTGTTTTATCAATTCAGACCGTGTCTGTGTAAGAAGCCTTTGCTGGTCTGTCAACTTATAACTTAGCAGTGAACGGTGAAACAAGCTGGTTTTTCTCCAGTTTTCCCTTTGGTTTTTGTATAACTTAAATTGTAAAAATTTTGGTGTCAAGTTGTAAATAATGCAAGTTTTGATGAAGTTTATTGCTCCTTGTCTTGCCACTTTACAGACGAGATTCTGTAGATTTCTTAGCTGTTGCTTAGATGCGATGCCGTAGTGACTTTCTAAAATCTTCGGGACTGATTGAACGGCAGTTTTACTTAATTTGATTATAAACAGTAAAGCCTTATTTAAAATAATAAAATTTTTAGCGTTTCGGACTTAGCTATGTCCATCATCAGTAAAAAGTAAAATCTAAAACAGTAGAAAAAATTAAGAACTAGTCTCGAATGAAAGTGAATACATTCGAGACTAGTTCTTTATTATTATTTTTTTTTATTGTTTAAGATTTTACTTTTTACTGATGATGGACATAGCTAACTCCGAAACGTTTAAAAATTTTATTATTTTAAATAAGGCTTTACTGTTTATAATCAAAGACATGTTTATTATTACATTTAACGAATCGCTTTGCATGTTACGCTTATCGCCCGAGCCGAAATGCAGGCGGTATTTGTTGGCCGCGGTTCATATTTTGGTGGAAATAAACACGAAGGAATTTAAAACCAGCTTTAAATAGAGGCCGTCGGTATTTAAGTGCTGCTTTTAGGGGTAAACCGCTGGTACTCCGCTAATTTATATTCAACTTTTTTCAGAACAAATTTGCGTCTCAAATTCGGATTGCAATGCACCGTTTGGACAGTGTGAAGCGGTTGGAGACCTCAACGAATGCCGCTGTGTGTGGTGGGGGTTCACAGGGGCGCAGTGCCGCGATCGTACGTATATTTGCCAACGTGTGCAGCTCAGCTCAACTGTTTCTTCATTAAGTTTCTTTTAGTTTATTGATGCTTTGTTGTTTTATTTTGAAAAAAAAATCAATCGCTGTAAGCTACGTACATAGTTACTGAACCACATACTGCATCTTTTCCCTGTTCTTCAGCAATCAACCTTTTCCGGCCTTTTTTTTTACACTGTTCGGGACAGTTAGGTTTAAATGAGCGAAATGTTTAATTTCATGCCGTACATTTAGAAAAAACATTTAACATAAGATTGATAGCCTCGTTTCAAAACAAAAAAGGTGTTTTCTCTACCATTTGAACGAAGTTATATTTTTATTCGGAAAGATAGGTTTTTGGTCGAAATTGACGTTGGTTTTGAATCGAGTGATTATTTGTTTGCATTTGTAATTTTGCAGCGTGGTTATTCACTCTGACGGTGGTGGCGGTCGGCTTCGCGCTCATCATCCTCGCCCTTATTATATCGGTCTGCTGTTGCGCCAGTAAGAACAAACAATTAAAGAAATCGTCAACGTCGGTTAAACCGTACGATGATGAAGACCCCGTCCCGCCGGTAAGTGTCGCTCTGAGATGTCAAATATAGGGGATAGAAATAGCAGGAAATTGTGTTAATTTTTATAATAAAAAATTATTGTCGCTGTAAGACCAGCAGTGTTGAAATCGCCCGATACATTCTCACATTTCATGTATCGATGGGAATCATGTCGAAACATTTTGTTGTCCCGATCAATTTTTTACCACTAGTTAAATAGTCAGATTTTTGAAGCAATTCGTTTTGCGTTGTTGAAAAGCGTGGTTAGTTCTGCGACGATTAGAATGGCTTCGCAGAGCATTTTTTTTGACGGGAGGTTTAATTTGAACTCAGAGCCTAATTGACACGTTCCGCAAACAAATGTTATCTGTTAGTTGCTTGGTTTGTTGTCTTGTCTTGTCTTTTTGTTTGTCACAAACCGCCTTTGTGATTCAATTTCATTTTGAGAGTTTTTTATCGCTTTCATTAGCTTTCATTCCATGCTGTGGACGCTTTTGTTGCTGTAAGGTGGCCTTGTCTGCTTATGCTACAATGTCTTCCATTTTTCCACCTTCTTAATTGCGAGCATTCAAGCTCCTATCATCCCACGAACGTAGGCTCCGTTTACTTCAGCGTCTGACTCTAGATGTTTTGAAAAGCAATTGAAAATTGTAAGGGTTCACTGTTTGGAGAGAGATGAGATCTGAGCTAGTGTGGTTGGAATCTCTTAAATTTTAATAAACTCCTACGAACTCTTGTTTATGGAGTTCTAGCCAATACGGGCGGACGTTGGGATTAAATGACACGCGATAAGCGCCAGGACCACAGGGGATGGGAGCAGCTGACGCAGGGCTGTTGTGAAGGTTGTTTCAGGTTTGTTGATGACACCGTCCCACTTTAGTTTCCCTTTCACGAAGTTGCTGTTCAAATTTGCTAAGCCTAAAGGTAAGTAAGTTGTTGTGCCTTTCATTGTCTGTCAGCTGACAGTGAAGGCGTGGCGCTGCAGCTGTTACGTGAGGCAGGTAACGATGGAAATTCCCAATGAAATGATAAACCATCATTAACCTGTGATTAAAGATTATTTTGCGAATGGATATCGGATCTTTTCATTAGAGAAGGTTTCCTTAAAGTTCATATACTCAAGTATTGTTAATGAAATTTGTACGGCTTCATTACCGCTAAATTATGCTACGTCACCATGACAAGCACGTCGTAAATAATTTGTAAGACTTTGCTTCTTAAAAGATCTTTGCACATTTATTGAATCATAACTGAAATATGTTGATACACCGATAAGGCTCATGCTAACAAGCAAAGGGAATAAGTTCTCGAAACGTCCAATATGATTGATTAGTTTTGTTTTGGGATAAATTTTTTTGTGCAAGATCAATGTGTTTTTGAATACGCATTCCAAGGTCCTGAACTTGCCGTACTAAATTAACCCGGTCTACACAGTACACATGACGCACAACCGTAAGCGTGCCAGCATATCCTTTGCTTGCTTTGAAAAGGTTTATGCTGGGTAGGTCACGAGCCTGGACGCACCGAATATTTGATTACAATACGCTCACGATTTTACGCTCTATGTAGACTGGGTTAATATTCTATCACTGACCGTCGTGTGTGGAAATATCTTGCGCGTCGGCGTCCCCGAAGAACATGCTACGACAGTCTTGTTGAAACATGACCTTCTTTTTGGATTGTATCCCCCATAACAGCAATCATTAGCTTGCACTTGTGGGATTCGCATGGATAGTTAAAAAATTAGGGCAAAGTCAAAGCTGAAATTCTCCTCGTGCAGTTTCAAGCCAGTCAGGCAACTAAAGATAGACTTTACAATTTACATAATCCACAAACACTTCACTGTGATCAAAAATAATCGGAACGCGCGAATTCGCCAAATCATGTTTCTGCATAAATCATCTGAACAAATATTGAAAGACACGCTGCAAGATCTACGAATTGCTAAGACTGTTCGTCAACACTAAATAATGTTTTTATGAGTCATAATGGATTGTAGAATGATTTCGAAACAAATAAGGAACTAAATAAATATACATTGATATACAATATCGATTTTTTTCATAACATTCTTCGCAGTTGTTAAATAAGTGTTTGAGATGCGCAATTTTGCTAAGCTGGGTTATACTTCGCTTAATTTGTGTAATTCTTACACGTAATTCTTGAATCGAATAGTGTTTTTGACCGATTCGAAAAACTGCTCTAAAGCGCGGGCTAGAGCGAATATATCATGAAACAGTTCATGTCGCGTTGTAAGAATTTGTATCAAGGAATGAAATTTGAAAGTCTGTTGCAGTTTCCGGTTTCAGGGCAAATAGATATCTCACTGGTGGATCAGGGATCACCCACGCAACAGGGAGACATCTCAGCGGTGGATCTGGGATCACCCACACAACCGGGAGACATCCCAGTGGTGGATCAGGAGATCACCCACACAACCGGGAGACATCTCAGTGGTGGATTAAGGATCATACACAGTACAGGGATGACCCAAACTTATCTCTTCCCCTCTCATCAAGCCAACTCAACACGATGTAGCCCGACCCATCTGGGAGTCAAACCCAAGGCTCGGCACCGAACTTGGATATGAAATTGATTGACTCTGAATATTGTGATAACCTTGGCTGTAGATTAGCAGGGTTGCCACATCCTGGAAAAGTCTCGGATTTTTTTTTGCTACCCTGGAAAGTCCTTGAAAGTCTTTGAATTTTGCTTATAAGTCCTGGAAAATGTTTATAAAGTTTTTCCGCGATTTACCAGGACAGAATGTGAACTTGTTTCTTTCATAGTAACTGGTACCTTGTAATGTACTAAGCCATTGTTGAAATAATTTGCCGTGTGAAGTTCATTCAAAAACCTTTATTGTATTGTTAAAATACGGAGCTTATTCGTACGCTGGCGCACAAACAAAACAACTGCTATTCTAGCTCTAACCCAAACTGTAGCCCTAGCTCTATCCCTAACGTTAATATAAGCGCCCATTCCTCTGCTCTTTGCTTTCTTATTCTTTTCAAGCAGTTCTTACTAGTACGCTGGAGTGCAAATAAGCACTTCCTCGTTAAAATGCCAAAATTTGCACTTTTCAGTACAGTATGTATAGATTATTGAATATTATTAGGATGAGTGAATTCATGGACAGTAATTTATTGCAATGCGATACTCTAGTAGCAGTAACGTAGCTGGCTTTAGGTCCCCTATTCGCCCGTTGACCAAAATGCACAATAAGAAAAATATGACGTTTCTCGCACGCCCAGTGTACTTCTGAGGTAGTTTTTGCAGTAATAAAGACTCTTAAAAGTAATTTAAAGCCACTTTTGAAACATGATTTTTGAGAAGGGTTAATATTGGTCAAAAATAGGACCAGTAACAACTAACTATTAAAATGGCTAAAAAGTAAACAATCGATTCAATGGCTTGATGCAAAATGCTTAACGTAGGTTTCGTAAAAAAACTATAAGAAGTTTATCAGTATTTCTGTTAATTACCCATCAATTCTCAAATCTCGTTTCATTAGCCCCTCCTCCCAAATTATATCCTTTTCTATCATTATGAAATGCAGACAATTTGAATTAATGCTTGTGCGTTTTTTCAAAGGAAGTGCCTGTTTGCACTTAAGCCATCAAATGAGCTCTGCTGATAGAGAATAAAAGAGCATGAGTGGGTGCTCACTTATGTTTTAAATTATCGTTGTTAGTGGTTTCTTGGGGTTTAGATTTTGAGTTTGGGTTAGGATTAACGTTAGGGTTAGAGCTAGGGTTACAGTTTGGCTTAAGTTTAAGGTTGGGGTTAGGGCTAGAATAGCCTTTTTTTTTTGTCTGCACGCTGGCTACAAATAAACTCAGTCTTTTTCCAATGATAGGATTTTATGGTCTACTGGCTGGAAATAAAGCTGGAACTGAAGTTTTACCGTTAGCCATTACTAGAGCTCGACCGCTATATCGGTCAGCTGATATCAGGGCCCAGCCGATATATCGTATCGGCTATCTAATCTACCGTTGATAAAATACCTAGCGCAATTACTTTATACCAGGGGTGTCAAACTTTTTTCAGCCACGGGCTAAATTTGCTGTTTCAAAAGTTTCGTGGGCCAAAACTTTAGTCTTAGTTTGGCAATAGCCAGGTGAAGACCAAAAAATGGTCTTCACTCAGATAGGATCGGTTTCTTGTGCCAAAAACTAGATGAAGACCAAAAAAAAAGGTCTTCAGTTCGCCAATTCCGATGGGTGTTGCGGTGTTCTCCAAAGCGCAAACACAAAACAAAGTAATGGACTCGCTTCTGTCACTCACAATGTCAGCGCGCAAGGATCAATTAACCCACCACTGGAGAAACCTTTGGCGGGCCGCGTGTTGGGCGCCCCTGCCTCAAACTGTTTATTTTTTAGAGCAAGCGCGAGCGCTCTTGCGTTCTATATGCTAAGTATGACCTGTGTTTTCAATAGTCTTTCTTTGGAAGAGAATTAGTGGAGCTTTTACTTTCAAGTGAAGTGAAAAGTAGTGACAAAATTTGGTAGTTAATAAGTTAATATATCGGTATCGGCTTAAAAAAGTCATATCGATCGAACTCTATCCATCACCCATATACTGTACCGTAACCCATTTATGCAACCAGTTTAGTCATATTTTTGCAGGGTTAATTTTCATGCCACGTTCTAAAAGCAATAATATATACTAGTTTAGGCCTAAAATTAAGTTATTATTGCAAAAAAATTGCAAAATGTTTGAGCTGTGGTGGCTTTTCCCCCAGACCCCCAATAGCTTCTGGCGGCTGGGGTCTCCCATAATCGAAAGCACAGCCCTCCCATTGCAAATTTCTGGCTTTGCACCTGGCTAGTAGTGAGTACTAGGAATGCAAATACGTTACATCCAAAATTTTTCGTTAATCACAAGTACAAAAAAGTAGGAGCATGAAACAGTAAATAATCAAAATTAAATTTTAAGTCCTGTTAAAAAACCTCAAACAGTCCTGGAAAATGACCTAAAAAAAGTCCTGGAATTTGATTTCGCAGTTTCTGTGGCAACCCTGATTAAAACACACTAGAAGCAAGCATTAGGCCGGAAACTCGGTTAACCTGCATTTTTTAATTTTTTAGTTCCTGAGTTTAAATTTTTACATTACTTTTATTTGGCAGAAATCCTCATGACCTGAATACGGGTGAAACCGTATAAATTTAATTTCGGTCACGTCTATCGTCTTGTAATTCGTTGATTGAAATATTTTAACTTCAAGGAAATAGATAAATTGCTGAGTTCAACTGCTTTGTAGGTGAGGTTTGAAGAGAACTTATCCTTATCAAGAACAAAGTAAACACCTTTTATTGGTCTGTGTGCGTCAGTAGAGGAGATTTGTTCTCAATTTGCTTCATTTTTCTTCGCAGTCGCATTGTTACGTCACTGATGGACATGTGACTTCAAACTTTCTCTGATTAATTCAATGATAACCCAGCTTTTTTGTTTGACCTTCCATTATTGCCTCATTGTGGCACCGCGTTGCTCTTGCTTGGTTTTCCAACGCGACATTAACGAGCTTAGAATAGAATTTTCATTTGAGTTGTCAAACGCATTGAATCGTCTTTTTGTAGACGGTGAGCTTGCAAGGAGACGACGTGAATGTGATTTGCGGAATCACCCCGCTTACCTGCGTTGTTTGACTTTAGAACAATGCTTCTTAATTTTGTTAAACGAATTCCGTTCTCAGCTAATAGCTGCAGTTTTCTTTTGTTAAACGGTGGCAGCGCCACTGTTTTGGCGATCTTGAGGTGGGATCTCCTGGGTTTGTAAGTTCTCCGCTTCCATATCCCTCGGGAGGGCTGGTAGATCTTCCCATTAAGTCTCCAACAAAAGCAAAGTATTGTCCCAAGGCAGTGAAGAACGTTTTTCCCGGCTCCGCATCAGTTTTTGCAGTTAATTTCAAGTCGGTAAAACCTTACTCCAATGTGGCGATATGTTTTTGCGATTGGGTCACGTTGAACTTTGACAACAGAGATTTTTGTAGCTATGATGTTCTCGTTGCCTGAATCCGCAAATGCCTCTGCTGTCTCCAGGCCAGGGTAACTCGGCAAATAAGGATGACGTTACTATGCTATGTTTATAAGAAATTTCAGATCGAGACAATTTCTTTTCGTTTCTAGTTCAACCCTAGCAACTACCAACCCGGACTGATGCGCGCCCGCGTGCCGGGCTCGTCGTATTCGCACGTGCGCAACAATTCAGATATTCGATTGGCGCCGGTAAGTTGTATCTTTGGGTGGGGTTTGTGACATCACAGCAATGCAGGTTTCCGCCCTTGCACCATGTCATGTTGAGCGAGATATTGAACGTAGTAGGGGGTGAAGAACGTTTGGCGATCCAGTCGTGCTGCTTAAGACTTCTGGACAACAGCGAATTTTTTCCGCTGTTGGATAGTTGCTAAAAGAACGCCGATGTCCACGGAATGAAGTAACTAAAATATTGTAATGGGTAGGTTTTTGCGGAGTTGTATTTCTATTCAGTTTGTCGCTAAAAATAGTTACTTCAAAAAGTCATGTGCTTCCCACTCAGTTACGAGCAGTAAAACTTGTGGTTGTAAATGTTAAAGCTGCGCTTGCTACGGCTGCTTTTTTATGGCGTGTTTGCTCAAAGCTCATAAACTTCTTTGCCTTCCAAATACACTTTGACGCTGAAAGTTTGTTTAACGTCAGTGCGTGCAACCTTCTTGCGTTAAATGTTAATAAATTAGCTGTTGAATATTACAGTCTCCACACAACAAGCAAATTGTCGAGAAATGAACCGAGTTGCTGCGGGGTGGCTTCAGTGCTTACATTTTAATGTCTTTCATTCAATGCAATACCGGTTTTGTTTTTTTTCGTATTTTATTGTTGACCATTTTTTCATATCAAAGATCTTATTGATTTTCCACTAAGTTTTGTCAGCTATAAAAAATCATGAACTGCCAATTTCGATTGTAATTGTTTGGTGCAATTTGAAATGATGTAAGCAAGGAGTACTAACTTACTTTTGCAATTAAATTGTTTTCAGACTGGGATGAAAAACGGCCATTCGAATAACGCGTACGACACCTCACCTCATGTAAGTATAATGGGGCTCGTATTGCAGAAAAATTAAGGAATGCTTCGTTATTTTGCTTTACACAAAAAACATCAAGGGTTGCTGTGTTGGGACATGTCTGTTTTGTTGATACTGTGCGCCAACCGAGCCGAGCCCTGTTTGGGCAGCGAGCAAGAAATCGGGCGATAAACATGCTTCATAATTCAGCTGTTAAAGGGGGTGAAGCATCCAGCCAATTCGGCTAGTGTACAAAAGTTAAAATTGAGATATAATTTGTGAAATTTTTCGTTCTCATTTTGAGGCTGCGGTTACGATATTCAACAAATACAAAAAGATATACCCTTAAAAAGTTTTGGGAAACCCTGAATTTGTTCTCTCAGCCTGAATTTTAAGAAAAAAGGTGGCTTTACCAAAATTAGAAAATGATTTAATTGGAAGGGTAAATATTATTTAGTCTCTTTTTCTTGGAAGTTCAGGCCGTGAGAACAGTTCAGGGTTTCCAAAAACTTTTTATGTGAGATATTTCTATGTATTGAATATTTTTGCATCCGCAGCCCCAAAATGAGAACAAACATTTCAAAAACAATTAGATTTTAGCTGTTGTAAACTACGGGAATTGGCTGGATGCTTCCCCCTTTAATTCCCATCCGCTCTTTCTGGAAAACTATCATTATACAGGGGTGGCCAAAAGTCTTCTGACTTCAAATTTTTGTTTTTTGATTTACTGTCAGGTGACTTTTGGCCACCCCTGTTGATGGTTTGGAAAGTTGCTGTTAGGAAGGTAATGTTCGAGCGCACCTCTTCAACTTAAAAGCAGAAATAGATTTCCCCGCGCCGTAGTAGGTATCCAAATAAAGTTAGTAGCTTTTACAACCCAAATTTAAATGTGAGTTCAGAAATTTTCTGGCTTTGGTTTTGCAGCCCTTTTCAAAACCTAAGAAGTAGCCATTTGATATAGCTTTCGGAAAAAAGTTTTTTTGTCAAGAAGTTTGACCGATTTTCCATGGCAACATCGCTTTAGTGACGTCACGTTTGTTTCAGCCGGCCTCGACAACAACTTTCAACTCGCCGCGAAAATCACAGAAAACTCGCGACCCCTCCGAGTACTTCTAAATGACGTCACCAGCAAGCTGGGCATGGATGACGACATCAGTTTTGTTTGAGAGTGTCTCCCATCATCATTTTATTTCGAGATTTTGCTTACCATTTGTTCAACAAATTTTTTATGAGTTGATTTAAATTCTTATGGGTTGGTTTTTTCAAAATGTTTTGTTTTTTGATCTCAAGATTTTCTCTATCCAGACATTTGCAATTGATTTCCAGTCTTCTGTTTAATTTTTTTCCAATGAAAGCTTTTTAAATAAATCGCGTTTTTGTGGATTTCTTTTTCAATTATGTTATGCACGTACTTAAGTATGACGTTACTTTATGTGTTACGTCATTAAATTTGTGGTGACCTTTTTGCAAGAGGAATATTGACGCTGCGTTCTGCTCTACAGGCGACAGCGAATGTTTTGATCAGCTGCCGGGTCGGCGATTCAGTTCGCCACAATCTCCGCTGCCTGTTGTGGCATTGTGCATTATACGAATCGTAGGTACTGTAGTCGAGCCACAATCATTGTGAATTATTTATTTTGCGCGCAGTATTCTCCTAGTTTTCCATAAGGTAATAGTCAATTTAGTAAGTAAAATTCGGTGTTATATTTTTTTATTCTTGCTGCAATTTGTTGCCATTTTAATTATGATGCTCCATTGTTTTTGTTGCGATCTTTGCTTTACAATCTGTTGCAATGTTTTCAATGCAGTGACATTTTAGTAATTCTTCAATTATGACGTAATGTACCGTGTAAGGCAGGCCACTTGTGAATTTGACGCCAAGTGATGTTGAAATTCAATGCAAAGTCATCGATGGTGATCGGCTGGTCAACGCAAATCTCCGATGCCTTGTGTACGTTTTTATTGCCCTAACGAAGGCTGCTAGTTTTAGACTGCCGAAAAATCGACGCTTATATTTCACCAGTTGAGCAACATACACGACTTTGTTCCTTGGTCTTGTTGAGCAAATTAATGGCCGACAGTGTCGTCCTCGCTCCTGAAGGGGAGATTATTGGAGCCTCTTTCTATTTATGGGTCGTGCCAAGAAAGAAAATAATGCAAACGTAGGGATCACGCAACCCAAATGGGGGTTCGGGATTTGCAATCTGGCCGATTTGATTCCGGAACGTCTTATATCAAGGCTCAAGATTTTACTTTAGTTTTTGGTCGAAAACTTGCAATGAGCCCTGCCGTATGTTGTTATTAGGTTAGCTGTGACGATTTTTACCGACTTTGTGCTATTCACGCTCGGTACTTGTGATTATTGCGGTACGATAATTTTTCTTTTCTCTAATTAATGCCAAAGTTTTGCAAGTGTTCTTCCTCATCTTTTTGCAAGTAAATAAAAATTTTGAATGGATTGCTCAATTTAGTCTACGGTGGCTACATCACGGTCGCCGCAAACTTTTCGAAGCCACGTGAGGCAACGAAATTCCACACCATATATACCCCAGCCGGCTGAAGAGCTGGTAGAAAAGTAGCCATTGCCACACCACGCAGGCGCTACTGGTGGTACTTTGGTACGAGGTTTAACGGCAGATATCAGTTCCTGAAACTTCAAACGGTAATCAACTAAATCGAGCCAACGTTTAAAATAAAACAAAACTTCACTGGCTACATCAAATCAAACGACACGTGACCGAGTTCACAATTAACTCGACTCAAATTCGAGGCGCACCAAATTTGTGCAACATTTTTATCGAGTTGAAAACTTTTTCTACAGCGAACTGGAAATGAACTGCTACGCAACTACAATGATCAGTC
This sequence comes from Trididemnum nubilum, assembly GCA_963965965.1. Classification (NCBI taxonomy): domain Eukaryota; kingdom Metazoa; phylum Chordata; class Ascidiacea; order Aplousobranchia; family Didemnidae; genus Trididemnum; species Trididemnum nubilum. The sequence goes on along the minus strand of OZ014487.1, from coordinate 39,498,021 downwards.
TTTGGCACTTAAACAATTTTTAACACCTTCTCGCAGCCAAATTTCCCTCTTCTTTGAATCATATGAGCCGATTGCCGCGCGAATTCCATGGAAGTTGCTGAAGATGGTAGAACCAGTAAATCAACCACACTATGACCTGTGGTTTGGTTCATCAGCAACGGACCAGGGGTGTAGAAGCGCCTTATTTGTCAATCACTTTAGGCACTTGATGTCACATCAGGCATGAAAAGAATTTAGATTCAAAGTCGCTTTGACACCCCAACCATTTTTGTCAACGACATCATCATAATAGAAATATCAATAACAAAATTGTATGTTTTTGTTACCCCAAATATCTAATCAACCAAAAACATTAAATGAACTGAAATAAAAATAGTTTTTCGCCACAAACTGTGACAAAACAGCGCTACAGATTTAAGAAATTGCACTGAATTATGACGAGAGAAAAGGGCTGCAATTTATCACGTATAAAAAATTGAAAGACAAAATCGCCTAGACATAACAATTAATGCACTACAAGTACTTGCACTATAAATAATATTCGGCAGCTACATGAATAATAAACATTGCGAAGATGGGCTACTGCATGAGCTGGATACTATGACGCTAACTACTAAGCTTTGGCGGCAAGTTACTAACAAGAATGTTAGGTAAAGCTAATAGGAAATGTTAGGTAATTGGGTTTTCTATTCAAATTTTGAAAAGATTTGAGTCACTAAGGTAATTTGGAAGCAAAATGTGCAATGGTTTGGTTTCGAAATTTTGACCGACGCAATTCCTAATTATTTGGGCTTCTTCACAACCGGCAAATCGAAGCGGAAATCTTTTTTGGATGCAGCTTCCTCTTTCTTCAAAACCTGAAAATCAATTCCAGTCAAGTAATGGCACTGCTACCAAATTTTTACGGGATAATTACACGAAGCAACTAGTTGGCCCTCCCTGTGTCATTGCGCCTGCAAAACGCAGTTCTTCGAGTGACGCAGCGGTGGCGAGCCGAACGCTGTCCAATTTGACCTGGGAATCTAACCTCCGACCTTCTGCTCCTTAAGCGTCAGCGCCAATTTACAAGAAACGCAACTCCAAAAAACGCGTCACAATCGCAGCAAAGTCGCTCACCACTTTCATCACTTTGTCTTTGAGTTCCTTCTGCGTGAACGGGCGGCTGTCCTCCTCCTCGGCCTTCATCTCCGTGTCGCTCTCGTACTCCTCCCTGCGGACAAACAAGTTTCGTTTCAATGGACCTTAGCAACTAGAGCTAGCACAGAGTTGCACTAACTGGAGGAAAAACAACAAATCAAATTTCTTCACCCAAAAGTAAACAACCTTCTGCTCGACGCTGTATGGTTTACTTAAGCTCACTCTCGGAGCGGAAATTGTTTGGAAATACAGAGGGGAGGAAAGATGTCGCAAAGTGTAGTAGGCGAGGTATGGATTTATGTCATCAACACATATACGAAAGTTTAAACTTCCAATGACAAAATATCATTACAGATTGTAAAGCTTTACTTTTGCAATCCCATACCTGTTTATAAGCGAAATCATTACTCGTGTGGATATTAAAGTGTAGCCCATCTACGTATTTTTTCTCTGTTTCTTTATTTCCCATTTCTTTTTTTACCAATTTTGGTCATGATTTTAAAATCTTTTTTCTAATGTGCTCGGCAATAAAAGGTTACTACTACTGCCTAAATTATGAAGCTCGAAGATTTGGAAGAGCAACAAATATTGCAAGAATGCAATTCTGGTAATTAGTTCTTCCAAAAAATCCTGGCAACTGTTTAGCATCCGCGAAATCACATCTCAACGAAACAGTTTTTGAACTAAAAAATAATCTGCTCGACTCACTTCATCTGCAGGACAGAGGCCAGCAGCTTGTTCGTCTGGGCTCGGAGCCTCAAATCTCTGCAAAGTCAACTTCGTTATTCAGTCTGGCTGTCGCTACTGCTCTCGCTTCCTCATGGCCACTGCATAAACGGGAAGTTGCCTTTAGACAATGCACCTGCTCGAACTTTTCACTGAATTCTCAAGACTTAGGCTGAGGCGAACAAGTTAATAATTATTGTAACAGGGCAACTACGTTTTATTCACCAAGTTCTTGGGCCAGGCGGGATCGGACCATACGAACTTTCGGTTTTTAAGTCAAGCTACGCCTGTCTGCAACACGCCGCGGAATACAGAGAACTCCTTTTCAGACTCCATGTCGCTAAGTGTCTACAATATATCAGCTGCACCTAAATGTGAAACTAATTGTTCAGAGTTTCGCAATTTCGTGGAAAAATAAAGGCATTTGTCTGTCCTTTTTGTAACGTCACGAAGGGAAGATAGGAATACTAACTTTTATAGTCTGTGGTTTGACCCATCGGGAATCGAACCCACGTCTCCTGTTTCAGTGGCAGACGCTCTATCACACAAACCGCCAGCAAAGGAAACAACCAAACAAGGCGCTACAATATTGATGTTGCACAATGCACCCTCATTTCAGTGGCAGAGAACATGTAAAACCCATTCGTGAGGTAAACGAGATTTAATATCGGCAACTCCAGGTTTCGGCATTATCGAGACCGTTCGCTCGGACCGGTAAAGATTCGTTGCATTGTTGGGGAACACACGGCGCTTACTTTCTATCGGGCAAGTTAGCCGCAGCCGGGAAAAAACTTCAACATCTACGGCCCCCTACAAATCACGAATGGTATAGGAATGGCGGGAGAATTTTCCGAGGGGGTCGACAAGGTGGCCGCCCCAAAACATCTCAGACCACCAAAGACTTCCGAATAAACCCACAAAAAGGTGATCTGCGTGAGTCAAAAGCATAGCATTACGTACCAAGCCTAGAGGTAAAGTATAAAAATGAACCTCGGATTCGATCCCGCGCAACCAGCCACTTTTTTTTTTCTAAAAAACTGTTTTAAGTCATTAAGTTCAAATTTACAACCAATGACGTCGTAGCAAAGTGGGCAAATGATGAGCGGCGACTCACCCGGTGGAAGGAGGGGCGATGAGCAGTTGTTGGGTGGGAGTGACCGGCACCTGCCCCAGGATGATCCGGGCGGCCTCCTGCGGATCAAACGGCTTGTCTTGCTTCTGCAAATATTCGATGAAAGTCAAGCAGATGGGCGGAGTTATGAAGAGCAGATGGGCGGAGTTATGAAGAGCAAACTAGCAGACCTTGAAACTGGTTATAAACTAATTTTTAGACGAACTTTTGAAGACTTAGAGGTTTAGAGTAATAAAGCACAAGGAAAAATCTTATTCAACTGTAATAAAGCTTCTTTTGTTCACTGAAATATTATTACACAGTAAACTAAATTCAGAGGTTACATAGCAGATTTTCTGCGTAAACTTTTTCCACAACTGTGAGGCAGCACTTCACGCACATGTCCGCTTTCCCATTAGGACAGTGTTTCATCAGCATCTGAATTCATACATAGCCTATCCTGGCAGCCCACCCGAACCTTCAAACCACACACTTGGGCAATTTCTGCACTTGCCATCGCACCTCTTCTGAAATCACTTTAACTAAAGTTGACAACAAGGTCACCAGAAAGAGAATTCTCGAGCAGTATCAGTATTATAGCAATTTGCTTCACTGGCGAATAGGTTAATTTTAGCATTTTTGGGTTCAAAATTTGTTGTAGGCATTTACTCAGTTATGTATGCCTGACGATAACAAACAAGTTTGAAATATGCATATAGAATTGGGGTAAATTGCTAATGTGATGTCATATGGTGTCCAATGTCCATGTTTAGTGATGCTAGTGCAATGCGGTTGAGCTAAGTGAAGTGCCAGTGTGATACTGGTCGAGAATCCTCTTTCTGGTGACCTTGTTGTCAGACTTAGATCAGAGTAATCTGAGAAGAGGGTACGATGGAAAGTGCAAAAATTGCCCTCGTGTGTGGTTTAAAGGTTAGGGTGGGCTGCCAGGATAAGCTATGTGTGAATTCAGATGCTGATGACACACTAGCCAAATGGGAGAGTAGATATGTTGGTGAAAGGCTACCTCACACTCGTGAAAAAATAAACTAAATATTTGACCAACCAAAATACCGTTTTAAAGCCAGAGACTAACGAAAATGATTGTTTCCTTTCCTATTCATCAAACGAACAAAATAGGTGTTAGTGTCGTTTTCAGAGAAAACTTTGGCGCGTGCTTCGAGAATCGAACTCAGCCAAATACGAACCAGCGCGACGCTGCCTTTGTCCGAGCCACCCAGTAGTCAACGAGTTTAGAGATGGGTGGCGGCCTTCGTCGCATTACCGGGGCTCTGATGTATGCAAAAGCATGGGGCTAAAAAAGAGGCGGTGAAAAACGCAGTTCCCAACCAAGTGACGTCATCGGTTCCAGCAAAACCTCACCTCGGATTCAATGAAGGACTGAGCGGCCAGAAGCTCGTTGGCCCGTTGCTCGATCAAGCCGAGGTACTGCATCATGTTGTCGTCCTTCACGTACTCCGAGCTGCCCAGCAGGTCGTTCAAAATCGCCCGATCGCATCCGATCTTGTCGAAGAGCGACCCGATACCTGACGAAAAGTTCCGAAGTCAAAAGAAAGATACCAGACACTGGTTCGCGCCACGCGAATCTGTTCAAAGTTGATTGCTAAGCCAATCGTGAATCGTGCCTAAAAAATTGAATGCGATTCCGTCCCAGAACCACTCCGCACCTCTCCTCAGCTGGTCCAGTATTTTGTTCGTGGTGTCCAGCAGCTTTTCGTTCTCCCCGCACTTCGCCGCGGCCTCCTTCGTGGCGGACGCCAGGTTGTTCATGATCTCCCTCCGCTGCGAGTCGAGCCTCATCCCTTCGCTGCGAAACTCCGTGATTTTCTTCTCAACCTGACAAAACAATTGTTGGAAATCAATTGTAACATTTCCTACGGTATGGACCGAGCTCCTTGTGGTGCGCCCAACCACTCCTCCACAGAGGTGCGCCAACCTCTCCTCCAGAGATGCGCCCAACCACACCACCACAGAGATGCACCCAACCACACCACAACAAAAAACTCTTTTTGGGTGTTGTTTGTAAATCTAGACGAGGCTGGGCCACCACAACGGACGGACTGTTGTTCTTTTTCAAAGTTTTAGACACGACACCGCCCATCACATCTATGAAAACCGCAAGCTACAAAGGCAACCCCAAGAACATCAGCCTTCGTGAACCGCTGGCGATACCGTTTCAACAAGTTGAATGGGAAACCGGGAGCTAAAATCGCAGAATAAAGTTACTGGTGCTCCGATTTCTATTACGTTGTCGTGTGAAAAGTAATTTACCAAACATCCCCGGATGTATAACTTTCTCTTAGCAAAAGCGGGAAGCGGCCCGGTTCTACAGGTTGTATAAACGACTTAGTGTTCCCGACGCCAGCACATTCCAGCGGTTTTCATCGAAGAGCAAAACTGGTTCCAAACCGACGCACCTCTTCGATTTTATCCTTCAACCTCTCGATCTCGTTGTTTTGTTCGTTAACGAAATTGAACAGCGCGAAGTTGCTATCTTCCACTGAAACAAATACTAGGTGTGACGGCGCGCTCTACGCAGAAATAAAAAGTATGTATTTGTAGCTGAAGCAGTAACTGAATTATCAACTAAATCTCTCATTACAATCGCTACATTACACTGAAGTTTACAGGGCTCATTTTCGCGTCATTGCTCCCGGGCAACACAGCATCTTTCGAAATGTCGCAGCGGTGGCGAACCTCAGCAAGACTGTGTCCGATTGGACCGGCCCGAATTCTGAACCTCAGATCTCCTGTTTTTGAGACAAGCGCGTTACCGTTCGACCAACTTGGTTGGTTACTGTTAATTAACTAAATTAAAAGCTAAAATCAAGACTGCTTTTCTTTAAAAATCTGTAATCTTAATGACAATACAAGCCTGTCCTCCTATAGCGTATCGATACGATAATCGGTGAAACGAGATTCAGTTAAACGAAATACTGGTTAAATGGGGCGGGCCGTCGTTTTGCTCGTAAATGGTAGCCGAGAACCAGTATTCTACCTCGGATGAAATCCTGGACGATCTCGTCAATGCTGGAGGTTCCGGTAATTTCTTTGATCTCGCGGAACGCCGTCTCATAATTCTCAATCGCGGCGCCGCCTTCTCCCTTCTTCTTGTCCGAATCTAAATGTTGCAAAATGAGGTCACTAGAAGTAGATTTCGCAATAGAAAAAAACTGGAGTGACATGAGACGCATCATTATTTCGTCTTCAGTTTAAGGTCAACACCGGTAACTACTAGGCTGTGAAACGCAAAAATGACTTCAACCTTTGACATGTTTGTTTTTTCATTCGGCTGCATTAGTGGTACGGACGAAACCAAAGTCATTCAGGCATCGTATTTTAACTGGTTATCTTGACGTTATTTTGTTTCGTGTTTTGGCCCTATATCGGCTTATGATTGGCTAATTATGCCGATTGTTAAACCACACCGCAAAACGTAACACTGCTCCGCTAAACGTTTTGCTGCATCAACAGCTGTAAAATTAGCTGACAGTTGAAGCGAAAAATTGAGCAACTGGTTTGTTGCCAACCGCCACGTCACCTTTCTTCGAGATGCTCGTCTTGCCCACTCTGCTGAATCCCTTCGCCATCATGAAGTCCCGCAGCCGCTTCTCGTGGTGGATGATCCGATCCAGCTCCTGGTAAAATGTTGATTTCAGTGGAGCGGTCAGAACAATCGCTGCCGCCGTGTAACGCGTGCCCGCCTTCTTGTCATTCGTTGCGTATGAAGCAGCGCGTTGCGTTTGTCCAACCACGCCAACGCAGAGCACTCTCTTGGATTCAATTCACCAATTCTTCGGTCATGCTGGGCCACCACAACGGGTAGACTCCTGGGATTGAAAATATTTGGAGCCCAGTGGGAAATTACGTTCGCCCTTTACAATGAAATGAATGCGACAAATGGAGACTCTATTCTACTGATTCATTGTGATGAAATAAACACAGTTGAACTCAACTTACTTTGATTTCGGCGTTGAAGAGCTGCAGGTCTTTGTCGGCTTTCTCCTTCAGCAACACGATCTTGCTGTGTGCCTCGTCCCTCTGGTCGTAGGCGAGCGTCGACGCTTCGATCACCTGCCCGATCTCCTTCTTAATGGATGCCAGCTCCTGAAAGATACAATGCGATTCAACTAGCGGAGGGGGAGTGGGGAGGAGAATTTCCACAAGATCCCCCATGTTCCAAACGCGTTAGAATCACAATGAGTTGAACTTTTTTCAAACAATTCAAAAAAGTACTTGATACGTAGAAAAAGCATCTTTCAATGTTTCAGAACATTCAATGCTGGATCAGAAAAATAATTTTAATCGATTAATAAGGAGGTCGGGTGGTGTGGAGAGACAACCTAGAAGCAATATACAAACAGAACTGTGATACAGTGCGTGGGGTTATCATTGTACAGATGTGTGAACCCGAAGACATCGCGCATACCTTTTCGGACTTTCTATATATTTGCTGGAACTTTCCCTTCTCGATCCTCAGCGTTTCGATTTCCTCGCGAAGTGCCGCGTTTTTGGTGAGAACAGTGTTGAACTTCTTCATCGCCTGCGACAGTTTTGCGTTTACAAGCAATTTTACACTTCAAGTAACAGTCTGAGCGTCCAGCCAAATTCGTAAAGCCAAAACAAAAAACAAAAGCATGAGAGTGCCCGCTTGAACTTCAAGTTAAAGTGTAGGCCAGAAGCCATCAAGCTTCAACCACCAAACCATTCCTTGCCCAAGCAACTGCCAGCACATTGTTAAGTAATAGTCTGGGTGGTTGACCGAGCTCAACTCGCCTCGAGAGCTTCACGACTTTCGTTCCCAGCTCTGATCAGCGAGGCAAAATACGATGATTCACACTGAAGGACACTGGTTGATGGAAAGCAGAAAAGCGCGGAATCGCTGCGCATAGAGTGACGGACAAGTCCTTTCTATGCAAACGTTTCAGCAAGGCTTTGCTGGGCACAAACCTTGGAGATGAGAGCATCTTCACTAAACCAGTGCAAGGAATGTACATTGCTGCCACACTCATTTCAGAAACGTCACTGCCAATTGCTCATGACGTCACTGGCCGTTCACCACGCACTTACCGTGTGCAAGCGGTTCTCCAAAACGCGGATCCGCTTCGCTGTGAGCTGCGGGATCCTGCTGAGCGCTTCCTGACTCCCCAGCCCTTTCCGGAACTCCATCACCTTCGTTTCCCACTCCTCGATCTTCCTCTGCAGCTCGATGTGAACCAACTTCTCGTCCTCGATTTCATTGAAGCAAGCATCTGACAACACGAACCGATGTTAGAAATACTGCGCTTTTCCACCAAAATCGCCACCTCATAAATTCCCTCAAAATAGGCTGCTTATAACGAAAAAAGTTTTATTGAGATTGCTTGAATTGATTAGAATACTTTCGATGGAAAAATTTTTAACATTCGAAAGCAAAAAATGTTCTGAAATGCTTCTCAAAACTACAAACCAATGCTGCTGCCGCTTTTGTTGGCTACGCGCTGGGTGAAGACAAACGGCTTTCATGTTTCAAAAGTTTGTTTTTGCGCAAAAAACCGCAGAATTTTTCAACCTAGCAGAAATTGCTCAAATAAAGTTGAAACTCCATGAAAAAAAGTTAATTGAGTTTAATTAAGTTAATTCTATCAACCTATAACTTGCCATTTTCTTCAAGCAGTTCTCTTATTTTCTTAATATGAGCTTCGTCGACCCGCTTGTTCTGGGAACTCTCCGCTACGTTCAAGTCCTTCAGCAGCTCATCTCTCTCCTGCTTCAGAGTTTCAATCTCAGCCCTAATAAGTTTTCGCAAGCCTTTACACAAAGTCCGGATGCACAAATCAGCAGAGTTTGACAGTTCTAATAGTTTATGCTAATTACTCTATGTTAATGTTAAAAGCATGTTAGTTGTTGCGAGCTACACATCATCAGTAGAACCAACATCTTATTCAAATACAAGGTATTCAAAAACAACGTAACCATTAACCAAACTCACTGATGCCGCCTCAAAATTTCTTGTGATTCCAGTGCATAGGCCTGCCTATCTCCCTCCATGATCCTGTATGTTCGCTGCAGCTTCTCCAACTCCACCTCTGCAAGAAAATTTGTAATTTTGACAGCAGTTTGAGATTAATGAGTTAAATGTTTGTACCAAATTTCGAGGCAATAGGTCACGTGACTTTTGGTTTTAGAACCCGAAAACCGCCCCGCAAGTTTGGCGTAAAAAGCGGTCTCAGTCAAAAACGGCTTTAGTACGGCAAAAAATATTTCATATGGTTGTATGTCTTAAGACACCCTTTCATCCCAACCAACCCACTTTTGGCCGCGATGAGGTTTTTTTCTTTTCCTTTTTTTCTTCCTAATTTTTGTATGCCCTTCTTCTCCTAAACCACAAAACATGGAAATCTAATTTTTGTGTAAAGTTGTTGAGCTGCAAATGCAATTTTTTCTCCCGAAATTTTTTGGGGCAACTCCACCGGGAACCCCCCATAAAAATCAAAATTTTGAATGGCTCAAGCAAGAGTGCTACGTTTTTTTTGAAATCAGTAGATATTTAACAGACAAATATTTTGACAAAGTTTGGAGAAGTCACCCCCCGGGATCCCCCCCAAAGGATCCCCCAAAAATCAAATTTTTGAACGGCTTAACTTAGAGTGCCAGTTTGTTTTGATATCAGCAGATGTTTAACAGACAAATATTTTAACATAGTTTGGGTGTGCCGTCCCCCCCCCCCCAAACATCAATTTTTTGAACTGCTTAACTTAGAGTGCCCATGTTTTATGATATCAGCCGATATTTAACAGACAAATATTTTGACATAGTTTAAGGGTGCCACATCATGGGGACCCCCCAAATGGACCCCTCAAAAATTAATTTTTTCAACAGCTCAACTTAGGGTGCCAGTTTGTTTTGATATCAACAGATATTTAACAGACAAATATTTTGACATAGTTTTGAGGTGCCACTCCCCGGGGACCCCCCAAATGGACCACCAAAAATCAGTTTTTTCTACGCCTCAACTTAGGGTGCCAGTGTTTTATGATATCAGCAGAGATTTAACAGACAAATATTTTGGTGTAGTTTGGGGGTGCCACCCCCCTGGGGACGCCCCAAATGGACCCCCCAAAAATCAATTTTTTTAATGACCCAAGCTAGGGTGCCAGTGCTTTATGATATCAGGAGATATTTAACTGACAAATATTTTGAATCTACCTTTCTGGAGGTTCCATAATCAGATATTTTTCAATAATTGTTGATTTTATGGTAGACAAAAAGTACTTTTGAGCGTCACAGCATTAGCTACGCGTTGATCGTTCACTGGGTTTGCCGGCAAACTCCCATCTAGTCTATTTTTGAGACTATACCATTTATGTCTCCTGCATTTAACTTCTCACATAATTTTCAATTCTTCAAAAATTAGGATGCCACAAATTCTATGAGGGACTACTCAGTACTAACTGACTGTTTTCAACCAATCAAAAATCAACCTTGTGATGCTAGTCCAAAAAAAGATGTTGATAGGTTTCATAAAATTACCGTAGATAAGAACTTGCAGAGGAGCAAGCCCCTTGAACGACTGACGCATATTAAATAATGAGATTTGATTTTGAGGGGTCTATATGGAGGTTTTTAAAGGGGTGGTACCCCCATACTATGTCAAAATATTTGTCCCTTGAATATCTACTGATAACAAAATCCTAACGCCCTAACTTAAACCATTCAAAACATTGATTTTTAGGGTGTCTATTTCAAGCGGTCCATTTGCGGTGGTATGCCCAAACTATGTCAATATTTGTATATTAAACATCTGCTGGTATAAAAAAAACTAATGCTCTAGCTTGAGCGGTTCAAAAAAATAATTTTTTGGGGTCTCATTTTTGGGGGGTTACTGGGGGAGTGGCCAAAAAAATTTCCAGAGACAAAATTGCATTTGCAGCTAAACAACTTTACGCAAAAATTAGATTTTGATGTTTCAAGGTTTAGGAGAAGAAGAGCGTACAAAACTTTTAAAAAAACATGAAAAAAGAAAAAAAACCTCATCGCGGCCAAAAGTGGGTTGGTAGGGATGAAAGAGTATTTCAAGAAATGTAACCAAGTGAACTATTTTTTGCCAAATTTAACCTTTTTTTAATAAAACCTCTTTTTAAGTCAAACATTTGGGAAAGTTTTAAGTCTTTAAAACTGAAGTCAAGCGACTTATTACCTTGAAGTAAGGTACAAATATATAATTTATTAATCTCAAACAGATATCAAAATTTCATGTAGCAAACCGTTGTTGACTTAAAAGCCAAAGTCTGAAACTTTGCACTTGTTTGTTTGAAAATGTCCGAGTAAAAGCAAAGAAACATGCGACATGAGCGTTACTCAGTCTAACTAGATGTGTGCAAAGACATAAAATTGTTCAAAGAACAGTAACTGCTTAGACTGAACTGCCTTCTTACAGAACCAAGTTTGTTAGTCAATTAGATATTGGACAATCATTTTACATGGTCATTTACATGGTTCCCAGCAAGAACATTACTGTATAAAAGCATTACATTTCTAGAAAAAAATAACATCAAAACAAATAAAAAATATATATCAAACAAGGCTTTTTTAGTAATTTATCAGTAATTTTGTAAAAATTTATGTTGTAAAAATTTATCAGTAATTTTGCAATACTGTTATTTTGGTTGTAAAAATCTCATCTTAGGCATAGAAGGACAAATCAGTCTTTTGCGAAATCCAACAAAATATAGACTACTGATCTTCATCTAATGCTACATTTGCCATTATGTAAGAGAATAATAACAGAAAAGTGACAAATAATCTTTTTCTCTCAGTGAACCTATTTTTGTGTTTAAATCAACAAAGTGACTTGACGCATGGAGCGTGCACAAATAAATTAACAAAGTCACTTGCTTGTAAATTTTTATTTTGAATATTAAACTTATAGATTAGGGTTAGGTTTTTTAGGTTTTATTATAAAGTGTATTCATGCAAGAAACATTTGCTAAACCTTTTCAGTTTTCCTTAAATTAACCAACAGCAACAAACAATGCAAAGCTCACCATATCCTTCTAAATCTGCTTCACTTGTTACAGATGCAGACGCTTTCACCAGTTTCCGAGGCATTTTATATTTTTTTCAACAACTTATTGCACTTAAAAAAATTCTAGATGGTCTAACTGATAAAACAAGACAGCCAATAAGAATTTCAATAATTCTATAAAGAATTTCAATAGGTCTACAAAATATCACTACCTGTTATTAACCAAGCCCATTATTGACTTAAAATTTGTTGCAATGTAACATGCTACATCTGATATGGATGCATTCCATTCCATTCCAGATTACTGAAATTTTGTTGTTACAGTTGGACTTATAGGCCATATTCAGTGATTAATTGTATGGTGCCGGTGGAATGCAAAAAAAACTGTCTCCTAACTTGCAAAAATACTGCTATGTAACAACCAGTACTAGTCAAATGAGAACTCAATCAAAATCTCAAATTAAAAACAAAAAATTATTAAGAGCAATAACCTACTGAAGTACCCAAGAGGCAAATCAGCTGTTCTAGGCATGCTATTACAATTATCTCCAAACTCATGAGTTTATTATTGTTATCATAGGCTAGTCAGCTAGTGCAGTAGGCTAGCTCATAACCGATTTTTTTCAGAGTGACTTGGGCATGGAACGTGCACAGTTGCTAGGGTGAAGATTAGTTTGACTAGAAAGTTGTTAGGGTTAAGATTAGCTTGGGGTCAAAGTTTGAGTTAGTGACTTAGTCTAATCACAACAGATAACAACTGGCTAGTCACACTAATCTTCACCTTTTTTTTTAATTACGCTGCGCCCATTCTGTGCCCCAAGTCACTTCCTTTTTTCAAATAATATTGTGATTGATTGTTTTCATTCGAAGTGACTTGGCGCACGGAACGTGCGCGGTTAAACAAAGATTCCAGTGACGTCACTCGTTTTCGGAAATTTTTATTTTTATTATTACAGTTAGCCTATAGGTTTGGGTAAGGGTTTTGGTTAGGCTTAGGGTTACGGCTAGGATTAGGGTTAAGGTTTGGGTTAGGGCTTAGCGATAGTTTTTTTGGGCTTTATTACAAAATGTCTGCGTGCACGGTACGTGTGCCAAGCCTTTTCCATTTTCATTAGCCTAACCTAAAGTTTCCAGTGACATGAAAAATCTAGTGATATGAAAGTACCTAGTGATATGAAAGTTTCCAGTGATATGAAAAATCTAGTGATATGAAAGTACCCAGTGATATGAAAAATCTTTCTAATAACTCCTTTAAATATCAATATAAGAGACAATTGCTTAACTGCTATACTGAATAATTAGTGATGGAAAATTGATTTGGCTTGTTATTAGCATTTGGTCTTCTGTTTTGCTTTTCTATTTATTTATTTATTTTTTTTTTTTGTTATTTATTTCTTTTTTTTTGTTTAGTTTGTATATAATTTTTTTTTTGTTCTCTTTTTTCTTGTGATTTTTTTGCTAATTATTCTGTGTGCTAGGTTTGTTTTTTATAATGTTCATTGTTTAATATTTGCTAAAACATGATATATTTATTTGAAAAATCTCCAAATTTACAAATGTAATTGGCATCAAAAGTATTTATTAAAATATTAACCTTTAGTAGGGTGGCAGCTGACACTGATGACCGTATGGTCTTTTTGTTGTCTCCCATTTTTTTGTATTTATCTGTGAAGTGCTTAAATTTAGTATGAATAAATAAATCTGAATCTAAATGTTTTAATATTTCCAATGCAGTCTGGTCAATCGGCACTACTTTACCTTTCCACTCTCATGCTATTTTACTTAGCTTTTATACTGTATCCTGCTCAGCAGAATATCTGGGACCTTACCGGCAAGCAACCAACAAGACGAAATTTCATTACAATAACTGTAGCGTACCGGTATGCTAATTGTAGGCTAGTTTTGAAATGAATCTGCCTTTTCTATATAGCCAACTGTCTTTAGCTTATCATGAAAAATAAAAATATACCGGTATTGCAAATCAATTTAATTTTGAAACTAGCATTAGCCAGTTACAAGCCTGAAACTGGCAGTAGCTTTCTAGCAAGCAGACCAGTAAGTCTCCCCTATCGAGTACCGGTACGCTTATCTTTTCTTCTAAATTTTGGTGGCTTCTGCCATTTTATTTGTTGCGTTTCCTGGTTACAGATTAAATGTGTGCTAAAAATTGCGACACCTAGTGGCAGTTTTAATTTATGAGTTAGTGAAGTCATAGTCGTTATATGGTGAAGTTGGCAAACCATGGATTCTACAGTTATTGTAGGATCCATGGGCAAACCGCCCACTCGCCGAGTGAAGTTTTGCGACCGCTCGCGAAGTTTGCGACCGGTTGCAACCTTTGCAAGTTGTCAATGACGTCAAATTTTGGTTGCTTTGCGTTCAAAACAATGATATAAACGCATATTAACTGCTAGGCATAAGTGGATTTGTCCAAAGAATAGCGCCACCACTTCTTTCTTACGACATGAGGATGAAGATGCATCAATCCAGAGTATCAGTGGCGTTGCTAGGGGGGCGGCCCGCCCCGGGTGTCACCATTTTGGGGTGACACCATTTGGGTTTTTGTTTTTTTTTGAGACCGAAAACCCACTGATTGGTAGGCAAAGACCTTTTATTTTTGGTCATCACATACTTTCGGGCTGAAAACCAAGTCGTTTTGCAGCGAAGACTTTTTTTTCTTTATTTGGGGGGGGTCTTCACCTATTTCTTGGCCGATAAAGGGTGCCACTACGAAACTCCGCCCCGGTGCCATCATTCTTGGCGACGCCTCTGCAGAGTATTCCAGCTTGGAAAAATAAAACCAAAATATTTGCCATTTAACTTGACATCACCAACCACCATAGTGTCGTGGTTGGGTGCGTGCTCCGCACTTTTGTTTTAGTTGATCGCACACAACCATAAATTTAGATAGTATGTGTTATTAAATAGAATACAGAAATTAAACAGTTATATCAAGAAGTAAATCCAACTCAATAAATAATTTCTTAATAATAAATTTTATCGTCAAATGTATAAGCTTTACTTAACGCAGTCTTCTCTCAGTGGCATATTCTTATCTAAATGACAAAATTTGCTGCTGAGAGAACTTCAAATTTATAGCAGATGTAAAATAAAACTAGGTCAAATTGATGTGAAAACGGATGTGAAAGTTTTGCAATTTCAACTTGTCGTTGTGAGCAGTAATGTAAAGTAACAAAGTACTTTACTTGAGTATATAACTCAAGTTGTTTTTTCCGGTAACGAGAACATTTTGAGTAGTTTTTTTGTGGCTACTTTTACTTTTATTGCTTACTTTTTTTTTCAGTTTAGTTGTTTTATTTCATGACCTCGCGCAAGGATGGCAGTACGTTACGTAGGTACGGTACGGTACGCTTCAATTTTTGCCTAGAAGTACGGTACGCTGGTACGGTACGTTTTTTTGTAATGGTACGGGTCAGAGTTGTAAACGGGCCAACTACGGTTTGGTAGTCGGCCAGTTGTAAACAGTTTGGACCTGGTTCGGGCTTATATTTTCTAAACCCGAAAATATAAGCCCGAACCAGGCCCAAATCCGGACACTAATTTAAAGCCGAAATCATGCCTGAAAAAACCCGAAAGTTAAGTTAGATCATAGTGGTTGACTATGGTTAGATCCATAGGTGGGCAAAGTCTGTTAATCGTTAATCCGTTAATAACGAAGCTAACTTTTTCAGTAACTCGTTAATGCGTCAAAAAGTTTTTTCATGTTAGCAGACTAAATTAACTTCCGTTAAGTGCTGTTAACGGACTAAAGTAACTTCCGTTAAATTCTAGTTAACTTCCGTTAAGTTTTTATCGTTAATATTTTGCACCATTCATTCACCGGATCGGTACAAACCAGTTTGCACTGGTAACACTTGTTGCGTATTAGCACGAGTTTTATTAAAGAAAGCGAAGAAAGGAGCTCTTTTTTGTGGCAAATAATAAGCTGCAGCCTCATAGGCCTATTAATTGTCGCTGTTCACAATTTCCAAAGATTTTCCGGTCGCAGCTTCGTTGTGCATTTGAACTCATTTTTATCTTGAAATTAGATTAGACTGTAAAATGTTACTTCCAAAACACAAAAAGACCACCATAGCAATAAATATTTCCTTACAATCAGCTCAACAGCGTCAATATATGTTCTAGCAGCGAGTGAATAAAACGAAATGTAAATTACACGCTAAGTGTTAACGGATTAACGGACTTTATTAACTTCCGTTAATTAAAGCTGAAAATAACGGATTAACGTTAACGGAGGTGTGAAGTTTGTTAACGGACTAGTGGTTAACGAAGCTAACGTTTTGCATTAACTTGCCCACTTATGGTTAGATGTGAAAAATTTAACAATGTTGCCAAGTTATTTGATTATATTTTTGTGGACCTAAGACAAAAAGCACGTCTCAGGCCCGAATTAAGCCCGACATTTTTGTCAACTTTAGGCCCGAACCCGATCCAAACCCGACCCGAAAAGCCCGGGCCGACTTACAACTCTGGTACGGGTACGGTACGCCTTTTTTTTTGTAAACGTACGCGTGCGGTAGGTTGGTTTTAAAATTGAGTTTTTCAGTTTTTGAATTAAAAACCCCAGATTTTTCGCACATTGCGCCGGCTTTTTGTTTACAGATGCAAAAAACAGCTGAAACCGACGCTAAATGTGTGAATTGAGATATCTGATTTATAGGGTAGTGATTTTAAAGTCAGTTAAAGTTGCGAGTGGTTAAATGCAAGGATGACAGGACGGTACGGTACGTAAGTACGATACGGTACGCCTCAATTTTTTGCTAAAAAGTACGGTACGTGAGTACGATACGGTACGCCTCAATTTTTGCTAAAAAGTACGGTACGTTGGTACGGTACGCCACAAAAATTGAACTGAATTACGGTACGCTGGTACGGTATGGTTCAAGGTGGGAGGTACGTAGCATAGGCGTAGCCAAGAGGGGGTCCAGGAGGCCCGCCTCCCTAATTGAAATGCTACCAATGCTAAAAATGTCACAAAAAGACTATTGTTTCTTCAGTTTCAGTTTCTTTTTGCATCTTCGCGTGCAACAGTAATTAACAATAATATTGATCGAGAGGGCCCGGCCCCCTCAATTTAAATTTAAATGAGCAATTTCAATAATTTACCAACCAATTTAAATGAGCCCCTTGCAATAGCATTTAAATAGCCCTCAATTTAAATGGGCCCCCAACAATAATATTGATCCAGGGGGCCCGGGACCCATCCATTTAATTTTTCCAACCAATCTAAAAAGCCCTACAAAAATATTTTAAATGCCCCCAATTTAAATGGGCCCCCAACAATAATATTAACCCAGGGGGCCCATTTAAATTGCCCTCAATTTAAATTGGCCCTAAACAATAATATTGATCCAGGGGGGCCCGGGTCCCCTTAATTTAATTTTTGCCAACCAATTTAAAAATGCCCCTACAAAAATATTTTAAATGCCCCCATTTAAAATGGGCCCCCAACAATAATATTGATCCAGGGGGCTCGGGCTTCCTCAATTTAATTTTTCCAACCAATTTAAAAATCCCCCTACAATAATATTTAAATGCCCCCATTTTAAATGGGCCCCCAACAATAATATTGATCCAGGGGGCTCAGGCCCCATTAATTAGTTTTTCCAACCAATTTAAAAATCCCCCTGCAATAATATTTAATATTGCCCCAATTTAAATGGGCCCCCAACAATAATATTGCTCCAGGAGGCCCGGGTCCCCTTAATTAAATTTTTGCCAACCAATTTAAAAATGCCCCTACAAAAATATTTAAATGCCTCCATTTTAAATGGGCCCCCAACAATAATATTGATCCAGGAGGGCCCAGGCCTCTTCAATTTAATTTTTCCAACCAATTTAAAAATCCCCCCTACAATAATATTTAAATGCCCCCATTTTAAATGGGCCCCCAACAATAATATTGATCCAGGGGGCTCGGGCCCCATCAATTTAATTTTTCCAACCGATTTAAAAATCCCCCTGCAATAATATTTAATATTGCCCCAATTTAAATGGACCCCCAACAATAATATTGATCCAGGGGGCCCGGGCCTCAATTTAATTTTTTCAACCAATTTAAAAATGCCCCCTACAATAATATTGATCCAGGGAGCCGGGCTCCTTCAATTTAATGTCTGCCAACCAATTTGAATGTATAACGCAAGTGAAATTAAGAGTTTTTGTGCTAAAAGTTGCTAGCTGAGGCCCTCGTCTAACCTTTTTATGATTGTAATGCAATAACCATTAACCAGGGACGAATTTAACATATGGTTCAGTACCAAGTGCTCCGCACTCAGATAAGACTTTCTTTGGTCTTCACTTGTATTTTGCAGGAAAACATTGCAAAAATCCCATAGTGCCAGGGACTCAACTCAATGTAACTCCGGCACGTGCAATAATATGGTTTGTAGGCGTAATTTGTACGTTTTTCAATAATAATTTACTTTCAACCCGAAAGTTTTTATGCAACAAAATACTTTTGAAAAATATCAGCTACAGTAAGGGGAATGCTCATTGAACAAATGTTTGAATTGTGAGGGCTTGTGCCCCCTGGCCCTATGTGTACTCCTATAACTGGTTGTTTTTATGACAAAACAACAAATCTCTATGAAAAATTTTCGACTGGATTGTTATTTACTGCTAAAATATTGTAGAAGACAATGCACTTTACTTCCCCCTACCTGGGCCAAATCACTTACACGATATAACCCCAAACTGCATGATTTTAAACGTGTTTTGGACTTAAATTGCAAGCAAAAGGAAGACTGAAGAACTTAATTTTTTCAATTGGCTTTTAAATGTAAAAAATCTAATACTTTCAAATGGCTCTGAATACGTGCGAAATGTGATCCAATGGAATTAAAATAGCTTTTTTTCGAAAAAATTACGAAAAATCGCTCTGCGCAGACCCCCGTCAAATTCAACACGTCTCCCAATTTAGACAATTTTACTATTGGTTTAAGCCCTCTCCCCCAAGAACGAGTTCCTAGTTACGTGCACCAGGCCAAGGCTTCTGATCTTTCACTCTACGATATCTTTGCCCCACAAAAAATTCTTCTTTCGAAGTTTCTGATGACGTAATTGCATGTGATTTGTGGTTTGGGCCCCCCCCAATCAAAAATCCTGGCAACGCCTATGGTACGTAATACGCAAATCCTGAACGTACCGTACCCTACTGTCATCCTTGACCTAGCGTCCATTAAAAACATGTAAGATGATACAAGCTTGCAGAGGAATAATAAGCTTAGTTCAGATGCATATCTCGCATAACGTTTTTAAAAAAAGACAAAAGCAAAAGCATTAAAAAAAGACTAATCAAAATTTTAGAAAATAGCAAACAATGTATTAGGTTGACAGATTGATTAGCAATTGACTACTATGTATATTTGGGAAACACAAGCAAACTGTTTAGAACAAAAAAGACAGCAAGGAACAACGCAACCTCGATAACAAATTATATGACTTACAAAACAGATATCATGAGAACCATTTTACAGCTGTTGCTAGGTAGCGATGAACTACACGATTAAAAGATTTTAAAGTTCTGCGATTGTTTTATATTTCTAGTGGAAGCAGGGTTGCTGAGTCGAAGCAAAATCAGTTCGACTCCGACTCTGACTTTCTGCCATTTTTTCAGTTCGACTCCGACTCTTACTCCCGGGCTTTATTTCCGTTCGACTCTGACTTCCGACTCTTTAAAATCGTAAAATTTCGACTCCGACTCCCATAAATTTTGCTGTCATAAATTTTGATATAAGCAGTTATATATTTGCCGTTGTATTTCGATATTTACACTGTTGCATTTTTTTGTCACCCTATTGGCTTGCAAATTTTGGTGTTGAAACATTACCAAATGCTGCATTTTACCCTAGAAAAACATCGAAAGGGCTAAATCTTCCGGCGCGCCTCCCGAATTTTTGTCAGATGACCATAGTACGACAGCACACTAAATACAAAAATTACAAACCTATTCAAAAATGTGAAGATGTTGCAGCCAGACTACTGCGTGCTGCTGCTTAGATTTTAATCAGATTTTTGTGCAACACTGGGAGTCGGGAATCGAGCATATATTTTTCGACTCTGACCCCGACTCCGGGAAAATCCTTTTTTCGACTCCGACTCTGACTCCGACTCCCCGTAAAAACCTTTAAATCCCTCGCCACCGACTGTGCAACACTGAGTGGAAGTTGATTCCATGAAAGAGGTCTTTCGTATTTCAATGACTGCTGGGTGGTTGATAGTCTACAAAATGATGGATATAAGTCTCTGGTCTGCCTTGAACGTACATAATTTGATATTTTGGTCTTAACAAGACTGAAGGCCCTATTGAAATACTGAAACACTATTTTAGAAGTTTCTTTAATAAATTATTGGTTTATGGACAACAATTTTTGTGATTTCATTGTTTAGATTACACTATCTATAGGGTTCAAATTAAAAATTAATCTTCTATAATTGTTGACTGATTTTTGTAGTTGACCTACCACTCACTAACGTAGCCAGAGGGAGGGGCGGGGTCGGGGGCTTAGCCCCTCCCACTGGGCTGAAGAGTATGCAAAATACGCTGTTTTTAGCACTTTTCAGGCCGATATTTGCACTAAAAACGAAAATAGCCTCCCCCCCTGGTATTGGCGATGAGAATTGGTCAGTGACCTGCGATGATTTGAACCGTAAAAACTGGGTTGCAGCCAGGCGGAAGACCTCTTTTTTAGAGATCACCTAATTTTGGAGAGAAAAACCGCCTTAAATTTGGACGGAAAAACCGACTCAATCTGATTAAAAACCGATCAAAATCTGGGTCAAGATCGTTTGATGTTGTTTCCAGCCTCCAAAACAGCCCCCCCCCCCCACTGCAAATTCCTGACTACGCTCCTGCTACCGCTGATTTATTTCCATGATACCAAAGAGTAATACAGTACAAAATGTGACTCAGAATTAAGCTATGTGTAAACGCACGCTGTTTTATTTGTTTCATTTTTCATTAGTTGGCGGGCTCTGAAATCGAACTCACTTTTTTTTCTTGTTTTAAGTTACAATTTGCTCATCTTGTGTTGTTGCCAACTTTAGCTGACCTTTTACATAGCACTTCCTTTACCAAATTTACCCATAAGGCTATTGGCGATTTGACTTTCAAAATCCTTACTTCCTTTCAGCAAGTTGGCAACACGTAATTAGTTTTCTGTTTTAACGCTGTCGGCCTTTCGACTTGATTTAAAATTTTATAGTCAGTTTTCAGTTTACGTTAAAGCAAGTCGGAGGCAAAAGAATTTGTAATTATTTTTGTTAAAGGAACTAAATCTCAGTACAATTCTGCCGCCTGGTTTTACTTTATTTTATATGTCAATAAATTTTATGTTTTTCGGATTCTGGTTTTAGTTGACAGCTACAGGAAATCAGCCGATGAAGAGGAGGATTAGACAATACCGTTCTGTAACACTATGGTACAGAAAAAGAAGAGATTCTTTGTTAAGGTATGGCTTAATTTTTTTAACAGTGCATAATCCACTTTTTACTTTGTTCAATATGTAAGTCATATATGGAGTTTCCATGACAAACTTTCATTTATGTTTAATGCTAAAAATTTTACATTTCTCTTTTTTTGGATCGGAATATTTCTTAGTTTTTCAGACAGAACTTTTGGGCATGATTTAGATCCAAATGTTTTGAAAATAAAATAGTTAGTTTTTGTGACATATCATGATAACTTATTGGCAATAATTAAGCCAGTTATCAACATTTGTCAATTCCTTGTTAAAGGCGGTGAATCATCCAGCCAATTCCGGTGGTTTACAATAGCTAACATTGAACTATAATTTTTGATATTTTTTGTTTTAATTTTGAGGCTGCGTTTGCAAAGATATTCTACAAATACAAAAAGATGTCCCCCAACAAAAAGTTTTTGGAAACTCTGAGTTTTGATCTTCCCGCCAAAACCACAGTTCTCTAAACAATTGGGCCTTCTGTAATCTCATTAAACTATTAGGCCTAACTATCTCTAAACTATTAGGCTTAATAGTTTAGAGATAGTTAGGCCTAATTAGGTCTAAACTATTTAGAAATAAACTATTTGGAAATAAACAATCTCTAAACTATTAGGCCTACCACAGTTCTCTAAACCATTAGGCCTACTGTGGTTTTGGCGGGAAGATCAAAACTCAGAGTTTCCAAAAACTTTTTTGGGGGGGACATCTTTTTGTATTTGTTGAATATCTTTGCAACCGCAGTTCCAAAATTAAAACAAAAATATCAAAAATTATAGTTCAATTTTAGCTATTGTAAACCACTGGAATTGGCTGGATGATTCATCGCCTTTAACAACGTCAAAAAGTACTGTAAAACTTTTGTTAATTGCAATATGGTAGCACCATCAGCAAACATATTAGCATCAGAATTTTTAAGACAACTTTAAAGTTATTGACCTATACTAAGAACAACAATGGACCTAAAATGGAGCCCTGGGGAACTTCATGAGTCATCCTACTACATGTTGAGGACAAAGTTTTAGCACATTCAACATATTGAAGACAATTGACTTAGTAACTTTTAAACCATTCATGAACTATACCTTAAACGCCACAATGATATAGTTTAGATAATAGTATTTTGTGGTCAATAGTATCAAAAGCCTTGGAAAGGTCAAGAAAAGCACCCGAGGCCTTCTTCTTACATTCAAATGCTTGTGTTATCTTTTCAACCAACATGGTAGCAGCACGACTTGTAGAACTATGTTTTCAAAATCTTTTAGTGTGAAGTAAAACTACTACTTGGAGAATAGATGGGCACAAATCTGTTAATCGTTAATCCATTAATAGCGAAGCTAACTTTTCATTAACTCGCTAATTTGTTAAAAAGTTTTTTATGTTAACGGACTAGATTAACTTCCGTTAAGTTTTGTTAACTTACATTGTTTTTTTCGTTAATATCTTGCACCATGTATTCATCGTACCGGTACTAACCAGTTTGCACTGGTAACACTTGTTGCGTATTAGCACGAGTTTTATGGAAGAAAAAGCAAAGAAAGAAGCTCTTTTTTGTGGCAAATAATAAGCTGCAGCCTCATAGGCCTATTCATTATCACTGTTCGCAATTTCCAAAGATTTTCCAATCGCAGCTTTGTTGGTGCATTTGAACTCATTTTTATCTTGAAATTAGATTAAACTGTAAAATATAACTTCCAAAACACAAAAACACTACCAGAGTAATAAATTATTAAATTTTTTCTTACAATCAGTTCAACAGTGTTATTACGTGTTTTAAAAGTGAATGATTAAAAAGAAATGTAAATTACACGCAAAATATTAACGAAAGACTTTATTAACTTCCGCTAATTAAAGCTGAAAATAACGAATTAATTTTAACGGAGATGTGAAGTTTGTTAACGGACAAGTGGTTAACGAAGCTAACGTTTGCATTAACTTGCCCACCTACGACTTTTAGTGTAAAACCCTACATTTAGAGTGAAGTAACGCTACTTAAGTAGTATATTTGATTTAGAAAAGTACAAAGTAATGTAACCATTCCGGCAAATGGCAGTTCAAATTGCTTCTAGTTTTACGTTGCTTGGTGTTTGCTCTTCGCCGCGGCCGCATACTGGCATACATTTTTACTCTATTGAAAGTAAACCATGAAAAGCAAATAGAGAGACCTAAATTTGCCAAAAATTTGTCCTGTGATTACTAAACATTTCTAAAGCTAAATTCTACAGAGTGAGCCAAAAATGGCACACCACATTTCCAATAGGCATTATTGTACGGTACAATAATAATTGTAATTACATTTTATTCACCGAGTTACCTTGGCCAGGAGACAGTGAAGGGGCCTTTCGGTCTTCGAGTCAAGCGGCCACCTGCCCACCTGTCTACCACAAACGGCGTAGCTTCACACTGTCCCTTTAATTGCTGGACGTCAAGCAGGAAGCTGTGAATACCTATTTTTATGGTCTTTGGTTTGACCCTACCGGGAATCGAACCCCAGTCTACCGCTTCAGTAGCAGGCGCTCTATCCACTTGACCATTGTGCAAATGTAATTTCAAAATGTTTTCAAGATGATAATCAATTTCGTCCCAGTTTGTGCGATTAAGTGACGCAATGTTTTTCAGGCTTCTGCCTGCCTTTACATGAGGAATAAATTCAATTCAAAAAATTCGCAATAATTATTTGCTAATTAATCAAAACAAATTTTATCGCAAAATATACTGAATTAGCTATGGTGCGTGAGTTTTGCCCCACCCCGTAGATAATATACCGAACCCATAAGACCAGAGGTGGGCACAAGTCCGTTAATCCGTTATTAACGAAGCTAACTTTTTCATTAACTCGTTAATGCGTCAAAAACTTTTTTCATGTTAACGGACTAAATTAACTTCCGTTAAGTGCTGTTAACTTCCGTTTAGGTTTTTATCATTAATATCTTGCACTGATAACATTTGTTGCGCATTAGCACGAGTTTTATAAGAAAAAGCGAGGAAATAAATGAGCTCTTGTTTGTGGCAAATAGAAAGCTGCAGCCTCATAGGTCTGTTAATTATCGCTGTTCGCAATTTCCAAAGATTTTCCGAGCGCAGCTTCATTAGTGTATTTGAACTTATTTTTATCGTAAAGTTGGATTACACAGTAAAAGGTAACTTTCAAAACACAAAAAGACCAACATAGCAATAAATTTTTCTTGCAATCAGCTCAACGATATCATTACGTGTTCTAGAAGCGAGTGAATAAAAAGAAATGTAAATTACACGCAAAATATTAACGAATTAACGGACTTTATAAACTTCCGCTAATTAAAGCCGAAAATAACGGGTTAACGTTAACGGAGGTGTGAAACTTGTTAACGGACTAGTGGTTAACGAAGCTAACGTTTTGCATTAACTTGCCCACCTATGGATAAGACACGTATAGTGTTTTTACGTTTCAGTATATTAATGCAGTAAACGAGTAATGAGTATTTGAGCTGATGTAAGGAAATGATTCCACGCAAATTCTGCGCGGCATGATTTTCTAATCTCGAAGTATTTCTTTTGTTGTTCTTTGATATACAAAGTCTTGAATAACAAAAAACTTGGAACATGACTTTTTGAGATAGTGAGGGGTCAGAAGACCAAGCGCTTGTGGCAGTGATGAGAAGTTAGTCGATCAGTTACCATATGTTGATTGAATAGTTTATTTTGCTTGAACACTTTCAGAAATTAGCCTACTTGCACTTACGTACTTTTAAAATGACTACTTTTTTTACTCTTACTCAAGTACCAGTTTTGGTCAGTGCTTTACTTCAAGTAGTTTTTTCTCAGAAACGAAACTTTTACTTGATTACAATTTTCGAGTACTTTTACACCAGTGGCTGTGAGAATATATTTATCATCCAACTACGACAATAGTGACTAGACACACAGTCGCAGCTTGTAGGCCGCGAAAATTATGTTGGTGACAACCTCCAAAGTCTGATCGGCGACTTTTGAATATCACGTTGGTGAGTTTAGCATTGAGTTAAAGATTTGGAATATCGATTGGTAATCGATACATTCTTGGCTTTTCTGTTATCGATTACTGCAAATGCCTGGCTTTCAATTTTTGCTATCGATTATCGCCTTTTCGATGCTTTTTGCTTGCATATTATCGATAGGTAGAATCTTTATACTTCACTTTTGTTTTTATTGAGTCTGCCTAAGCTTATATCGTTTCGTTTCTCTTGTGCTATATTGCTCTTTACAATCATCCTAAAAGTGTATTTTTTATATCCTTTATAGTACGGTAATGATAGTTTTTCCTCTCACAAGTTTCATTTAATGGTCAATACAGCAAATATTTTAGTACATCCTAAGGAAAAATAGAATAAAAATGTTTGTTCGCATTTCGGCATCAATTACTAATCTTTGCTGTTTGTTTATTATATCTTTCTTTTTGTTTCTTTGGTCTTTGTTTTTTGTTTCTGATATCGACAATTCTTTGCTTTTTGTGCGAATTTTCGATATCGACTCGTCTGCTTTTAAACAGTATCGACTTCCTACCCAGGTTCAGGGTACAAGAACTTCTATCTTGGACTTTTCTCGAATCACAACAATATTATTTATTTGTTTTGAGGCTCAAACATGTATTTTATGGATTTTTATCGCTTATTTAAATCGAATGACTTAAATATTCACATCCGCGAAATGTTAACACACACTTAAGAATTTAACACAGTACCAAAACTGAAAGTGATGAAAGAGCTAGAAAGGCGGAAAGAAGTAACATACGATAAACTCCATTCTACCATCTTTAAAAACCGCTAAAACAGCTTTGAGATGCGCTGAAACGAAGATTAAAACAGTTCTCGTAAAAATATATCAGCGACGTAGGCAGATAGAGCAAGAAATCACTAAACATTGCAGGCACCCACTAGATTCACAAAATCGATATCACGACGTGCTATCGCAAAGCGTTATGCGAGGCAGGGCAATGATTGATACTGAGGAGTCAAATTCAACACATAGTTGCCCCACATTGCACCATCGAACGACACGTAAGAATACCAAGTTTTATTTGCAATTCAAGTCAACTATGCGGCTGACCATTGTGAAAAACACTTCTTTCATTATGAGATCATTCCGCGTCACACATTGAACCGGTGCAAAAGTATTCACTGAGGTAGCTTATCCGATGGATGTACAGTGGAGAGATTTGCTAATAAATCGATAGCAACCTCCAATTTTCGGGGCAAGCGACTGTTATTTAAAAAAATTAATTAATACACACAAGCACGAAGCAAACTAACTTACAATCATAGGTGGGCACGGTACTTTGCAAACCTACCGCGGTACTGCTACTTTTCTAAAAATAGTACCGCGGTACCGGTACTTTCAAATTAAAAGTACCGCGGTACTTTTCAAAAAAAATTGACCTAATCGACCTCGTTTAGGGGATAGTAAATCATCGCTTTAAGCGATTTGGTTCGTTTCCGCGACTAGTGCGAATTGCGTAGACATACAGTTTGTTTTAGGGAAAGTTTGCGTGGACACACAATTTAATTTCTTGCCGCTGAATTTGCTGCTTGTTCGAAGCCACCAAGCACACATAATCATCATAAAGCGCCTTATCCAAGGACGCAACAATGTGGCCAGAGCTAGGATTAAACCCAGATCATGCCATCAGGGTGGTGGTGGTAGCAAAAAGCTTTTGTACTTTCTGTCGCGCTTTTGGGGGGCTCTCAAGGTTCTTTGTCTCTTCTGATATAAAAAAGCTTTTTAGCTTAAGCCGTTAAAATATTTATTTTTTGTAAGGTTCAATTTTGGGGGTTCAAAAAGCGGTGAATTTGGAGGTCCTTGGGGGTGGCACCTCCACACTATTTGTCTCTTAAATATCTACTGATATCAAAACAACTAGCTCTATAGCTTAGGCCGTTCAAACAATTGATTCTGTGGGGTCCCAGTGGGGGGTGTACGGACAGCGGCACCCTAAAACTATGCCAAAATATTCGTCCCTTGAATATCAACTGATATCAAAACAATTGGTTAGCTTAAGCCGCTCAAAAAATGGTTTGGGGGGGGCACCAAAGTATGTCAAAATATTTGCTTCTTGGATATCTATTGATAAATAAAAAAGTTTTCTAGCTTAAGCGGTTCAGAAAAATTGACTTCTGGGGGTTTAATTTGTGGGCTTTCAGGAAAGTGGCACCAAAAACTTTCAAGAGACAAAACTATGTTTTTAACTCGATAATTTAGCACAAAAATTGTGTTGTTTCGCCCTTTAAAACCTGTTAGAAGAACGTACTATGTTCAGGAAGAAAAAAACTCATCGCAGCCAAAGCCAAATTAAGTCGGTTGGTGCAAATGAAAGGATTTTCTAAGATAAGGTTTCTGTATAAGTATAATCGGGTAAAATACTTTTAGTTTTAACCTTACGGTATTATACACCGTTTTTACATGAGAACGTCTTCTACGCCAAACGTTTCAGACACATGAAAGCCAAAAGCAAATATGAAAGAATGCCTGCACTGCAGTAACGTGCAGTAAATACTTCTTCAAGTCTGATGTGATGAGTATACATTACGTAAGTCGTCTCTTACAATATCCTTAGCGGTTTTACTTTTT
This sequence comes from Trididemnum nubilum, assembly GCA_963965965.1. Taxonomy (NCBI): domain Eukaryota; kingdom Metazoa; phylum Chordata; class Ascidiacea; order Aplousobranchia; family Didemnidae; genus Trididemnum; species Trididemnum nubilum. The sequence continues at coordinate 39,469,958 of OZ014487.1, read as the reverse complement.
ATCTCGCTGGTGCATGGATATTGGTAATTCATCACAGTGCCATTGTAAGAAAATGTCAATTTCCCAAAAGGGCCAGCAAATTGCTAAATGCTAAGTTAAAACAAAAAAATCCCTCCCAAAATTAAAATAAAATTGAAGTACCGGTACCGCCAAAAAATAGCAAAGTACGGCGGTACCGGTGTCAAAAAAGTACCGAAGGTACGGCACCAAGAAAGTACCGCGGTACTGCCCACCTGTCTTACAATGAGGATCCTATAAAAATATATGTACAATTAGGATTGAATGTTATTAAATAATCGAAGAGCAAAAACGATTGCCAGAACAGAACACAGGAATTTATTAAATACGTTTTGCTTTAACAGCATCATCAGTAGAATAAATCACAAATTTTACAGCACGATTTTATATACAAATATATTTTATATACGTCGAGACCAGGTGGCCACGGCTTGGCAGATTTCCTTTAATAAGAAACAATAAATTTAGAATTGAGGCTGGCTGTTCTTAAATTTTCAGTCCATTAAGGAAGTGACACAAATCCCTTCCTATTAGGTTAAAAGTTGTTTTATCGTTATCGAAATAGTCTTTAAGCAAATCAACCACGGCTGTGTAGAAATGGCACTGCATTACATAAACGTGCCGTTTTTTTTTTAATTTGACCAGTGTTCTTAAATTATTTTTTCATGCCAAGGCTGGATACAGAGGTAGATAGCCACAACATGAAGATGGCCAGCAAACACAACTTCAGCCAATCGAGACAACTGGGGAAAGCGCCAGGAAAATAATAGAGGTTAGAATTGAAAGCAGTTAATTTTTTTGCTACATCGAGCTCAAAAAGTGAGGCCATGGTACAGATGATTAAACTGGATTTCATTTAGCCGCAAGTACCAAGTATTCAGACCAAGGCAATAGGAAAATATGCACTATGCAAGATCTTTCAAAAGAAATGGAGGATTTCAATAAAACTGTTAAATTTGAGTAAATAAATTGCATAGCTTTTTGATTGCGAAAAAAAGCAATAATTATTGACATCGCGAACTTTGCATAGAATTAGCAGATATGATTTGATCATTTCTTAGGTAGGTATCAGCGCAAAGCGAGTAATCAGTTCATTAAAACAACACCAGTCCAGTAATATGCACCCCAAAAACAAACTCAGGAGGTTTTCTTTCAAAGTTTTTCCTTGACAGTTACGTACCACAGCTCATCAAAAAGTAGCCATGTCATAGACAACTGCAGTTGGCGGAGAAAATGGTAGCTAGTTCGTTGCAGCAAAATATTACGGAAATGCCACTCGTACAACCAACGTCAACAACATGCCAGTATAAGCCTGCCAGCCGTATTCCACAGCAATGAATCGTAGGTCATTGTTGACCAGAAACCACCTTTGGTAATCGAAGCAACTTCTCTTGAATGGCTGGGTCCTTAGTAGATTGCAAATATCACATTCATTATTCACAATTAAGACTACGTCTAATTATAATTTCATTTTGAAGGATTACACCACAGATACAAAGAATTACGTAAAATCACAGCGATTATTGATGAACCATGTAACTCGATCAGATAACGAAGACACCTTGCAGATCGGAAACTTTTTGTGATCATCACATTCACTTTCATCGAGCGTTTGCAACAAGTTGCATTTTTCTGCCCCTGGCACCAGCACAGCTACGTTCTTTGCCATTTGGATGAGAGGGTACGTCATAGTCATACGCTTTTGCACTGTAGCGTCAACATCATCGGCAATTGCGACGAGCCTGGAAAATTTCAATTATTTCAGAGCAACACGTATGAGGTAAAATTGAGCTTGATGGTGCCAAATTGAACTTTCTTAAAGTGTGGCAGAAAGCTTAACAATGCTCGCAATTTTTGGCTGGACAATGGATATTGATAGTGAAAATGGTTTGAATGCCAAATAAATTTGAAATTTATTACAGTGTTTACACATTATTATTTATCAGGTCGTCATCAAAACTACATACTAATGGTATTACCTTTTCGTTTCATTTAGAACTTCATGAAAAGGAAATAGAGAAGCAGTGTGTCCATCCATTCCCACCCCAAGAACAACAAAATCAAGTTTCGGTGAAGTGCCAACATGCAGCCGCAACCATTTCTCGTATAACCCCGCTCCAGCCTCACTGCATAAAGCTTGTGGCGATGTCTCAACAGGCATAGAATGAATGTTTCTGAATTTCAACCCATGGATATTATCAATGAATGCAGAACTCAGAGTGTTAAGATTTGACAGCGTTGAGTCCATAGTACACCTTTCATCCACCTGCCACACGTGAACAATATGCCACGGAATGGTTTCCGAAATGGCAACAAGCGCTTCGAAGAGTGGTAAGGGAGAACTTCCGCTAGAAACTGCTAAGTGAAAATTCTTCTTCGATTCCGCTGCAGTCTGAATTGCTGAAGCGATTTCTTCAGCTAAAGTTTTTGAAATATCGGCAACTGTTCCTATTATTACACTGTTTCCTAAAAACTTTTTCTCTTTGTTTGAATCCCAGGTCGGATGTGTGTAAGCCATTTCATTGCTGTCGAATTGAAAATCTAGCAAATTCTCAATAGCATTACCACCCGGGTACAGCTGCATTGCTGCTCCACTGTTGGTAATTACGTAATCCCAAATTTTCCAAGATTCTATCAAGGCAGGTGAAGTGATGAAATGTTCTTGGTGACCCAGAAATACTTGCTCCACGAGAAACTCGTAAGCATCATACGTAACGTTTGGAGTGAAAACTTTGAAACAAGTCAAGTTTTGGCCAAAATAGTGAAGATTTTGAAATTCAGTAGTTTCCTGCCAATTATGTGGGATGTAGGTTGTGTTAATTGGTAGGTTTCGACTGACTAATATTGCAGGTCTTCCGAGTGGGCCATACCCGATGTGAAACACCACTTCCGATCTTTGGGAGCATTCTGAAAAAATTGGCTGTGCATTAACAGTGGCTTTTATTGACAAGGCAAGTCCAAGGCAGATCAATTGGTTAAAAACGAAGCTTTGAACTTTCTCCAAACGGCAAAGACCGAGTATCAATACAAGCCTGGGGTCTCTTTAAATGACATCTCTTCCAAATACGTTTTCTTCATTATGCTGGACCTCATGTCTGTTTTTTGAGAACAAAACAAGAAATAATTACACTAAAGTAAACACAATTATGAGCACATATTTGTCTACAGCAACTATAGACAAACATTAACAGCTGTAAACACAGCTTTGCAAACAACATGCATAACGTGCCAAAAAAGCACAATCTTGAAAAACATGCAATAATGAGGAAAAAATTGAGATGCAAATCAAAAAGTATCCACTTACTGTGATTAGTGTTGACAGCGAATACTTTATCTTTGAAAAGGATTCGGGCATAACTTGTTCGTTCTTCTAATTTCTTGCCAGCAAGCAAAATAATAGGCACATCCTTCATCCGTGATGAATTTGCTTCGAGTTTGACACCTGCAAAACATTAAAAAATATCAAACACGTCACATACTCAATGCTTCACTAGTACACAGTCTTCGCAGCTTCCAAAGTGCTCGACAAATTCAGTTACTGAACTTCCAGTGTCACAGTAAACGTTTATATTTTCTATGACTTTGTTGTGCCATGTAACATTCATTGCATGACATAGCAAGAATTTTCCAAGTGTTTCAACCTGAAGCTCTGTTCCAAAAAGATAGCATCAAGCATTATTAAAGGCGGACTAAATTCAGCAAAACAAAACAAAAAAAGGAAAGTATAACGTAGAAAATTTCAACAAGATCATCACTAAATCACATAAAAACAAACGTCATTTTAGCTACATTAATCTCCTCTAGTTTGACACAAGATGAAGAATGCCTTACTTTTCCAGAACCATTTTGAAAAAATAGTTTTGTAAACGTTTAAGAGTTTTAGAATCACCTGCAAATGTAGGTGTGGCAGACTTGGTGGCTTTGGGCTTCAACTCTTCATTAACATGATACAAATAATCTAAACAACTTTTGCCATTACAACAAATTGAAATGCACTAATAAGTAGGATTTTGCATGCTGTCAGGAAAAAGATTTTCTTCAAAGAGCAGCCATTCAATTATTAGGGTTACACAAAAAAACTTACTCTCTGATCTGGCTGTATGCTGGCAAAAAGTTGCGTTCGGGGTCGAAACTAACACCAATACAACAGTTTTTAATTTTGGTTGTCATCTGATGCCTATTTTCCCTACGTTTCCATGGAAACGATCCAAAATTTCAAAAAAATTGGCATAACTCAAGAGCCATTGAAGATAGAAAGCTCCAACACATGTCATAAGTTGCAGAAGATCCAAGTTCCTATCAGTGTTTAACACATTTTGTGGGTCTAGGGAATGTAGTGTAGTTTTTAAAATATTGCTAATACACTAGTTTAAGAAAATTCGCATTAAAAAGTCTTTATATTTTAAAGTTTTTTGCTGTTTGCTAGCACTTTGTATGACTAATATTTTGATGCAACGTCACACAGTAAACATTTAAGTACTCGTATGGTGTAAACCTTTTAACAAAGCATTTGATAATAACTCAAAACATTATCAGCATAATTACAAGTGCACAACACATATGCCAAACGAAATACACATTTAGTTCATTGACAATGCTTTGGACAAAAAGTATAGGAGTGTAGCAAGGTAGCGGTGATACTGACACCATATGTGCATCGAAATTATAGTTTTTGGAAGTATTGTTTCATTCCCCTTTTTGTCACTCTTTCTGTTGATGTAGTAACTGAAGTTCCTTGTTTTTCTCTAAGTTCCTTTATAATCTTAAAAATGTTTTGTTTTGCTGTTGAGTTACGAGTGAGTTTGTCATGAAACTCAGCAAGAAGACTTGGGCTCGTTTAGAAGCATCATTGACTACTGGAATCGCTTAGATTATGGTTTTAACTTTTAAATAATTTGAATTTCGGCTCCAAAGTTTGAGATTTGTAGTAAAAAACTTGTACCAGTATTAGATTGGAGCAGTTTGAACAAAGTCCAAGAGTCTTTTCCAATAAGATTATGAAGTTGAGTTCGTTGTTGAAGATCCGGTATTTGCTGGACTCTGGTGTTCAATGGAAATCCTTTATCTCACTAGTACCGCTACTTCAACAGTTCTTCGGTCATTTTCTGCTTTTCAGTTGAAGAAGTTTGATCACTAAACAGAGCAAAAATAATTAGGCGTTAAAAAGGTACCACAAATGTTTGTCAAATAAACTGAACTAATTTCAACAAAAAGAGGAGATATTGTTGTAAAACATTTTCGCATGTCTTTAACAAAATTTTTCAACTGGGAATGCAGCTTCAAGTTATAGCCTGGTATAATGCATCAAACTCTTTGGATTCTGCAACAAATGACCTGAAGCTGCTTTCACAGTTGAGAAATTTTATTAAGAATATGCAAAAATATACTACAATAATACCTCCACTTTTTGTTGAAATTAGTTCAGCTATTTGACAAACATTTGTGTACCTTCCTGAATGCCTGGTTATTTTTGCTCTGTTTAGTGATCAAACTCTTGAAACTAAAAAACAGAAAATGGCCAAAGAACTGTTGAAGAACTAGTGTGATGAGGAATTTTCATCAAACACCAGAGTCCAGCAAATTGTCGTTGTTGTAGCACATATTTATCCTTCTGTCACTGGACAACATCAGACGCTACATATTGGACAATTTGCGCACTTTTCATTGCAATGACTACTTTGTGCTTAAAGGAATCCGTACCTGTATAGGAATTTCCTGTGATCCAGTGTTTCTGCGAATTTCTTCGAATTCTTGTCCACTAAATTTGCTGCTTGTTTGAAGCCACCAAGTAGGGATAATCGTGGTAAAGCATCTTATCCAAAGACACAACAACATGAGCAAGGTGCGGGTTGAAGCCAGATCATACAATCAGGATCTAAAAACAACGCCTTTTATCTTCTTGGTCACGCTACTAACTAAATGCCAGTTCTTCAACAACGAACTTAACTTTATAATCTTATTGGAAAAGACTCTTGGACTTTGTTCAAACTGCTCCAATCTATTACAGGAACAAGTTTTTCAACCAAAAAAAAATTCCAAACTTTGGAGCCGAAATTCAGATTATTTAAAAGTTAAAACCATAATCAAAGTGATCAATGATGCATCTGAACGAGCATCAAGTCTTCTTACTGAGTTTCATGACAAACTCACTCGTAACTCTGCAAAACAAAACATTTTTAAGATTATAAAGGAACTTAGAGAAAAACAAGGAACTTCAGTTGCTACATCAACAGAAAGAGTGACAAAAAAAAGGAATGAAACAATACTTCTAAAAACTATAAATCAGATGCACATATGGTGTCAGAGCCACCGCTACCTTGCTACACTCCTATACTTTTTGTCTGCAACATTGTTAACAAATTGAATGTGTATTTCGTTTGGCATGTGTGTTGGGCACATGTAGTTATGCTGATAATCCTGCAACACTCTAATACTTTTTGTCCAAAGCATTCTCAATGAACTCAATGCGTATTTCGTTTGGCATGTAACCATGTGTGTTGTGCACTTGTAATTATGCTGATAATGTTTTGAGTTAGGGTCAAATACCTTGTTAAAATGTTTACACCATACGAGTACTTAAATGTTTACTGTGTGGCGTTGCATCAAAATATCAGTCAGTCAAAGTGCTAGCAAACAGTAAAAAGCTTTAAAATATAAAGACTTTTTAATGCGAATTTCCTTAAACTAGTTTATCAGCAATTGTTTAAAAACTAGTACATTACCTAGACCCACAAAATGTGTTAAACACTGATAGGAACTTGGATCTTCTGCAACATTTGACATGAGTTGGAGCTTTCTATCTTCAATGGCTCTTGAGTTATGCCAAGTTTTTGAGATTTGGATCATTTTCATGAAAACGTAGGGAAAATAGGCATCAAATGACAACCAAAATTAAAAACTGTTGTATTGGTGTTAGTTTCGACCCGAACGCAACTTTTTGCCAGCATATAGCCAGATCAGAGAGTAAGTTTGCTTTGGTACACCCTATTACACACTGTAATTTTATTAGTGATTACACGCATGCAGTACACTGTTATTCTAGACACATCAACACCATGGTATAAGAGTTGGCTTCGCAATGACTTTATTCGTATGAACCTAGTTTAACTCCAGCAATTGTCACTATGTTAAATTCTTGTTTAAAAAGTGATGTTATTGCAGATTACAGGATCTGGATTTCTGATTTATTCCCTGGCCTTTAGTTTATATGTCCAAATTAACCATGCTTGTTAAGAAGAATCAAAAATTAGCTCATTGATCATTAATTGACCAAACAAAAACAAGAAACTAGTAGAGTGGTAATAAACAAAGGAAGGTTGATAATTTAAATTATTGTAATTTTTGCCAAAAAATCAAATAAATCAACAAATTCTAATTTAAATCAGATTTTTTTGAAGTTTTTTCAATTGTTTCGAAGGAGGTGCAATCAATATTTAGTAGCTTCCTAAATGATTTTCGAAAAAAAAACATCATATTGACTAAATAAAATTTAAATCAAATCAAATTTGACTATACTGTAGTTATTATTTAATTTAAATCTATGCTGTGCTGTAATATACCATATTATTTTTGCTGAAATGGTTTGGGCACATTTAAATCTGTTTTATGACTCAATAGCTAATTGTTACATAAGAATGAAAAAGTTGCTTTCAAATCAAAAAATTATTGAAATCTTATTAACAATATAAAAACATCGTCAATTTTGAGCAAGGTGACTTTACAAGTTCATTCAATCATGATTTTTATTCATTAATTTAAATGGTGATAGACGTCTTTAATTTAAATAGACGTCTCCATTTTATTAGAATTAAATTCAAGTAAATTAAATTCTATTTAAATCCTTGATTTAATGAAATGAAGCAACCCTAAAAGCAAAGCTTTCTATACCTTTGTATTGTCCAACCACTAAATTCTGAGGTGAGATGCTCGAGATTGATCGAATGGTTTTTATTTTACTCCTGTTGATTTCATCACTAGAAGTAAAATTTGTTGGCAAGTCCATTATGAGCAAATATAATATTTCGGACAAATGGTTTTGCATTACATCAGCTATTACCCCATACTTGTCGAAATAACTTGTCCGACCTGAACACATTGAAGCTTCTGTGTTCAAACACTAACAAACAAAATAAACGTAACAGGTTGCAGAAGGTTATTTGTCTCCATCATGGTGAAAGTGAAAGAGAGGAAGGATATTGTTCTAAAATACCTGTACAGTGATTAGAGAAATTTTAGTTCATGTTCAGTAAAAATAAGTAACGTACCAGCATCATACTTTTGCTTGTTGACAAATAATCATTAAAAATCAAATTAGCCAAACCAAAAAAAATGCAGAACATACAAACTTGAGAAGTGGTTTAAATCTCGAACGAGGTGAGACATCACTAGGTAATTTCAAAGAGATACTGATTGAAATCGGTTTTACTGAAGAAATGAGAACTACTTGAGGTAATAAAAAGGTGGCCCAAAGCTTTTTCCTCAATTCCCTTTATCCACAAAAATTTGTTTTAATCCATTTGACAATGTACCATTGGCAACCCTGCATTTTGCAATTTTGTGACATTACAAAAAACCTACTGCAGATCAATACTAGTAGCCAAGGTCTACTGGCACCAGTAGCAGTAGCCAAATTTTTAGATTTGGTAATTGGCAATTCCGTATTCACTGCTACCAGTTGGTAATTGAGTTTCTTAGTCTGCAAGAATAATCGCAAAATTATGCCTTTTGTGATGTCACAAACTTACAAAATGCAGGGTTGTCAGTGGCACGGAGTTAAACAGATTAAATCAGACTTTCAGAAATAAAAAAATTGAGGATTTCAAAGGTTAGGAGCACCCCTTTATTAACTCAAGTAGTTCTCATTCCTTCAATGAAACCGACTTCAAATGGTATCTCTTTAAACAATAATATTTTATGTTTTCATATCAGATATTACACTCAGAAAATCATTTACATATTAACATGGGGAAAATATAAAATAACACTATTGATCACAATAGCGCGATCAATTTGTGTAAAATGAACATGCCTCTTTGCAGGTATTTATGAATGACTTTTGTGATCACTAGAAACATGCCTTTGAATGAATTGCTATCAAAGTTAAGGCTAATAAGTTTGTGTGGTAGATAGGGATATGCCCGTGCCAGCCAAAGGATTACATAAAAATCACAAACAAACAAAATTTTTAAGAATGAAGCTTCTGCTCCATGGCCTTGAATCCTAAGCATCAGAATAACACAGTAGCAAGTTTTGCAACAGAACATAAAAGTTTTTAGCAACAGCATTACAACTCACATAATTCGCAAAAAAAGATGTGTTTTTAAATTTTGAGCCAATATAAATATCTGACGTAATTCTTGTTACACACTACAGACTAAGAAACAATGATTTGAATGTTTGCTTTTAATTTGTCCTAAGTGCTGCTTGTAGTATTTTCATTATTTCAAAGATAATTAAAAGTAAAACGATTTGAAATCCACTGCGACAACTGATAAAAGCCTAGCTAAAAGCATCAGCAAATAATACATACAGTAAACACTTCATAACAAATCAAGTTTATCACCTTTGGCATCAACTAATTCCTTCATGATGATTTCGATTCTTTCAACAAACTGATTATTTAACATTGCATTAATTTTGGGATTTATTGCACGAAACGGTAAAATTTCTTGAACAGTTTGTTTTCCAAGATAATGGTCAACTCTGAAAAAAAAACAAATGTAGGTATTCTATTTTTCGTCTATTTTTTTTTTTTTTTTCAGTCTTCTTGCTTAAATATGGTGTAGGCTATGATAACCAATTAACCATTGACACAAAATGAAGATAAGAAAAAATTTATACTAAAGCATATCTGATGAGAATAAAGTAACCATAACTCTACCTCAATCAATCATCATCAGTGCCAGTACTGTACCGATTGTTATCGGTTATGCACAGCAAGTTCCACAAAAATAACTTGAAACAGTTTGCTTTGTTAGGTACTGAACCAGATTATTTTTACACAGCAAAAAATTTTAATTCACCCTAAATTAATGCAAAAGCAATTAAGTTCTTATCCTTAATTCAAAATTAAATCTACTCACCGATATATTTCCCTACTGAGAAGGAATTTTTCAACAAAATTAGCTAAATCAATTACTGATGCTTTATTGTGCCCAAATGGTTTTTCGATTACAACTTTGAGTGTCCCAGTTCCTTCTGCAGGCCGGCAATGTGAAGCAATAAAGTTTGATATATTTTTGTATGCAAAAGGAGGCACAGACAAATAGAATATAGATTGATATTCACAAGAGTGACCTTTGTGGCAATGATTTTCTATTGAAGAAGCAGCCAAGGACAGGCAATGTTTAGAGTAGTCCTGCTCATTTTTAAGCTGAATATAATGAATTTTTTTTACAAAATCATCCGAAAACTCTTGACAATTAAAATCCTTTGTGCCAGTGCACCTCACACCAGTTTTTAAAGCATCTAGCAATTTTTTTCCTCCAATAGTAACATTTTTTGGGCCAGCACCAAAAACGTTGAAAGTCAAATCATTCTTCATTAAATGTTTAACATACAGTTTGAAGAATGCATGCCATAAATACTTTTTTGCTAAATCGCCATATCCTCCAACCAACGTGATATCGACATGATTGTGAGCCTTACATCGCAGCAAATTTAAAACCAAAAATAAAAATATTAACTGCAAGAGTTTCATAACTGCCACTCCTACCACTCTGAAACAAATACAGTAGCCTAGGCCTCTTACTGTGAACTGCAGTGATAACTGTGGTCAGTTTGTTGTCTTTAGTCTAAGTCTAATACCCTTGCAAGAAGGTAGACAACATCATCAAACACTGCACCAAAATTAATCGCCAAACAAACAGGAAAAATACAATTATTGAACAAGCAGACAACATCCTGGTACAGTAGATGCATAATCAGTAATGCACCTTCAGTATAATCAATGAAAATGTCGAATGCAAGAGGAAAAATATTACTGTGCACTTGATAAAAAGGAAAGGCTGGCACACGTTCCGTGCATGCAGACACATCATAGCCTAATCTAACTCTAATCCTAGCCCCAACCCAAACCAGTAATAATCAAAACAAAATTTCCGAAAATGAGTGATGTCACCGGAATCTTTGTTTCTTTAACCACATACATTCTGTGCGCCAAGTTACTTCTTAATAAAAAATCTAATCATCAAATACCGCTACCAAAGTATCGATTGGCCTATGCAGTAAAAACTACTTCAGATTTGAGAGCAAAATTGTTAACGAAGCAGATTCAGCAAAATTTATGGTAGGTCTATTCATTTCTTATTAAGTGATTTATTTAATATCACCAGAAGGCCTATTCATTTTTAGACCTTTTGTTAAATTTAACCTCTCTATTACTTTATTGCCCACTTTTCAGTGAGGGTTGCGAGGGCAGCAGCTCGAGATTAAGCCATGACACTTCACAGTTTTGTCACCTCAGGGATATCTAGGCAACATCGGGATGTGAAGGCTTTTTTTGCCCTTGACATTAGAAGGGTTATTAGCGGGTACGTGGCTTTGCAGCTTTTGTGCGATAATTTGAGTTTTACTAATAAAACAATAGCAGTCGGTAGCGAAAACACTAAAAAATCTTTCAATTAAATGACTTTAGATGCAAAACTATACAAAAAAAATTTAGTTAAATATTTAAAGCTATAACAGATTTGCATACAGCACAAGTCATAAAAAGTTAGACAGTACATTTGCATTAAAACAGTTTCCTTAAGTTCATTCTTTTACGACGAATTTAATAATTAATCGCAGACCTTTAGAAAAAAGAGTCACTATAACACTGAAAAAAACAAGTGGGAGAAATGCACAGAATACTGTACGTACGGTATAAAATAGTAGTGCATTTTACATCTAAATTAAATAAAAACATACAGTATTCAATAGTAGTCACAAACTTTTACTCAACACTGTAGCTATTACCAAAATTCAACGTTACAATAAGCTAATACTGATTTCAAAAAAATATCTGATGTCACACCACAAAAAAATTGTAATACAATTACTTTCAAAATTAGCTGTCAAAAGTTTTAGACATCTGAATGCTTACAACTTGGCTCGTTGCAAAGCTTTCTCGTAGTTCGCTGTATTTTTGCAGGTGGCTCTGATTTTCTGCAGCTTAAACTTTTTAGTTTATTCTTTGCAAAGCAATTGAAAGCAGTTTGGAAAACCAGTGCAAGGTTTTCATGGTTTCAGGTACAACGCTTGTTAAGGACAGCAGCTGATGAACAAGAAAGATGCAACAGGACAATTCCATAATTATGTGTGTGACCAGCTTAAAGATAATCCTGGTTTATTTTCCAATTAAAAATTAGTTAGAAAGACTTTTGTTTGTGCTGAAATTCTACTAACATAAAGTGAATAAAGCACCTAGTTTTGATATGATTGTTAGGAGAAATATACTCAAGGAAAAGGATATTAGTGAATGATGTGTGTGACACACAGTAGAGACATAACAGAGTCAATACATCAAATCTCTGTGAATTGGTATATTCAAGGCATATGTGGATAAAAAATAATGATCATTGCATTCTTTTACTTTTTAAATTTCACCGATATAACTACTATACATGGAAGTCGGAAGTGTGGTAGGGGGTGCAACTTCTGCCTTGCCTCTTATTTCCTCCAATCTGGGGAAAAGGGGGGGGGGCAGTCTTTGCCCATCCAAATTGGCACTACATGTACAATTCAAATATAAAAAAATCAGATGTGAACTTCTAATTATAAATTTTGAATTTCAATAAGTGCCCTTTTAACATCTAAACCTTACCTTTATTTAAATTTTGCAACTCCAACAAAAAAAACAACTTCAGACACCCATTAGGGTGCACCATTTGCCCCATAAAATTAAAAACGTTGTTATTTCAAGTCTACCTTTTTTTTGGTGGTGAGGATAGCTACAAAAATGACTTCTGTAAAATTTTAAGTTGATCGGATTATATTTCACCCCCCCACCCAGAGGTTAAAGTTGGTTGTTATGCCCGTTTTTTTGAAATATTTGCCACTAGGTGGCATTGTGTATTAGTTAGCCTTATTCAAGGTATTTAAAAAGCTAGCTCTTCTACTGTCCATTCGTTTAAAAAAATAACTGTTTAAATTCGACCAGTGGTTTTTGAGATATGGGGAATTTTGATCTTCCCAAAACTCAATACTGCCACTAGCGGTGAAAATGTAATTTTCAATAATTCTTGAATTACTCTTTCAATTTAGATAAAATTGGTGTCTATCCCCCCATTTGCTGGGGTGGCGATTTCAATTTTAGTTCTTGTTTTCAGTGTTTTGGCCACTAGAGGGTGCAAAGCATGCTTTTGAAAAGGATTTTTTGCACTATGCCTAATACTACTCCATCTTAGCAATACAGCTTGTGACTTAGCACCGCAAGGGAGAAGCTTTAACCAGAAGGCAAGCGTTTTCTGATACTAGACCCTAGCTATCTTTTATGTGTAGAGAAAAACCACAAATAGTAAATATTACTGAGACTTTAAATACTTAAATTCAAAGATGTGGCAAAATTCCAAGCAAAAGCAAGACACTAGTGAACTGAAGTGAGATTTTGGTGACGAAGTTAGGCTGTTAAAGTGCAAAAATGATGCAAAATTTAAAATAAAACTCTATTTTTACAGGAATTTTAAATTTATCGAACTTTAGTAATTTATCTGCTTAGTTTCAATTATAATGTCCAAAAGTGACTTGAGGAAGTTTATTCTTTGTACTACTCCGATGGATGGTGATAAAACATTACATGGTAGTCGATTACCTACAGAGCATGCAGTTCTTCTTAGTTTTTTAGCTTTTCGTCAATCTTCAGCAATAACAAAAAGAGATGCAGCCAACAAAACTGTTGAAGCTGCACTTCCCTTTTTCCTTAAAGCAGGCATTCCAACACTCCAAAAACATAAAATGGCAGAAGCAATCGAAAAGTTAGTGGCTGAATTTGAAAATATTTTAAAAATTAAGCCTGCTGCAAGAGATTCAGGCAAACCAAAAGAACGAATTGAAAAATTTTAAAAACGAATCCACCAAACAACTATGAAATTTTGGCCTCTAAATGTTTTGGAACTAATCAGCAATGAAGAAGATAAGGCATTTCTAATATCCATGATGACTGACAGAAAAGCATCAATGGCAGGAAAAGATACTAAACTGAAGAAACAACAGGAAAAAAAGCAAAACAGGAAGAAAGAAGAAGCTAAGAGATTGAAAAGATGGGAAGACAAACGAGCAGTCACTTCTTCTGTAGCTTTCAGTGACAGCACATCCACTGATGGCTCTGCAGGTGATTCTCTGAGTGAAGAGGAAAGTTTTATGCCTCAGTCTTCTTCTGACCGCAAGCATAAAAGGTCAGTAAAAACTGGTGTTCAGGTTCATATACCTCCAGATATTTTGAAATCCCCAGCAGTTGTTCAAGCACTTGTGCGAAATAAAGTTTCGTCAACTGCTATTTCTGCTGTGATGCACGAAATCATCACAGTTGCAGAAGGGGACCCATCCAAATTGAGTTTGAGCTATACCACAACAGAAAGGTACAAACTTGAAACTATCCAGAAGATCTCTGAAAAAATAGCTGAAAACTGGGTTCCACCTTCAATTGCAAATATTCACTGGGATGGCAAACTCGTGGATACAGCCGATAAAACAAATATAGTTGAAAGATTACCAATTCTTCTTTCAGGCATTGGAGGAATCAAGCTATTAGGGGTGCCTGCTATCCCCTACAAATCATCATCAGCAGGTGAAAAAATAGCACAGGCTTCCTTGGAACTCATTAAAATTTGGGATTGTGCCAAAAGCTTGCGTGGTATGGTATTCGACACCACAAGCTCAAATACAGGTGCACAAACTGCTGCATGTGTGTCGTTGCAAAATGCTCTTTCAAAACCATTGCTTTGGTTTGCTTGTCGCCATCACATTGGCGAAATTATACTAACCCATGTTTGGGCTGTGCTGAATATTGAGACATCTAAAAGTCCTGAAATTTCTTTGTTCCAAAGATTTCAGAAGTTTTTTCCCGCAATTTCAATTGCAGACAAAAACTTTGATATTTTTGATAGAACACAAAATGTATCCAAAAATGAAGAGATTATCGCATTATGTAACAGCTACCTTGCTCAGCCCACCAGTAGAGACGATTACAAGGAGCTTGTTCAGCTAACACTCCTCTACCTAGGTGATGCCGAAACCAAAGCAACATTTACAGCTTTCAGCCGACCTGGCGCGCTGCACAAAGCAAGGTGGATGGCTAAGCTTTTATACGCCATCAAAATGGATTTACTTGGATCAACAATATGTGATAACTTGGAAGGTATATATGTCTTAAACAAAACAACATAACAGTACTTTAGGCTATTAGCTAGTACAAAATAAAACACTAACGATTTCGCTGGAAATATTGCTAGGTGTAATGTGACTCGACAGTACTACTGACCTCATGCTATATTTGTTTATATGCTTATTTTGAACGGCAACCTTTTAGCCTTGATAATCATCAATGTTGAATTATAAATAATTTGCATTTTATGTTTAGGAAAGGTCTTCGGAAGAGGGCAATTGAAAAAAATTCGTCGCTTTGTAAAATTTGCCATATTTTGCTACATTCCTTGGTGGCTTACTGCTACAGTGTCATCAGCTGCTCCAAAAAATGACCAATTGCTAATAAATTCTTTTCTTGAATATCAAGAAAAAGATCAAGTTATTGCTAGTACAGCTCTCAAGAGCTTTGAAAGGCACCTGTGGTATTTAACAGAGGAGCTTGTGCCATTGTCTCTTTTTTGTTCAAGCGTTGAAAATTCCGCTAAGCAAGCAATAGCACAAAAAATGCTCACTAGAAAAAATGATGCTGTTTGTGCAAAAAGATTTGGCTGCGGATTTGGAAAACCGAAGTTTCCTTCACTTCCCACTAATCCTGTAACTAACCTTGACATTTTCATTGGTGAAGATTCCTGGTCATTCTTTCACATTTTGCAACTTGATTCATCTTTCCTTTGCCAATCCGTAGAGTCGTGGAATAAAAATGAAACCTACTTGAATGCAAAGTTGATTGTGGAAAATATTAGAGTAGTCAATGATGCGGCGGAAAGAGGAGTAAAATTAGCCCAAGATTTTAATGATGCAGCCCACAATGAAAAGCATTACCAGAATATTTTGCAAACTGTGGAAAATTCAAGAAACACAGTTCCAAACCAAAGAAATCGCAACCAAGCTGGATCTTCATGGCATTTCAGCATGCAGTGAATTAAAGTCAAGAAAACAATTATTCATTGCAATTCATTTTTTCGAATGTAAACAGTGGTTTGCTTTTATTTTGTACCAATTTATGCAGCAGTACATTAATTTCAAATGTGGCTTGTGCTTAAGGGAAGTCTACTGTACATTTTCGTTGATTTGTTATTTCATGCAGCTAATGCTACAACATTTGAAAAAGTGGCATCGGTATCAGTTTGTTCTTCATTATGCTATAGTGAATTATTTATCAAATTGTGTAGCAATATTTTAACAGTTTGGTTAAGCTAGATAGTGTAAACCTTAGCTTCGTTATAGCTGGACTGGGCTGCAAACCACAATTACGCCCTTTAGTGACCAAAAAACTATAAAACCAATAATGATTCGATATCGCCACTCCAGCAAATGGGGGGATAGACACCAATTTTATCTAAATTGAAAGAGTAATTCAAGAATTATTGAAAATTACATTTTCACCGCTAGTGGCAGTATTGAGTTTTGGGAAGATCAAAATTCCCCATATCTCAAAAACCACTGGTCGAATTTAAACAGTTATTTTTTTAAACGAATGGACAGTAGAAGAGCTAGCTTTTTAAATACCTTGAATAAGGCTAACTAATACACAATGCCACCTAGTGGCAAATATTTCAAAAAAACGGGCATAACAACCAACTTTAACCTCTGGGTGGGGGGGTGAAAAATAATCCGATCAACTTAAAATTTTACAGAAGTCATTTTTGTAGCTATCCTCACCACAAAAAAAAAGGTAGGCTGTTTTGAGAAAAGTCGGGGCAAATGGTGCACCCTAGCACCCATGTAACACTTAACAGCAGTCAGTTTAAAGATATTTCGCCACAACTTACACTGACCAGTATGTCAGCTTATTTTCTAAAGAACAGAAATTAATAATCAGTTGAATACGGTATTTAACTTATCTGTTGATCATCACATCCAATACTTAAATTATAGAGGGGACACAGGGGGACATGTCCCCCCATCAAAAGTCAGCTTCCCCCCATCGAGATTTAGCATCTCCCTATTGAGATTTAGCATCCCCCCATCGAGATTTCAGCGCCGAATGATCAAACAAAAAAGTGCCTGTTCGCATGAATAAATCCCACCAGTTCTGGCTGAATATAGTGCCAAATTGTGGTAAAAACCTTTGTTTTTGGTCTTCACTCAATTTAGGGGAAAGAAGTACACCTTGAGTCATAATTTCCACTAAATTTCATTTGCATTCCAATTGCATTTGGTCAAAGCTGCAAAAGCGTCCCCCCATGCAAAATTTTACAGTTTAAGTACTGATCACATCTAACAATTTAAGAAGAGTATCCGCTATTCAGTTTAGGAAGTGTCTGCAGCACCGATCCGATTTCGGACACCAAATCGCTGCTGCACCGGCAGCCTGTTATATTGCTTTTTTCTCATTGCTTCGATTTAAATACGGCACTTTGACACATGAAATGCGAAGCCCAGACAGTGTAGTGGCAAGCGCACATGTCTGCCAAGCCAAGGGTTCAGGTATTCATTTGTGCCGGACGCACTTGGCAGAAATAGCGCTAGAGAGCTAATTTGCAACACAAATCAAATCAAATCAAATTTATTTTTCGAAGATGCAAGACAAATACGCTACGACAACATTGCGTATAGCAGAACATCATCAGGAAAACATGGCGAAGCCCGAAGGCTTAAAACATACAAAATTATTAGCATTATTGTTGAGATAAACTACGTCATTGCTGTATGGCCATGAAACCTTTTAGCAAAAAACAAGCAGTGCTTATGTACAAAATGTACAATCATATACAGCCATAAAATAGACGTCAAGGACAACTGGTCTAACAGCTGGATACAAAACACCAAAAAGATAAAAAGTAAAAAATAAAAAAATTTTTTTTTTAAATGAAAAGCTTAGTAACACCAAAAAAATACGATTTTTTCTGTGCAGAGAAAGACTTGTAGGCTACAAGACAGACCAATTTAGTATCACAAGAATAGCAATAAAACTGTTCTTTGTAGTTAAAATCGTTGAATTGATACACAGTATACTTAATTTGTAATGTAGCAGTTAATATTGGTAATCACTGTTGAACCTAGTTTTCAAATAACGTTTTAAATTGTTTTTGAAAGCACTTTGGCTCTGCATATTTCTTACAGTAAATGGTATAGAATTCCAAATTTTAACTCCACTACACATAATTGATTGTTGGGTGACAGTTTTGGAAAAATAGGGATAATGAAGAGACTTACTATTGCGTGTAGAGAATGTGTGCACTTGTTCATTACGTTGAAATAGAGCTAGGAACATATCAGGCAAATTGCAGTGGTGCAATTTAAACATAAAGATGCCCGTTGTCAAAATCTGTAGTTCTTTTATTGTGAGAAATTTATAATGTTTTGGTGTTTTGTGATTTATGAATGAAATAAATTTATTGCAGAGTTGTTGCATTTTCTTTACTATGGTAATATTGCCATGATTCCACACAATGATTCCATAACGAAGATAACTTTCAATTAGTGAATGGTAAATTTGCACAAGATTTTCAACGTTTAAGCAATGTTTTAATTTAGAAATTACTCCAAAAGAAGACCGTAGTTTATTTAATAGTGTTAGCATATGTGGCTTCCATGAAAGATTTTCATCAATAAGTAATCCTAAAAATGAAATTGCATGCACTTTTTCGATAGGAATATCATTGACATATAAGGATTTATTGGTTTTAATACCTTTCTTTTTGTTTGACGTGAACACTATGAATTTTGTTTTATTTATGTTTAGTGCTAATTTATTGGCAGATAGCCAATTTGTTACTAGAACCAATTCTTTTTGTGCTACATCATATAATGCATTAATATTTTTGTGACGCAGAAATATGTTTGTATCGTCAGCATACATAATAGCATCTGCTTTTTTAAGGCAGTTTTTTGAAGTCATCACATAAATTAAAAACAAAATAGGCCCCAAAATTGATCCTTGCGGAACACCAAATTTAATATCAGAAGAATTTGATAATGCTTCTCCATATTCAGTGATTTGTTTACGATTGCATGAATAACTGGAGAACCAATTATGAGCAGTACCTCGAATTCCACAATGATAGAGTTTAGCAAGTAAAATGCTATGATCAATAGTGTCGAAAGCTTTAGACAAGTCCAGGAACACTCCTAAAGTTGCTTCATTAGATTCCATGGCAGCAGTTATTTTATTAACTAAGTATGTTGCAGCCAATTCAGTAGAATAGTGCTCCCTAAAGCCAAACTGGTATTTATGAAAGAAATCATTTTTTTCCAAAAAATTGGTGAGTCTAACTTGCACAATTTTTTCAAAGAGTTTAGAAAAGCATGATAATAAGCTTATGGGCCGATAATTAGTAATGTTTTTAGAATCACCTTTCTTATAAATTGGGATTATTTTAGCAGTTTTAAAATGTTCGATAAACTTTCCTTAAGACAGCGACAAGTTAAAAATATGCGATAAAGCTGTTAAAATGTTGTTGGGGGTAATTTTATTACTGTGGATGGAATATCATCTATGCCACAGCTTGATTTTGGTTTCATGGTAGTAATTATACTTTGAATTTCTTCAGCGGAAGTGGGTTTAAAGAATATTGTGTTTAAAGTAGGTTGAGGTAAAAAGTCAGCAAATTTAGCAGCGGTCCAAGGAATTTTTTTGACCAAATTTTCAGCTATTGTTGAGAAGTAGGTGTTAAAATGGTTTGAAATTTCTGCATCATCACATATCAACTCATTGTTAATGAAAAATTGACTCTTAGTTTTGACTTTTGATTTACCTAAAAGTTCTTTTTTTTCTCCAAAATCTTGCAATTAGAGTTAGGGTTCGGACAGTGATGCCAGCTTGAGAGATAGTAAATTGAACAGCAAAATGAAATGACTGGAGCCGACGATGCCGACGGTGCAGCAGCGATTACCGGTAGATGTCAGAAACCGGACCGGTGCAGCAGACACTGCCTTCAGTTCATTTACGGAGTGATAATTTTACCAAAAATCTATTATGAAAGAGAAACATAGAGAACTGCAGCGCACCGTATTTTGTGCTGTTTTGTTGATTGCAAAGTTTCTGTGAAATAGGCGCTTCCTTTTGTATATCTGCAATGATCTCACATTCGATATTGCTCTCAACCATACATAGGACTAGTAAACTCTGCAGCCCCTATATTGATTAGGCCTCCTAACAATTGACTAATTTTGTCATACTATATTCTTAATTCTCAAATTATATTCTTATCTGCGTTTTGCAGTTATTGAGTTAACTCAAGAGCTACCCCTCTCTTAATTTTGTGCAGGTTACCTGGAACTGTTTATGTAAAAAGTATGTATAAATAAAGTACATGGTACTATTTCAATTATTTAGACTAATTCACGAAGCACTCAATTATTTACATTAAAACTTGCTAATATTTCCTAATTAGCAAATAGCAATGCAAACATGCTAAAGAGTCTGTGTAACTGCGCTATCTTAGCTCTCACTCAACTTAGATTCAAGCTGCATGAACCTGATCAAAAACAGTCACTGCCGAGACAATTATTACAAGTTCTTCAATTCTTGCAGTTTATCATTCAACAGCTTTTCAACTTGCTTTAAGCTGTTTTTTTTCATGAGCCTTTCTTTCATTCTGCCAACCTTTTGCCTGCTGTCCAAGGATGGCAGTACGGTACGTTCATAATTTGCGTACTACATACCTCGCACTTTGTACCGTACCGTACTAGCGTACCGTACTTCAGTTCAATTTTTGAAGCGTACCGTACCCGTACGACTACAGAAAAGGCGTACCGTAGCAGCGCACCGCACTTTTTAGCAAAAATTGAGGCGTACCGTACTTACGTACCGTACTGCTATCCTTGCCTTTAACTGCTCGCAACTTTAACTGACTTTGGAATCACTAGCCTATTAGCGTCGGCTTTAGCTGTCTTTTGCCTCTGCATACAAAAAGCCGGCGCAATGTGCGAAATGCCTGGGAATTTTAATTCAAACAGCATACCAACGTACCGTACCCGTACCATTACAAAAAAGGCTTACCGTACCAGCGTACCGTACTTCTTGGCAAAAATTGAGTCGTACTCTACCGTACCTACGTACCGTACCGAACTGCCATCCTTGCTGCTGTCTGCGTATACCACACTGTTCCTCCTTTAGTGCTACTGCAGTGGGTTACCCGCTTTTAAATTCTTCCGTTTGCTTAATTGCCTTTGATGTAATAATACTCTTTAACTACAGCATACTCCACCAATGTACCCGCTACACGTTTGGAGAGGCGAATGGAGGCAGCGCAGAGTATTCGTACTCGAGATAATGTCGCAAACTCACGGGTCAACCATCACCAACTGCTGTTGGGCAATTGGAATATCCTCACCCTCACAGGAAAAGAGCTAGAATTGGTTGAGGAAGCAAAGCGGTATCATCTCGATATTATCGGAGTTTCTTCAACCAAACGACGTGGCTCTGGAACTGTAGATCTGGATGGCGGATGGAAACTCTTCTATTCTGGTGCTGATCGTAGTATGTCTGCACAAGCGGGTGTGGGGATTCTCACAAGCCCCCGTATGTCAGACTGTGCGTCAGATTGGATTCTTTTGGGATCACGGGTCTGTATGTTGAAGCTCAAGGTATTGGATCAGTCATTGTGCCTATTACAGGTATATGCCCCCAATGCCACGAGTGAATATCAGACTTTAGTGGATAAAGTAAATGATGCTCTTCTACAAGTATCAGCTACTGAATCTACAGTCCTTATGGGGGATTTTAACGCACATGTTGGAACAGACACAGATACGTGAAAGGGTGTGATCGGAAAACATGGAGTCACTGGACTGAATGAGAACGGAAGGTATTTATTACAGCTCTGTTGTAGCAACGGACTCCGCATCATGAATACCTTTTTCCAGCACAGAGAGGTTTACAAGTATGCATGGTATCGACCTAGTATGGATCAAAAATCTTTGATAGATTTTTGCATAGTTTCGTCAGATTTGTTTTCTGATGTGCTGGACGTTCGAGTGAAGCGAGGTGCTGAATTGTCAACTGATCACCATCTGGTAGTATGTTCCTTACGACTTTCGAAACCTTGGCCAAACAAGAGATCCAACAGGTCGTCTGTGACCTACCGGATCAAATGGGAGGCTTTGGAGGACAAAGAAGTTAGAAAACAGTTTGCATCCAGTATATCATCTAAGTTCAGACAACTTCCTGATGTATCGAGGACATCGAGAAGGAATGGCTGCTGTTCAGATCAGCAATCATTTCATCAGCTGCTGAAAGTTGTGGGCGAAAACGGCTTAGAGTGGCGGGCGATAGTGAGAAAAGAACACCTTGGTGGAACCAAGAGGTTAAAGAAGCTATTCGAGCAAAGAAAGATGCGTTCAAGGCCTGGCTACAGGACAGATCGTCATCTGATTTGCAATCCCGGTACACTGAGGCGCGAAAAGCGGCAACTTCGGCAGTAAAGAAATCCAAGGAGAAGTCATGGGAAGAGTTTGGTCGTCGGTTGGATTCCAACTATTTTTCGGCAAACAAAGTATTTTGGCAGACCAGAGATGGAACCGGTCAGGATTTTCTCGACCCGACCGGTAAATTTCAAAATCATCGCCGGTTGACCGGCCGGTCGACCGGTTTCTGACCGGGCCGGTCGACCAATTTTTTTACGGAAGTTTTTGTTCAATGTATCTAATGAAAATTTTTCAAAAGGGGGGGCATGGGTGAGGTGTTGAAATTTGTGACTTTGGACGGGGGTCTTAGAAAAAAAAAACGCAAAAAAAATTTTTGTTTTTTTTGCAAAAATGACTCAATTTTAAGACATTTTTTATTTAAGTTTCGGTTTGAAAGACCTGTTTTGAGCAGCGCAAAACGTGCACAAAATAAGCATAAAATCCACTGGAGGGCACAAGCTAAGTTAGACTTCTTTCTAATGATATTATGCGAAGGCCAAAAAATGAAGTTACAATTTTTTAGCTATTTGTGACAGATTATTAGCAATTTGCCGAGCAGCAAACACTAAACTTCTTTTCGGCAGTGCTGCTTTTACAGTTACAAAAAGATAAATGAAAAAAAAATAACAGCAGAAGATAGGTAACAGTAAAAACATACGAACATCACAATACTTGTACTATTACGACCCAAAAACATTAAAATGATGGAGCAATAACATTATATAAAATTGAAAATTATGTTACTAACAGCGTGAAAAAAAGGAATATTGAAAAATTATGTCACTTACAGCGAGAAAAAAATTAATAATATTTATAACAACTTGGCTGCTTCACTAGCAGTTTGAGAAAGCATTAGGTACTAGAAAAAATTCAGATAAGTTTCAAATTCAAAAATTTCAAATTCAGATAAGTTTAACCTTAAAATTCAAGTTTCAAAAATTTCAAATTCAGATAAGTTTAACCTAATAAAAAACTGCTATACACATAAGACAAGATTGAGCCACAAAAACAACTTCTTTCTTCCAAGAACTAGAACAAGATTAGGGCAAAAGTCTCTATCATTCGCAGGAATTAAAGTTTGGAATGAAATTCCAAGCAGTATGAAAGAAGTTTCATTCTACAGATTTAAAAAAGCTGTTAAAGCTCATTTTTTATCAAACTATGAAACCGATAAAAGCTAGAATAACAGCTTTCTATCAGCAATGCAGTAGTAATTACAGGAATCATAGTTGCATATTTATGCTTTAGTTCAACAATAACCTATTCTTTGCTTGAATAGCATGAGTTTGGTGCATTCATCTATCACACATTTATACAATACGTCATCTCTCATTTTGATGTGCCCATGAATTATTAGTAATTTTGCAATAACTGACTGAGGTTAATATATACTGGTATTGGAAATTGTACCAGTACTAATGACATATTGACAAACACTACAAAACAAAGCAAGGAGGTTTTTTTTTTTTTCACTCCAATTGCCCACTTTAAATTCTATAAAACATAAATAAGCATTATGAACTTTATTAATTTTATTTCTATCCAATCTGTAGTTACAGCATTTTTATTTTTTAGTATGCTTAGAGTCAGAACAATTCTAATGTTGTCTTGCATTTTCTTTACATGGTGACTGTGAGTTTTGTGTATACACTGTACAAAGTGTACATATCTTTGCAATACTTTGTTTTAATTTTGCGTAAAATTTTTTATCATAGAAAGTAGCAGACTGAGAAAATCTAGAAGCAGCTTTTTTTAACCTTAACTTGGTGAGGTGGCAGTAGACTTAGATGACCTTTCGGTCCTTCGCTGTCTCCTCACCAAGTGACTAAATATCGCTTTGACTCTGCAAGTTTGTGTGTTTGGTTTTAAAGGAATTGCATATTTCGATGCTTTGGTGATAGACCTAGAGGAAGTTGCATTTTTTTTCTTGTGATATGACGTCACTTGGTAAATAAATAAATATGATGATGATGATGATGATGAAGAAAAGGTTTTTAGCTCCACAGAGATTTACGGACGAAACAATTAATATAAATCTCTGTGGAGCTAAAAACCTTTTCCAGTACATAATGCTGTGAAATAGATTCTTTTCGTACTTTCTCAAACTGTTAGTGAAGCAGCCTAGTTGTTATGAATTTTATCAACTTTTTTCACGCTGTAAGTGACATAATTTTTCAGTATTCTTTTTTTCATGCTGTTAGTGACATAATTTTTTAATATTCCTTTTTTTCACGCTGTTAGTGACATAATTTTCAATATTAAATAACGTTATTGCTCCATCATTTTAATGTTTATGGGTATAATAGTACAAGTATTGTGATGATCGTGTGTTTTTACTGTTATCTATCTTCTGCTGGTATTTTTTTCTTATTTATCTTTTTGTAACTGCAAAGGCAGCACTGCAAGTTGCTCTGAAGAAGCTTCCCGGTTTGGGAAGCGAAACGTCAAACCAATAAATAAACTCATCGGTAGTACAAAGTGGTTATAAATATATCCCGATGAACTATCATGATGAACGCAACGCGTGCGTTATTTTCACTGAAAACACTAAACTGTTATGACATTGGCTAGAAAACATTCGAAATATAATGTGCCCCAGCAGTTTGTAGAAATGCTGCTACTTCAGAACAAGCCATGGCTAGTTATAAAAAAAAAACAGAGCTATGTCTTTTGTGCCCCGGGTAGAGTGTGGTAAATTTAAGTCGAAAAAAGCTTTTCAAAGCGTCAAGATTTTAGCATGTTCTAAAAAATCTGTAATCAGCGCCACTTCTACTCTTAAGCTGAATAAAATGATGCAAAAATGTCAGGTAGCGCAAGCCTTTTCCACATGCATGCTTTATTATAATCTGATTACGCGATTTTAACGTATATTTTGCACTTTCTTGCTTTGTGCCGTGGCCCAAAGTGGGGGGGCATGGCACAATACTCCCACCCTAAATACGTCCCTGGATGTGCATGTCTTAATAGTCACAGCATATTAGTCACAGCTAGAAACCATTCAACAAGTGTTTTCGAAAGACGTGGTTTGTTCATGCTGATTTTTTATAAAAAGTTTTATTTATGATAAAGTATATAAGCATATTTTGGTTGAAGTTTACATGTCGCTTAGCTGCCAGTACGGTTATTTGACCGGTTTTTCAACCGGCTTGGCCGGCCGGTCGAAGAATCCCGACCCGACAGGTGCCGGTCGACCCGACCGGTTTCCATCTCTGTGGCAGACCATCCGCCGTTTACGTGGCAAAAGATCGAGTGTCACGTACTCCATCAAGGATTCTGACGGTAACATTCTAACGGATGAGAATGAAACCCTTTCACGAAGGAGAGAATACTTTGAAGATCTTCTGAATCCTGTAAAGGCATCGATTCGTGACACACACGAAGTGACACATCTAGGGGAAGACAAAGTTTTCACTGCAGCAGAAGTGGCAAGGATAAAATCTGGAAAAGCTGCTGGTGAAGATGAAATCATACCAGAGATGTTGAAAGCGCTGACTGGAGAAGGAATTCTCTGGTTAACGCGAGTGTGTCAAGTTGCATGGAAGCTTGGCAAAACTCCCAGAGAATGGCAAACAGGTGTGATTATTCCGATATTCAGGAAAGGAGATCGAAAGCAATGTACAAACTACAGAGGGATATCACTCCTTAGTTTGCCAGGGAAAGTATATGCCAAATGCCGAGAAATAGTGGAATCAAAACTGGAAGATGGTCAGTGCGGTTTTTGTCCGGGTCGCAGTACCACGGACCAAATCTTCACTCTGAAGCAAATCTTCGAGAAGTCTTGGGAGTATGGCAAAGGTCTCTGTGCATGCTTTGTCGATCTTGAAAAAGCATATGACCGAGTTCCTCGGGATAAACTTTGGAAGGTTTTGCAGGAGTATGGCGTTGATGGTCAATTGTTATGCGCTATTAAGTCATTCTACTGCAGACCGGAGGTTTGTGTTCGGGTAAATGGCAAGCAATCAAAGCCGTTCCATGTGGGCGTTGGACTCCGGCAAGGGTGCGTTTTGTCACCTCTCCTTTTCATTGTTTACATGAATTGGATCGACAAATGCAGCCAAGCTGATGGGTGTGCCACGATTGGAAATTGCAAAATTAGTCGTCTGCTATTCGCTGATGATTTGGTTTTGCTTTCTTCCGCAGAATCTGGCCTCCAACGCGCATTAAATAGCTTTGCAGATGCATGCAACACCGCCGGAATGAAAATAGGCACGGCCAAAACTGAGGTACTTCATCTTTCAAGAAACCCTGATCAGTGCGTATTGCAAGGGAATGGAGCGACACTGAAGTAGGTAGAGAAGTTCAAGCATCTTGGGCTTGCATGCACGAGTGACGGAAGACAAGACGAAGAACTCGACACCCGAATAGGCAAGGCTAGTGCAGTAATGCGAGCTTTGCACTACTCGGTTGTCATGAAAAAGAATTGTCGAAAAAGGCAAAACTCTCAGTTTTCAAAGCAGTTTTTGTCCCCATTCTCACTTATGGTCATGAATCTTGGGTAATGATCGAAAGAATGCGATGCAATCACAAGTGCAAGCGTCCGAAATGAGTTTTTTACGAAGAATCGAAGGAGTTACACTGTTTAGCAAGGTGCGTAGCTTTGAGATTCGAAAATCTCTTAACATCGAGCCGTTACTTCTCCGAATTGAAAGATCTCAGCTTAGATGGTTTGGCCATGTAAGCAGAATGCCTCAGGAAAGACCCCCCAAACAAGCTTTATTTGCCAAAGCAAATGGGAGAAGACCAGTCGGACGACCTAGAACTAGATGAACCGATCACATTGAGGATCTTGGATGGAATCGCTTGGGACTCCCCCAAGTGAAATGATGGAGGTGATGGAAGACCGTGAGGTGTGGCGGCTTAATCTTGAGCTATTGCCCCCGCAACCCTCACGGAAAAGCGGGCAATGAAGAAAGAAGAAGAAGAACTCAGCATAATAATACTCTTAAATTAAAGTTTTGTTGAACCAGTATTGTGACGAAATAAATCGGCAGGACCACCGTTCTTGAAGCTTTACGTATTTTTATACGCTTAATACAAGTATTAGAAAGACAAACGAAATATTTAATAATTATCTATCTGTTACAATTGCGTTAGTTTCTATACGATAAAGTGCGCTATTTTTGCCAAATTGTTTTCCATACTTTTACAATACTATACATTTTTCCCGACTTTTTCCCGGTCGGGAAATGCCTTTACGATATTCCCGACTTTTTCCGATCGTGGGAACCCTGATTTACTATCTTTCAAGCTGGCATCGCTGCCCAAACCCTTAGCCTAATTACGTCTAATCGTAAGGTTCTAGAAAAAAAAAGGGTTATGCTGTATGTTGCGTTATTGCGACACTGACCTTGAGTCATAACAAAATTAGGTTTGTTAACTCCGTAAAAATATTTGGGGGATTTTTTTGAGTAGTACATTAAATGATGACGATGATATTGCAAGACAAGTACGATACATGTATTGCTGTGCCAATGCGGTAAAATATCGATTTTATCGGTGCTCCAGGATTGTCAAATACACAATTTATTTCGATCTTATTGTACTTCGTTTTACTCAAGTCAATTATGGTGTAAGCATTCTAAGAATGCAATATATCGGCTTCGTGTTGCTTAAAATGATAGTTACCGTATTTTGCATAATCTTCCTCGATGGACCAGAGCTCGTTTATCTCAAATTGAATGCCTTATCAATACATTTGATGCTATTTTACGCAAAACTACATTCTCTTTTATCCAACATTGCCAAAGCTCTTCTAACAATTTAATTAACTCTCTGATGACATCTGGCTGCTTTTATGAATCGAATTTTTATGTCAATTACAACAACTTGCTGTTTGCTTTTGCATAATTCTCAATGATTGCCTTTTGTATGGGGCGCCGTTTGTGTACCCTAATTTGTGCAATGTTTTTTTGCATATTTAATTAAATAGTCATTTTAATTAAATGTACAAACATGTAGAGTCAAAGTCGAAATAAATAGTCAAAAAACCGCGCAAAATAAACCGTTGCAAAAATAGATACTGTAGTCAAAAAAACTGCGCAAAGTAAACCGTTGCAAAAATAAATAGTCAAAAAAACTGCGCACAAAATAAAGCGTTGCAAAAATGCGCTGCTGACTTTTTTGTATATTTGGTAGTGGAGCGTGACAAAGCGCTCTAGACTGCTCTTGGAGCGCATGCCGAGAGCGCATCAAAGAGCAGCCGAGAGCGCTTTGTCGCGCTCCACTACCAAATATACAAAAAAGTCTTTATTTTGTGCGCAGTTTTTTTGACTATTTATTTTGACTGTAACTATATATTTTTGTGCATTTAATTAAAATGACTATTTGATTAAATATGCAAAAAAACATTGCACAAATTAGAGTACACAAACGGCGCTTCACACTTTTGGCCATGCTTGTTGGCTATTATTTATGCTGATTGTATTTTTTATTTTTAGATGGGTGTTTGTGTTTACTATGGACCTTGCTTCATGCTGTTTATGCTTGTCGCTTGTGTCTGAACTAAACAAGTAATAATGATAATAATAATAATTGCTCTCTAGCGCTATATAAGCCAAGCGAGTCCAGCGCGAATCAATACCCCAACCCTCTGATTGGCAGGCGAGAGCGCTAACAACTACACTACCTGGTCTTCGCATTAAATGCGTCAAAGTGACGTATTTAATTCAAATCAATGAGAAAAAAGCAATATAATAAGCTGCCGGTGCAGCAGCGATTAGATATCGGAAATTGCCGCCGGTTCCCTAGACACTACCTTCTTCTAATGCCGGGAATTTCAAATCTAGACAACTTCAGACTTTATTGTTGAGCCTAAATTGCTTTTGTAAATGTATTGTAGACCTTGCAAGCTACGGTAATGGAATCAGAACAAGCAAAAAGCCTAGACTATTGCATGCACTTACTTTACGGTTGTATTCACCAGAAGTGGAGTTGAGGACACAAGGCTCGAGGCCAAGGCCAAGGACACAAAAAAATCCGAGGCCAAGGCCAAGGACAGCCTTTCCGAGGACAGACACTCTCAAGGCCAAGGACAGGAATGCTCAAGGCCAAGGACCAAGGACTCAAGCACAAGTGCTCTCCAAAAAAAAAAAGCTCTTCACAAAAATTTTTCAGGCGATCTCCACAAAAAAACGTTTTCCAAAAAATTTTTCAAGCGCTCCACAAAATTTTAACAAGTCAAAAAATAGTGCTGTCTTCGAGCCGAGGACAGGCCAATTTTCGAGGACTTGAGGCCTCGAGGCCGAGGACTTGACCTTCGAGGCCAAGGCCAAAGACTTCAAAATGTGTCCTCGAGGACTACACCTCTGGTATTCACTCAACAGCTTTTTATACCGTACTCAGTACATACTTCCACGTTACCAATAACCAGGCTACCATAAATATAAGAGAACTCTGACAAACCATATAGCCCAAAGAAAATCTACCATTAACCAGCCTAACGGCATTCTTACAACTAACTGCTTTGGTGAACGTGTGCTTGCCAAGCTTGACGTTAGAAAGACGCTGCAGCCTTGTACCGTAGTTGTTTACTCCATCGCTCACCTCTGAGCAATAGCCCTTCTACTGTCGCAAGAAAAAGGCAATCGCTGAAAGCTTTCGCATCCCGATTGTTGTCTAGAAATCCCAGGACGTGACCCACCCAAAAAAGTCCTTATGACGCAAACAATCTAAAAAATCCTGGACATTTTTAACAATGGAGTGAACATACTGGTTGGTTATCAGTGACGTGCGGTGAGGCTTCTGGTTGGTGAGGCACAATTTTTTTTCACACACATGTCAATGCCGCAACTAGAACGTAGTTTTAAGGGGGGCCAAATTTGTTTCTGGTGGGGCCAAAATTTTTAGGTTGGTCTAGTTTTCACCAAGTTCTCTGTTGCTTTCCAAAAAAAAGGTCATCGCGCCATTGTGGTCTACTTTTCTCCGAGGTCTCGGTTGGTTTCCAAAAAAAAGCCACCATCTTGAAACTGCTGCAAGGGTAACGAAAGTTGGGGTGGGATATGCTGGGCAGTTTTTTGGGGGGGTTGTTTAGGGGGGCGCCGCCCCCTTTTGCCTCCCCCCTCCTAGAAGCGGCCCTGACACATGTTTTCAAAAAAATTACTTAGGACAATGACTGACAAGCAAACAACTGTTTTCGTAGCCATTAAACGAAGACCAAATTTTTCGATAATTAATTACTCGTTTAATCTCTGCTGTTCACTTAAAGCCAAATCAATTCTTCAAGTTTCGAAAATCTATAAAGGTGGCCAATTATTTGACTTTGAATGTGAACATGATTGAAGTTTTGGTTCTTGCTAAGTCACAAAAACCAGGTTTCAGTCCCAAAATTATTATTTGCTAAAAATATGAAAGCAGAAATGACGATTTTTATGGCGCAACTACTCTTTTCTTGAGTTCGGTAGTACTCTTTCTGAAATGAGGGATTCGTTCATATTGATGTCTCGAGCAAATCTTTTAAAGCGGTTTTGCTCAAGCTAAAACTTCATGTTCAGTTATGGAAAAATCTCTCAGCTTTAAGACTAATTTTCTTCCATTTTAGTCCATTTCCTCGTAATAAATTGTTTTTATAAGCACAGAGCTGGACAGCGCTGTTTCGAGCTTTTTTTTATTTCGCTGGAAAAGCAATTCGTTCAATTTCGCAATGAACGAAAGACTACAAAAAAACTGCGTCGACTTTTTCTTATTCTATGACGTCATAGGTGAGGCGTGCCTCAAAATCAGATTTTAAAGCATTATGCGTTGTCCGCGATTTGTCTGAGAGAAAAAAGCATACTTTTAGTTCGTTTAATAAAATTTGCTTGGCTGAAGTGAGGCACAATCGAAAATGCCTCACTTCGCATATTTCAAGCGACGCTCGCTGGCACGCATAGAGAGATAGCAATTAACCGAATAGTTTCGGCGTTTTAATGCGAAGAGCATAACATAAAACCAGTGAATACACAAAAAAACTAAACATGATAAAAATTAAGCACAGAGCTGGACAGCGCTGTTTCGAGCTTTTAGCTCTCATCGGCAGCCCTCAGCTATCTTTTCAAAGGTATTCCCAGCTGAACAAGTTGACATGGCTTCCCAGGAGTCGACCACGAAGGACGTCAAGATGTTGCAGTCAATGATAAAAATTAGTAAAGTTTTTGAGAAATATTTTGATTTGCGTGAAAACATGTTATTTTAATTGTATACTTTTATTTTTGTTTTTCTTTGTACAATTCTTCAGGTGAGGCACGGCCTCACCTGCCTCCCCTGACCGCACGTCCCTGTTGGTTATTGGAACGACCGACGCTCGCGTCGCGTGTTCCTTTGTTTTTACTCGGCCATTTTCCAACTAACGAGTGCGAAGTTTCAGACTTTTGCTTATAACTCGAGAATGGTTTGGTCTAGCTACATGAAATTTTGACAGCAGTTTGAGATTAATGAGTTGTATGTTTGTACCAAATTTCAAGACAATAGATCACGTGACATTGGTTTTAGAACCCGAAAACCGCCCCACAAATTAGGAGTAAAAACCGGCCCCTTTAAAAACGGCTTAAGTATGGCAAAAAATATTTCATATGGTTGTATGTCTCAAGATACCCTTTCATCCCAACCAACCCACTTTTGGCCGCGATGAGTTTTTTTTTCCTTTTATTTCTTCCTAATTTTTGTACGCTCTTCTTCTCCTAAACCACAACACATCGAAATCTAATTTTTGTGTAAAGTTGTTGAGCTGCAAACGCAATTATTTTTCCCGAAATTTTTTGGGGCAACTCCACCGGGAACCCCTCAAAATGGGGCCCCGATAAATTAATTTTTTGAACGGCTCAAGCTAGGGTGCCAGTGTTTTATGATATCAGCAGATACTTAACAGACAAATATTTTGACATAGTTTGGGGGTGCCACCCCCCCGCGGACCCCCCAAATGGACCCCCCAAAAATCAATTTCTTCTATGTGTGGTGCCCCACATCCTCCTGCTCTATCTTTCTTTTTTTGGAACAACCGACGCTTGTGTCGCGTGTTCCTCTGTTTTTACTCGGCCATTTTCCAACTAATGAGTGAGAAATTTCAGACTTTTGCTCATAACTCGAGAACGGTTTGGTCTAGCTACATGAAACTTTGACAGCAGTTTGAAATTAATGAGT
This sequence comes from Trididemnum nubilum, assembly GCA_963965965.1. Taxonomy (NCBI): domain Eukaryota; kingdom Metazoa; phylum Chordata; class Ascidiacea; order Aplousobranchia; family Didemnidae; genus Trididemnum; species Trididemnum nubilum. The sequence goes on along the minus strand of OZ014487.1, from coordinate 39,437,132 downwards.
TGTATGTTTGTACACAATTTCGAGGCAATAGGTCTTGTGACTTCGGTTTTAGAACCCGAAAACCGCCCCGCTAGTTAGGCGTAAAAAGCGATCTCAGTCAAAAACGGCTTAAGTACGGCAAAAAATATTTTACAGGGTTATTGATGGATTGCACGTGACGTCATCGCGCTGCTAGCCAAACCGCTGGACGTCAAAATCGCGAATCGGCGCTATGTAAATGCGTGCAAAAACACTGACAGCGAAGATATGGAACGTATTTTCAGGCTATAAAAGTGTTGATTCTTTGTAACATTAAAGTTAAATGCTAAGCAAAAGCCTGTAAAAAATGAAAAAGATTTTAACTAGATGGGAGTTTGCCAGCAAACCCAGTGAACGACTGACGCATAGCTAATGCTGTGACTAGAGATGTAAATGGTTTTTTTTGCCTTCGTTTTTTTTAAAAAAAACGTGTTTTTTTTTCAAAAAAAACTTGGTCCAAAAAAAACGTGTTTTTTTTGAAAAGTTTTGTTGTAAGTGGAGCTACGAATTGTGCTGTGTTATTTGATGGTTTCTGGATATTATCCATCAACTTTTTGTGCTGAGGGGGTGTCCGACTTTATGTTCTTGAAATGCGATATCTTCAGGTGTTTATTGCTCATTTGAAAAAGAATAAATCACTTCATAACCATTTTCCATACAGCTATAAGAGCATACAGTTAAGAACGTAGAGCTAAGAGCGTACAGTTAAGAGCGTTGTTCTTATGACCGCCATTGACCGAAGGTAGTGAGGTTCAAATCGCACACTCGTCGCGTTGTTTGGTCCTTCGATAAAGCAATTTACGATTACGAAAATTATCTGTGCTTGGTGGATTCTAACAAGCAGCAACACAACTCGGCAAAAGCTCAAGAACTCAACCGGACACTCGGAACAATAGCAACACACAAGCGCCTAAGCGGGGTGGTTTCGTCCAATAAATACGAGTAGCTTCTCTGTCGCTTTTCTCGTGGCAGGAGGATAAAAATCAAACAAACAAAAAGTATTTCCTAGCTCTGTAAACATCATCAGTGTACGTTATCGTTGTAGGCACTGTATCACGAATGGACAACGGTACGTCAGTTTAGGTATTTTAGGAAATTGTATGTGGTAGTCCTATTCGAGTTTCATTTATCTGGAACCACTAACTAGTAGGCCTACCGCCACCAACAACGTATGCCATATTGCCAACTGCTAGTGCTATTTTAATCATTGCTCAATCATACCAAAACGAAAAGCGCTATCACACTAAAACATGGATTGCTACAAAAAAAAAAACGACAGAAAAAAACACATCAATAAGAATAGTAAACGAAAACATTGCCTTCGATTATGTTCTCTGAAAACAAAGATGCAATATTAAAGAAAAGCTAAAAACACTTGGTAATTACATGATCCATTTTCACTTCACAATAGAAATACTACAGTAAGTTATTATTCAGTGCAAATCTGCTACAGTAGTACGTATTGCTCACACACACCATAGTTTGTCTGATTTTGTAATTTGCCGAGATGTTTAGTTTCTGAAAGAATGCAGGACTAACAGTGCTTTCCTAAACAAGTTGACTTTTTTGAATTATTATTTGCAGACTGTTTCATTGAGCCTACTAACAATACAACTTCTAATCACGCAATTGCATATAATTTGTCAACTTGTACATGCATTTGTCATGATGGAACAGTATTACGAACTACTCTAAAACTAAAACGTCTTTCTTCTCAGTAAATAACTTGTTTGTCTTGTCCAAAGCATTTAAGCCTTTCGCTATTTGATTAGGCTCTAAAATACCAGTAGCAAGTAGCAACTATTGAAATGTTTCTTTTGCAAAGACAAATTGAACAATAAAACGTTCACTGTAAAGTGCGCAGGCTTAAGTTTGCAATAATGCTCAGATGAAATAGCCTCATTAGTTGCAATGCTGTACTGCTGTAGTGTAATGTGATATCTATTATAAGCTTAATTCTCAAATGATACTTCATAACATTACTCCGGAATTCCTGCTCAGGCCTAAAATAATTGACTCACCAACCGCTGACTCACTTCTCTTACGGCGGTACTGGAAATAATATACCACATGAAACATCAAGCTTTAGTTTCTAGAAATCTCTTTGAACTATGTAGCTAAAAAAGTTTCGAAAAGTTCTGTAACTTGCAGTAAGTTATGCTAAATCAACTTTGCAAACTAAGTCAATCATTATCAAAGTTCATTCAACGCCACTTTCATTGCTACTTTCCACTTCTATCACTGCATTAGCAACGCTAGAGCTGCGAGAAAAAGCAGAGCTTGTAGAGGCAAGATCTTCATCTGTTGCAATGCTGGTTAGTGCTCTCTTGGGAGCAGAGGCAAAATCTTCAACTGCGGAAATGCTGAGAGATCGTTTTGGAGGTTTATCTGGTGCAGTAGCATATTTGATGTTCTGAGAAATAAACACAAGCTTTCTCGCTCTGTCATTGCTAAGCTTGTTTCGCTTAGCAGTGTGAATGTTGGCGTAAGTGCTAAATGATCGCTCGACAGCAGCTGTGGTTGAAGGTAAGTTCAATATCTTCGATGCGATTTTGCACAATTCTTGATTCGCGCAAAATCCATTCCACCATGCAGTTGGACTGATGTTCGCCACATTTTGCCATAAAAAGGATTTACTGTAAAAACCCTCTTTAGCACAATAGTAAGCAACATTCTCTTGGATCTTATCTTCATTAACATTCACTTCACAAAAAGCTAAATTTTCAGCCAACTTGCATATATACTCAATGGCATCAACTCTTTCATCACCACTCAATAAGTCTCCGTGGTAGCGTGGGTCTAACAAATACGCCGCTTTGTGAACAATATGAATGCAGAAATCTCTTCGTTTCTCAAAAATATCGTCAACTTTTATTTGCTCTTCTGCCGTGAAGGGACTGGAAGAGAGCTCATCTTTCATTTTGCTTTCAACGTCATGATAGATCTTGTAAACATCGGCCAGGTTCGGCTTATCTGCTTCCAGATTGGTGATAGCAACAAACAGTGGCTTTAATAGCTGTACCATTATCTCATTGTTCTCCCAAAAAACATCATCCAAAATCACTTTTTTGATATCTCTCGACAAATTGGTGCTCTCTGACATTTCGGATACAACCAGTTTTCTCAAAACATGTTTGTTTTGTTGTACACTGTCCAAGCAAATTAACGTGGAACCCCACCTTGTCTTTGCAGGTAATTTCAAACTGATGTGAACCTTTTCCTCGTTTTGCACTTTGAGAAACATGTCAACAAGCATATGCTTAGATTTAAATTCTTTCGCAATGCTCTTAGCATTGTTAACTATTTCGGCCAAAGTCTCCAGTTTGATTAGGTCACCAAATATCAAGTTTAATCCATGTGCGGCACATCCATAACATGAAATCTCTGGATATTCTTCCTGCAAGAGACCCCATGCTTTTTTCATATTGCTTGCATTGTCGGTTACAAACCCAATGACAAGTTTACCACATTGGGCTTTTATTTCTTTAATGACTTTGCTTGCTTCTTCACAAATGTACTCTGCAGTGTGGCTCTCCAGTAGTGAATGAAATGATTTCCAAAATACTGGTTGCGGCATATTGACGATAAAGCTAATGATTGCCTCGTTTCTCCTGTTACTCCAACCATCACACATAATGGCTACGCAATCAGCACCAGCAATTTTTTCCATGGATTCAGCATCTACTCTATTGTACTCCTTATCAAGAAGAGGATTTGACAATTTGAACCTGCTTGGTACAACATACGCAGGTCTGATTGCATTGAAGAAATCCAGCCAGTGAGGATTTTCTACTATGCTGAAAGGGGTGGCACTAGCATATACCGCTCGCGAAAAAAGGGAGTCTAATTTTTCCTGCTCACCATTTGACATCGTGTCAGTAAATTTTGCCATAGAGCTTTTCCCCCGAGGAGTTGCCTTTTTCAATTTTTTCGGACCAGCAGTTTCGCTCGAAGACAAATCCAGAAGCCAATCTGTAGCATCAGATTCGGTTTCGTTACTCTTTTGCTTATCTCGCGTACGTGATGTACTTGGGGAGTTGTATTTATCTTTCACTGATGTTGGACAGCTAATACAATTTTCTATATGCGTTTTCATTCTAGATCCGTTTTTTGCTATTGTACTGGAACAAAATTTGCACTTTACTCTTGGTCCTTTCGAGTTATGGTCGTCAACATTCTCAAACAAAGTGCTGACTGGCGCTTGCTTCCGGCCAGGCATTTTGCTAGACTCGGTTCAGCAGTCACGTTCACGCTAACCATCTACTGTACAAATTACTTAACCAGACACCATGTAATATTCTAAAAAGTATTAACCTGAAAATACAAAAATTACAGGGCTGATGAAATTTCAAACCACAGATGAGCAATTTTTTACGATAACAAACTGGGATGCTACGAAAAGGAGAGTAGGCCTACTAAAGATCCTCTTTTGTGGAAGTGCGAGGATTCTGATGTATAGTGTCATGCTAAGGATGATTCTACTAAGAACGCAGGAGAATCATCCTTAAGCAATAGCACAACACCATACATTAGAATCCCCGCTCTTTCACAAAAGAGGATCTCGAGAAAAACACCAACCTCAATTACTCGAAGACTGTGCGAGCGCCTATAATAATAACATTTATTTCAGACTAAAGACAGTCCATATGAAAAATACTCACACATTACACACACACAAAAAAATATATCCGTAGATATATCCGTAGATATATCCGTACTATAGATATATCCGTACCTCCGTGCAAACAGTGAAATCAGTAGAGGTGAAACGGAGCCTAGCATTGTGCTACTGACATTGGATGATCCGAGAAGAAAGGTAGGTGACCATTTCGATCCCTATCCAAAGCAGGGCACTCCCACCACTTGACCACCATTGGTGGGTAAGTTAATGTATTAGAAAGAGTACAGCCAGATGCACAGACTGGAATGCAAACATCGTAATATAGCTTCTTATTACCACTTCATAGCAAAAGTCGATGCACATAACGTTACTAGCCTAATACTAGAGCCTGCTGGGAAATTCTTCAGGTACCGGTACATGAAATACAAGAAGGAATAATGCCAACAGGCAAAGCTACGGGAGTCGGGTAGTACTACAAAGCCTTCCGGTTCCATGTGGCGAAATTTGCTGACCGTAATGATGGTAGTTTTATGGCGCTTTCCAACTGCTGAGTCATTTAGCGCAAGGACAGAGTATTTTTTCAAGTGTTCACTGACTTAAATCAAATTAACTGGTCTTTTCACTAATTTCACACTCTGAGCTCACTTTAATTATGGGTGTTCGACAAGGAAAGCAGCTGATATTATTTTTATAGGAGGACTAAAGTAAAATTTAGCTAGGCTTCTAAAAATAGAAAAAATTCAAAAAACGTTTGGCGTTGACCGCACCTTCGTAGCCCCAGCCCTTCATGAGATATCAAGGACTTCCAAGTGACTCGACTGAAAATAAATCCAGCCTACCAGTATTCAGGGCAAACGCTCTGTTTAAACCACTAGGCCACGACGCTGGTGTGCAGTTTCAAAAATACTTTCAAAAACCGTTCTATTTACACCAGCTTCTGCAATTGATTGTTGCTGAGGTTTTTTGCTCTTACAGTTCAAACGCATTAATTAAGCTCTATGATGGTTTCGAAGAAGGCATCTTGTTCTTGCAAAAAAATAATTTATGGTGCCCGTTTAAACGCTTAGTTTACTGTACAAGTTTCAGCAGAGACTGGCGCGCGGGCGCGGCACGCATTTATACAGAGACCTTTCCCTTTTCAATCTAAATTTTTCAAGGCCGTTAATATACTTGATGTAGCGCTTCAAAAATCGTCGCTTCCAAGCGTTGCTTCAAAGAACGTCGCCCTCGCCCATTATATTATCGTTCAAAGTTTCAGTGCTATATAAGAAATCGCTCCTGCATATCTGTGCCACTCCACAACAATGACTTGAGCAATGTTTTCATGAGGCTGACGATATTTTTTCAGTAGGCCTACTGCGTTAATTTTTGTTTACATAGAATAATATCTATCTCTGCTTATTCGTCAAATGACTTTCCAGCTGTTTCTAAATCGAGTTTTCTTGTGGCTCCCAAACAAATATTTTCGACGGTGGGTTTTTGTTTGGGGAACGGCGGTTGGTAAAACGAAAGCAATGTAAAAACTATCTCCGAAAAATGTAACCCACTCTTGTGGGACGTGAAATGCAAGAAACACCCAATAGGACCAATAAAAGTCTGTCTGCCAGGCCTCTGAAAATTTTTGGTTTAATACATTTTTTGCTTTGTCTCCACTTTTTCCGGAGCAAAACAGCTCGAGCAAAGCCCACGGCACTAGGCCCCGTTTGACCTTAAATCCGCTCTTGAAGTAGGAACAGGCTATAGTTACAAGAAAGCTATAGGCCTAAAACAAATAAATAATCACGCTGGCGGATCTTTTACTACCATGCTGTTTTGTTACCTACCTGCGCTGCGTTTTCGTCACTATGTTATGCTTGCTGTTTTGTCACGTAATGTCTAATGTAACTTTGCACTAATACTTGGACCTGCGCTGCTGCGAATGACGATTATGAGTCGATGCAAAGGCGACCACATGGCATGTTGTCATGGTTACGAACTTCTTTGAAGCAGAAAAGGATTGCGCAACAAAAATGTAAGTCTAGGCCTACTGAAGCGGTGATTCAAGTGCGACCTATTTATAATTTGCAAGCTGGCAGCAAGGATGGAGTCATTCCACCAAAACTTTTTGTACGGTTTGATGCAAGTTGGCTAGCTTGATATAAAAAACAAACTTTTTTTTTATTTTGGCAAGGGGATGTATAAAAAAAACAAAAAAAAACAAAAAAAACAAAAAAAACAAGCTCAAAAAAAACAAGAGCAAAAAAAACCGTTTTTTTACATCTCTAGCTGTGACGCTCAAAAGTACTTTTTGTCTACCATAAAATCAGCAATTATTCAAAAATATTTGATTATGGAACCTCCAGAAAAGTGGAGTCAAACTATTTGTCAGTTAAATATCTCCTGATATCATAAAACACTGGCACCCTAGCTTGAGCCGATCAAAAATTGATTTTTGGGGGGTCCACTTGGGGGGGTCCCCGGGGGGATGGCACCCCCAAACTATGTCAAAATATCTGTCTGGTAAATATCTACTGATATCAAAAAAAAGTAGAACTCTAGCTTGAGCCGTTCAAAAACTTGATTTTGGGGGGATCCATTTGGGGGATTCTCGGGGGGGAGTGGCACTCCCAAACTGTGTCAAAATATCTGTCTGTTAAATATCTACTGATGTCAAAAACAACTAGCACCCTAGCTTGAGCCGTTCAAAAAATGGATTTTTTGGGGCCCCATGTTGGGGGGTTCCCGGAGAAGTTGCCCCAAAAAATTTCGGGAGAAAAAAATTGCGTTTGCAGCTCAACAACTTCACACAAAAATTAGATTTCGATGTGTTGTGGTTTAGGAGAAGAAGAGCGTACAAAAATTAGGAAGAAAAAAAAGGAAAAAAAAGGAAAAAAAAGGAAAAAAACGGAAAAAAATGGAAAAAAAAAGAAGCAAATCTCATCGTGGCCAAAAGTGGGTTGGTTGGGATAAAAGGGTATCTTGAGACATACGAGGTGCATTCAATAAGTTTCCAGACTTTTTTTGTACAGGCATTTATATTTGCCGTAAACTCGAGATATTTCAATATGTTGTTACTATACTCCTTATGAGATGATTGACCAATTTTTTCTTGTTTAGGTGCAAATTTATAGCTACAGTAGGAATTAGAGTACAACTTACTAAATCCTGATTGTCACAGCTGGTGAATTTCAAAAATGCAATCTGGACGTAAGGATGCATTAGAAGAACAATATGCAATCAAGTTCTGTTTTAAACTTGGAGAAACTGCCACGGAAACGTATGGTATGCTTCAGACTGCTTATGGACCATCTTGCATGAATCGATCATCAGTTTTTCAGTGGCACAAGTGATTCAAGGAAGGCAGGGAGTCCGTGTGGGATGATGAGAGATGTGGGAGGAGTAGGGAAGTCAGAACATCAGAGATGATTGGCCAAATAAACGATTTCATGAATAGGGACCGTCGTGTGTCTATAAAGACACTAAGCACACAGTTTAATGTCAGTGTGGGAGCTGTACACACAATCATTCGTGAGAAACTGAAGATGCAGAATATTTGCGCGAAGTTCGTCCCAAGAGTGCTCCGGGAAGATCAGAGAGAAAGACGTTGCAATGACAGCAAGGAGATGGTCGAGCTCATTAATTCAGATCCCCAAGTTCTTGATGCCCTGGTAACCTGCGATGAAAGCTGGATCTATTGTTATGGCCCAGAGACCAAGAGACAGAGTTCCCAGTGGAAGCATGCTGGATCACCCAGACCCAAGAAGGCCAGACAGAGCAAGTCCACCCAGACTCTCATGATGATCCCTTTTTTTGACAGCATGGGGATAATTACTGGGTTCCCACTGGAATCACTGTCGACAAGGAGTACTATATTGAAGTTTTAAGGGAGTTCAGGAAGAGATTCCGTCGGAAAAGGCCAGAACTCTTCGAATCAGGTCAGTGGCATTTCCATCAGGACAATGCCCCAGTCCACAACTCCATCCTCGTCACAGACTATTTGACCCAGATGGGCATCAAGACGGTTCCCCATCCTCCCTACAGCCTGGACATTGCTCCCTGCGACTTTCGGCTATTCCCAAAGCTCAAGGAAAACCTCAGAGGCAATCGTTATTCCACAATCGAGGACATGAAAGAGGCTGTGACGAGGGTCCTAAACACGCTCACACAAGAAGACTTCCAGGGGGCTTTCCAGAAGTTGTTGGAACGGTACAACAAATGCATTAATGTCGTAGGAGAATACTTTGAAGGGGACAAGAGTTTTTTGTGTGTACGGTTAACAAAAGTGCCCATACAAAAAAAGTCTGGAAACTTATTGAATGCACCTCGTACAACCCTGTGAAATATTTTTTGCCGTACTTAAGCCGTTTTTGACTGAGACCGCTTTTTATGCCAAACTTGCGGGGCGGTTTTCGGGTTCTAAAACCAATGTCACGTGACCTATTGCCTCGAAATTTGGTACAAACATACAACTTATTAATCTTAAACTGCTGTCAAAATTTCATCTAACTAGACCCAACCGTTCTCGAGTTATAAGCAAAAGTCTGAAATTTCTCACTCATCAGTTGGAAAATGGCCGAGTAAAAACAGAGGAACACGCGACGCGAGCGTCAATCGTTCCAATTAGTAAGAATTCGGTTTTGTTTGCTTTTTTTCAGTGACGTAAATCCGGCTTGCTGTTAAAGGGGCATTGAAGCCTAAGTTTTATTGATTTATTGCATTTGAAACAAAATTTGTATTTTTAAAATAATTTTTGAGCTCAACTTCAGAATTCTACGATCACTAAATCAAAAGATTATTGCATTTATCTTTTCCCTAATTTCGTAGAATTTCTTTCACTTTTTTAAAAATTTGATTACGTATGGTGTCGCTGTTACTGTTACTAGGCCTACTACACGCTAGCTGACATTAATCATTACTTACGGTATGTAAGCCTAGCCTATTAATGATGACATTAATCATTACATACGGTATGTAAGCCTAGCCTATTAAGAAATTATAAAAAACAGTAAAGTTTAGTCTAACCTTCAGCAATTTATACAGGTTGGTTTACCCTAATAATTACACAGAACAACTAGGCTAAAAATAGGCCTACTTTTCATTTTTTCTTCTCAGTGCACTAAATCAAATATGCTTGTGCTAAAAGATGCAAATTTAAACTACTAAGATGAATTCCACTTTTGAAAACTCATCTAAGTCCCGAAGCCACAGCAGATAACCTGCCAAACGCACATCGTCACTCCCAGACCTATAATTTGGCAAAGTTGGTTTTGAAATAGCTTATGCAAATTTAATGTAGTGTTGCCCTTGCAAAATTTTTTCCCTTTTCCTTAAAGCTATTTAACCTTAAACAATGAAAAAACGGGACAAAAACGTTGCTAATCAATTATTTTTTATAAATTTGGTGTTAAAATTCAAAAATTAGACTTCAATGCCCCTTTAAGCAACCCATTAGAATCATGTAATATGGATGGTGGTAGCTAGTTTGGGTAATCAAATTCGTGGCTTACTATTGATGGCGCTATAAAGGAACTGCTGTATCTCCTTTATTTGTGACAAAATTAGCGCATTTTAAAACTTTTGTACTGTAATTGCAGAAGTCTATTTTGCAGGATCTTGATGATTTTATGCATTTCGTGTAGTCATTAGCGGCTTATCGCTATTATTATTGGTTGCTAGGAGTTAAAATGCATTAGCAGTTGTTTTCATTGAAATATTTCGTAGAAATGTCATTTAAACTTTAAACTAATGATTTAACTGGCCTCAGTGTAACGGTGTAACTTTGATCGAGTCTTAATTTGCATTTATTTCGACCTGAACTAGTGATTATTTATAAATAGTGCTTAAACTAAACATTAATCGGCCATGTGTTACTGCTGTGATATAGTATTTTAAGTATTTTAGGATATGGCCGAATTTACGAAGCTAAAAACCGGTCAAAGTGGACAATAGCAGGCAATGGACGATGAGAATTTACAAAAACGTAACTTTTCAGATCCACTCAGTAGCGTAGCCAAGGAGGGGAGCGGAGGGGCTCGAGCCCCCCCATTGGCTTGTGAAGTATGCAAAATCGCATGTTTTTTGTGCTTTTGAGGCCGATTTTATGTGAAAAATGAAAAATAGCCCCCCCCCATACGAAAACAGCCCCCCTCAAACGTCTGAATTTGCGAAATTGGACGAAAAATCAGTCTCAATTTTGGTGAAGACCTTTTTTTTTTTCTTTTTTGGAGATCACCTAACTTTGGGCGGAAAAAAACCTTTGAATTTCGTATTTCAGCCGGAAAATCACCTTTGAATTTCGGATTTCGGCCGAAAAATCACTCTGAATTTTGGCGAAGACCTTTTTTTTTTTTTTTTTTTGGAGATCACCTAAGTTTGGGAGGAAAAAACCTTTGAATTTCCGAGCTTTCCGAGACATTTCGTCTCAATTTTCGGACAAACCGTGTGAAACTGATTTAAGATCAATGAAAATTCGAGTCAAGGTCTTTTGCACACTTCTCACTCTTTCAAAATAGCCCCCCCCTTTTCCAAATCCTGGCTACGCGCCTGGATCCGCTGAGCTATGTAAGCGGCTTAAATCGCTCCTGGCTATTACCAATTAAGGCCAGGCTATCTACAAAAGTGTTACTTTAAAATCAAATTCTTTAAATATGCCCACTGAAGGAATTATACGTTGATTTACGGTAACGTTCAATGCTTTGTAATGGCATTTTGACGTCCAATCGTTTTGGCGGGAAAAAGCTATGACGTAGCTGCAATCCATCAATATGTCTCAAGATACCCTTTCATCCCAACCAATCCACTTTTGGCCGCGATGAGGTTTATTTCTTTTTTTCCATATTTTTCTTCCTAAATTTTGTACGCTCTTCTTCTCCTAAACCACAACACATCGAAATCTAATTTTTGTGTGAAGTTGTTGAGCTGCAAACGCAATTTTTTTCTCCCGAAATTTTTTGGGGCAACTTCTCCGGGAACCCCCCAAAATGGGGCCCCAAAAAATTAATTTTTGAACGGCTCAAGCTAGGGTGCTAGTTGTTTTTGACATCAGTAGATATTTAACAGACAGATATTTTGACATAGTTTGGGAGTGCCACTCCCCCCGGGGACCCCCCAAATGGACCCCCCAAAAATCAAGTTTTTGAATGGCTCAAGCTAGAGTTCTACTTTTTTTTGATATCAGTAGATATTTACCAGACAGATATTTTGACATAGTTTGGGGGTGCCACTCCCACCAGAACCCCCCAAATGGACCCCCCAAAATCAAGTTTTTGAACAGCTCAAGCTAGAGTTCTACTTTTTTTTGATATCATTAGATATTTGACAGACAGATATTTTGACATAGTTTGGGGGTGCCATCCCCCCGGGGACCCCCCCAAGTGGACTCCCCAAAAATCAATTTTTGATCGGCTCAAGCTAGGGTGCCAGTGTTTTATGATATCAGGAGATATTTGACTGACAAATAGTTTGACTCCACTTTTCTGGAGGTTCCATAATCAAATATTTTTGAATAATTGCTGATTTTATGGTAGACAAAAAGCACTTTTGAGCGTCACAGCATTAGCTATGCGTCAGTCGTTCACTGGGTTTGCTGGCAAACTCCCATCTAGTTTCAACACTCTTTTCCTCCGTCTCCGCTCTCTTTCTCACTCCGCCCTCTAGACTGTCATTTTTTTTCTTCCTTTTTTGCGCTAGTATGCGGTATAAGGCGAAATCTATCGCACGTGTCTCTTTTTCATTTCGCATCATGCAGACGTAAGCATCAACCAAATGCGGTTCATTGACCATTGATTTGCTGATTTTTGCAGCGGATGGGAACTTTCAATTCCCCATATTGGTTAGAATTTTTCTCACCTCAAGTGAGAGTGACTGTTTTAGCCAACCTCAAACAACTTCATTCAATTCATCAGCAGTATCAAGAAAGAAAAACTTCAATGTCAACCAAATGCGGTAGGCTTGGATTAGCAGCTTATGATAGACTGTGGGACTTTTGTGGGATAAAGTTTTGCATGAAATTTAATTGGCTTGGCTTACCCAACCAACCAGATCGTTTAGTAAATGCAAGAAGCAACTTCACACAAACTGCCTCGCAGCTGGGGGTACCTTTCATCCAATACACCGCATGCAATCGTCAAGGCTCAAACACAGCCCCGATTCCGCGACCTTCTCACAACTTGTTTTGCATTTCCCTAACCAGCGTTGGCTAATGTTGGCAACGGCTGTTCCGTTTGCCGTTTATTGAGTAGGCCTAAATTTTGCTTTTGTGTTCGACTATTAAAACAACTTTTTTACAATGTGCCAAAATTTTTCAAAATTTTGACCACATTAGTCGGGGGTATTTGTAGCAGGGTGTCGAACCGTTAACCCGAATGAACTGTTTCATTTTGGTGAACCCGAACAAACCTGAACCAGCAAAATTTTACTTCAGTGAACCTGAACCAAACCTGAACCTTCAAAACTGTGCTCAAGTGAACCCAAACCGAACCTGAACCCCTAACAAAAGTAAGAATATATTTTTCCATATCCGGATGCCGCTGGGGCTGGTACTCGCACAATAAGAGCAGTGGTGATCATCAACAGGATCAGCAATTTTTCTTTTTTTTTTTCTGTATGAAACGAGTATCGACAGTTAAATTTTAATTCAATGAACCCGAATCGAACCTGAACCAGTAATATTTTACTTGAGTGAACCTGAACCAAACCTGAACCTCGAAAATGGTGCTCAAGTAAACCCGAACCAAACCTGAATCGCTAAAATATTTTGAGCAGGAGCTAAACCTGAACCCGAACCGTTATTTGAAACGGTTCGACACCCTAATTTGTAGTGCATTGCACCATACAGTTCATCTTTTGCTGCTGCTTTTAAAGGTGGTGAATCATTCAGCCAATTCCGGTGGTTTACAATAGCTAAAATTGAACTATAGTTTTTGATAGTTTTTGTTTTAATTTTGGGACTGCGGTTGCAAAGATATTCAACAAATACAAAAAGATATCCCCCGAAAAAAAGTTTTGGAAACTCTGAGTTTTGTTCTTCCCGCCAAAACACTGTAGGCCTAATAGTTTAGAGAACTGAAAATTGCAAACGTAGGTATAGGCCTACTAGGCCTAAAGGTTTGATGTTCACCGGGCATAAGTAAAATAGCTCTAATTCTTGCGTTCTTCCGGTGAAGTCATTGTCACAGCAAGCTTGATGTTAAAAGCTTTGTTTTTATTGACGTTTCGTTGGTCATGACGACCAACATCATCAGAATACGAGCAACGATAAAGAACTACGACTGAAGCTACGTAGCATCAATATGAATGGTAAGATTTTTATAGTTTTCGAAATCCGAAAGTTAATTATTACGTCACAACAATAAAAAGAAATTTGTAGAAAAGCGGAGAGTGTTAAAACTTTGGTCACAAAAAACTACAGTATAAACTAAAATGATATCAAAGCATAAGGACATTAAAGCAAAGAACGATAAACTATTGGAAAAAATTCACCATCTGAACGATTCATTACTTTTGGCTAGAAAGAATAAACCAAGATTCGGCAGTTAATCTTTTAGAAAAATTACTTCAGTTTTCAAAATTCGTGAGTTGGCCCAATCAATTACGTGATCAAACAATATTACATGTTCACACAAGGCGGAATTTTCTGGTTTTTGTTGCTTAATGGCTCTTTGGTGCTCTTTTAATCGGGAGTTTAGGTCTCGTTTGGTCTGGCCAACATAAACAAAGACTGGTGACTTTGTTTATGTTGGCCAGACCAAACGAGACCTAAACTCCCGATTAAAAGAGCACCAAAGAGCCATTAAGCAACAAAAACCAGAAAATTCCGCCTTGTGTGAACATGTAATATTGTTTGATCACGTAATTGATTTGGGCCAACTCACGAATTTTGAAAACTGAAAGTAATTTTTCTAAAAGATTAACTGCCGAATCTTGGTTTATTCTTTCTAGGCCAAAAGTAATTAATCGTTCAGATGGTGAATTTTTTCCAATAGTTTATCGTTCTTTGCTTTAATGTCCTTATGCTTTGATATCATTTTAGTTTATACTGTAGTTTTTTGTGACCAAAGTTTTAACACTCTCCGCTTTTCTACAAATTTCTTTTTATTGTTGTGACGTAATAATTAACTTTCGGATTTCGAAAACTATAAAAATCTTACCATTCATATTGATGCTACGTAGCTTCAGTCGTAGTTCTTTATCGTTGCTCGTATTCTGATGATGTTGGTCGTCATGACCAACGAAACGTCAATAAAAACAAAGCTTTTAACATCAAGCTTGCTGTGACAATGACTTCACCGGAAGAACGCAAGAATTAGAGCTAGTTTAGAGAACTGTGGTTTTGGCGATAAGAACAAAACTCAGAGTTTCCAAAAACTTTTTTTCGGGGGATATCTTTTTGTATTTGTTGAATATCTTTGCAACCGCAGCCCAAAATCAAAACAAAAACTATCAAAACTAGATGGGAGTTTGCCAGCAAACCCAGTGAACGACCGACGCATAGCTAATGCTGTGACGCTCAAAAGTACTTTTTGTCTACCACAAAATCAGCAATTATTCAAAAATATCTGATTATGGAACCTCCAGAAAAGTGGAGTCAAACTATTTGTCAGTTAAATATCTCCTGATATCATAACAAACTGGCATCCTAAGTTGAGCCGTAAAAAAATTGATTTTTGGGGGGGTCCATTTGGGGGGGTCTCCGGGGGGATGGCACCCCCATACTATGTCAAAATATTTGTCCGTTAAATATCTGCTGATATCATAAAACACTGGCACCCTAAGTTGAGCCATTCAAAAAATTGATTTTGGGGGATCTATTTGGGGGGTCGCTGGGGGGGGGGGGGGGGTGGCATTGCCAAACTATGTCAAAATATTTGTCAGTTAAATATCTTCTGATATCAAAATAAACTGGCACCCTAAGTTGAGCTGTTCAAAAAATTGATTTTGGGGGGTCCATTTGGGGGGGTGGCACCCCCAAACTATGTCAAAATATTTGCTGTCAAATATCTGCTGATATCAAAACAAACTGGTACCCTAAGTTGAGCTATTCAAAAATTTGAATTTTGTTGAGTTCATTTGGGGGGTCCCCGGGGGGGGTGGCACCCCCATGCTATGTCAAAATATTTTTCTGTCAAATATCTCCTGTTCTCAAAACAAACTGGCACCCTAGCTTGAGCCATTCAAAAAATGGATTTTTTGGGGGGTCTATTTAAAGGGTCCTCGAGGGGTGGCTCCCCCAAACTATGTCAAAATATTTGTCTGGTAAATATCTACAGATAGCAAAAAAAAGTAGAACTCTAGCTAGAGCCGTTCAAAAAATGGATTTTTCGGGGGAGTTCCCGGTGGAGTTGCCCCAAAAAATTTCGGGAGAAAAAATTGCGTTTGCAGCTCAACAACTTTACACAAAAATTAGATTTCGATGTGATGTGGTTTAGGAGAAGAAGAGCGTACAAAAATTAGGAAGAAAAAAAAGGAAAAAAAAGAAATAAACCTCATTGCGGCCAAAAGTGGGTTGGTTGGGATGAAAGGGTATCTTGAGACATACAACCATACGAAATATTTTTTGCCATACTTAAGCCGTTTTTGACTGAGACTACTTTTTACGCTAAACTTGCGGGGCGGTTTTCGGGTTCTAAAACCAATGTCACGTGACCTCTATTGCCTCGAAATTTGTTACAAACATCTAACTCATTAATCTTAAACTACTGTCAAAACTTCATGTAGCTAGACCCAAACCGTTCTCGAGTTATAAGCAAAAGTCTGAAACTTCGCACTCGTTAGTTTGAAAATGGCCGAGTAAAAACGAAGGAACACGCGACGCAAGCGTCGGTCGTTCCAATTATAGTTCAATTTTAGCTATTGTAAACCACCAAAATTGGCTGGATGATTCACCGCCTTTAATGTTTTGACACCACGCCAGCAATCTTTTACATTTCAGCTAAAAGTCTTGGCATGAGTGATTCAGGGATTTTGCTCTTGTTAAGGGAGTTTTTTTAGCCCTTTGCCGCAAAAGGTTTTGCCTGGCCAGCACGGCCACCTGCTAGGAAATTGGCTTCACAAATACTTTGTTTTTCATCCAGGTTTCTCTTGCCATGATGCCGAGAGTTGCAGATCTCGGACATCATGTCTAGAGCAGTATCTTGCAGCAGCAATGGAGTCCTTTTTTCTTCCATTTTTTTTCAAGTCAGAGACCGCAAAATCCCATCTTTTGCTTTGTTTTGCGTCTTCTTGGGGTGGGGTAGTGTGGTGCCCCACATCCTCCTGCTCTTTCTTTCTTTTTTTCAACACTCTTTTCCCTCTGTCTCCGCTCTCTTTCTCACTCCGCCCTCTAGACTGTCATTTTTTTTCCTATTTTTTGCGCTAGTATATAAGGCGAATTCCATGGCACGTGGCTCTTTTTCGTTTCCCATGATGTCGTGAACATTAAAAAAATGTGGTTTATGGACATGTGTATTTGATTTTTTTGTGGTGGATGAAAAGCTCAATTCCCCACATATGGCTCAACTTAGGGTGCCAGTGTTTTATGATATCAGCAGAGATTTAACGGACAAATATTTCGACTCTACTTTTCTGGAGGTTCCATAATCAGATATTTTTGAATAATTGCTGATTTTACAGTAGACAAAAAGTACTTTTGAGCGTCACAGCATTAGCTATGCATCGGTCGTTCACTGGGTTTGCTGGCAAACTCCCATCTGGTTAATATACTGTGTTTGAGTCAAGCTGCCACCTGCCTACCAGTCAACTACAAACGGCGAAGGCTTCACACTGTCCCTTTTGATTGCTGAACGTTAAGCAAGGAAGCGGTGAATACCAATTTTTATAGTCATTGTTTTGACCTGAACAGGGATCGGACCCGAGTCTACTGTTTCAGTACAAGACGCTCTATCCACTCGACACTGATCGGTTATTTACTTTGCCACGCACTGAAGCAGCCACCACTCAGTATTTAGTCAATCATCTCAATACTGAACAATGGACGCTAGCTTATGATACTGGCACTAATCAGCTTGTTAGCCATACCATAGGGATAGTAATACGCTGCTGACAACTTAACGAACTTGAACTGCCAACAAAAATAATAATAATAATTGCAATTTATATCCCCCTTGAGATAACACCAACAAGTGTCAATGCATCTGACTAAGGGGCCAAAGTAACATTCAAATAGCTTTACAGAAATAAAATTAATACTCAACAGAGGTATTAATTCTACAGCAATAAGCAGCAAAATACTGGCATCAAACAGTGGTAATATCCTCAAAGGCTAAATTAAAATAAAATGCTTTTAGACGTTTCTTAAAAAGGGACAAACTTTCAATTTCACGCAGAGATAGTGGCAACGAATTCCATACTTTGCGTGATGCATACGAAAACATAGATTGGGATCTAGCAAAGTTTAAGCTAGTCACCGTTTGAAGCAGCCAATTATCATCATTAACACGCAAGCTATATCTTTCCGAAACAGAACGAGAGTTGATTAAATTTTTCAAATATGTAGGAGCATAACCATGCAGGCACTTGTTTGTGAGCAAAGCAATTTTGAATTCAATACGAAACTTAACTGGTAAAAAATGAAGGCTTTTCAAATATGGTAGCATATGCTTACGCAAAGCAGAACCACGAAGTCCAAAAATAAATCTCACTGCAGAATATAAAACTTTTGTCAACTTGTGCAATAAATATTCTGGTAAGTTATAAAACAAGGCATTGCAATAATCAATATGGGACAATATCAAAGAATGAACTAGCTGAATTTTTAGAGGTTTAGTAAGCTTAGATGCAATTCTGCCCAAATTACGTAAATTGCCATAACAAGTACTAACTACTCTATTGATAGGCCTATGTCTCTCAAGGTTCAGTCTGTCATCAAATACTACACCAAGAATTTTGACAAAATCATTAGGCATAGGCAAAGAACAGCTATCATCAATTTGTACGTCAGAAATTATTCTGGATTCAATGTTACGGTTAGATAAAATTTCGATGACTTTGGTCTCACTTTCATTCAATTTTAGAAAATTACAAATCATCCTATGCTTTAAATCTTGCAAAAAGGCTCCAATTTTGTTTTTAATCATGTCTACAGAAAAGTCTTTATCAAAAGATAGATAACACTGCATATCATCAGCATATAAATGCACAAAAAGACCATGTGAATTAGCAATTAATTCAGCACTTTTAAAATACAAGTTAAATAGCACTGGCCCTGAAATTGAACCCTGGGGTACACCAGACTTAACATCAACTGTATGAGAAGTACAGCCAGCACCTTTACCAAAGTACCTCCTATTATTTAAATAAGTTGAAAACCATTCTAAAGCTACATCAGAAAAACCAAATTCAGCGGACAATTTACTAAGCAGGAGATCATGCTTAACCGTATCAAAAGCAGCTAACAAATCAAACAAAAGAACTACTGCATTTGACTTGGCATCTAAAATTGACAAAATATCATTGTGTATTTTTACAAGGGCGGTCTCACAGCTATAGCTAGATCTGTAAGCTGATTGCGAATAGCCATACAATGAATTTTCACACAGATATGTATTAATTTGGAGAAAAACACATTTTTCTATTAATTTGCCAAGAAAAGGCAAATTGCTTACAGGTCTAAAATTTTTAATATTATCATTATCTAAGTTCTCATTTTTAATCAAAGGAGTAACACATGCCTTTTTGAGAACATCTGGAAAATAACCCTGACTCAATGAAAGATTAACAATATGATGAATCGCAGGGAGTAATAAATCAATGCACTTCTTGAGAATACTGGTTGGTAGTGGATCAAGATCACATGTTTTAGATGGCATAGACTCAATTATAGCTTTTAAACCAGCTAAAGATAGCGGTTCAAACTTTCTAAATTTGGAAGCACATGAAGATTTAACTACATTTATATCAACATCAAGTGTATTGCAATTATAGTAAGACATGTCACTATATATTTGTTCAATCTTAGCATTAAAATAGTCAGCAAATTGACATGCTTGTGCAGTGCTTGTGATAGGCGGATGATTTCCCAAAAATTTATCCAATAACTGATTCACAACATTATAGGTGGCTCTGGCATTACCTTTGCAATTAGCTAGTTTTTCTTTGAAATATTTTTCTCTTTCAATGCAATAGATTTTATTAGCCTGTTTACATGCTGCATAAAATTTAGATTTATTTTCTAAAGATTTATTCTTCCTAAAAGCTCTTTCAAAAACTCTTCTGCGTCTTCTAGCATTTTGACATTCCGAATTCCACCATGGCGTTTTAGATGTTTTGATATATTTTTGAACAAGAGGAGCATGCTTTTCTAAGATTTTACTAAGTATATCATGCTAGACAACAATAGAATCATTCAAGTTTTGACATTGCAATACCAACTGAACTATACCAGACTGTTCCAGATCATATCTTAGTAATTCAAAATTAAATTGCTTCAAATTTCTTACAATTTTTTTAACCAATGGAGCAGAGGTGGAATGTAATCCAGCAGTGTCTACAACAGCAGTAACCAAGTAGTGGTCGGAATTGGTTCCAGTGTCAACTACGACATCTAAATTTTTCATGAAGTTTTTATCCATTGCATTTTTTGAAATAAAAAATGCATCAAGAACCCCACCTTTGCAGTGTGTGGGATTACTATTAAAACTGTCCAATGGGGTAAAACCATAGCAGTCAATCATGTTAAGAAATTTGACTGCATCTGCTGAATCAGTTTCAAAATGAAAGTTAAAGTCACCACACAAAATAATTTTATCTGACAGAGTAACTTTATTGCTTAAATAATCTTCAAATTCTGACCAAAATAGTGATGTAAAGCTAATATTTTCTTTCTTAATTCTTTTAGGTTTGTTAATTCCAGGTCTGTATATTAAGCATATCATAATCCTTTCTTGAGCTAATATTACTGCTTCAGTAACTTCAAATGACTTAAACTTTAAAGCTTTTTGATTCTTGATAGGAAATCCTCTCTTGAAAATGAAACCAACCCCACCTCCTCTTCCAGCCCTTGGTGCACTGAAAATATCGAAACCCAATTCATATAGTTCTCTTATCTTAGCATTGTCTTTAACTTTTAGCCAAGTTTCAGTGACACATAATAAGGCAATGTTATTTTCATGGATGAGCTCTGTGACCTAAGCAATTTTATTGCATAAAGATCGAGCATTAAAAAGACCTATTTGTTAAAGATTGAAGGCTGTGTCCTAGGCGGAATGCCTAGGTCTTCACTGTCTGGTCTTGCGTCCAAGAGGCTAACAAAGGATATTCAAAGCAAACTTGTATTAACAAAAATCAAATTAAAAAAGACCAGTCCAGCAGATTTATCGATGATTTCCCGGCTGGGCGGAAAACACTTAAACTAAAAAACTGAATTTTACACCAATAAATTAAAAACCTCTTGACGCTACTGTTAAAAATTAAGACTGAATTAGCTGCTGAAGTAGAATTAAAACATTGCTACAAAGTGATCAACAAAAAAGCAAAACGGCGCGTCTTTCAGGCAACTTTGCAAAGTTTCTTTCGAGCGAAAAATGAAAGACGCGCAACACAAAGGTGAGATGCAAATAAGGTAAATGAACGTGTTAACGACAGAACATAAAACCTAGGTTCGAATCTAGAAACTAACTATAAACGATCGTGCTGTAACACTATTTTAAGAGAATATTTTAATTTATTGGAATTATTGGGAGTAAGCACATTCATTGAAGAACCAATATTAGCATTGGATTTATCAAAGAACTTGATCTTATAAGATTTAACATGTTTTCCAGACCTACAACCTCTTTTGGTTGGTTTAGATATTCCAATAGACTGCAAAAAACTCCATATTGATTTGGGTAAAAATAAACCAGAATTACTCAAATTTAACAACTCAGAGGGAAAGTAAGAAATCATCTACAGTAGATAATCTTTATCTAATCATTAGAATCATAGTCCAGTCAGAGACTGAGGCAGAATCTTTCAAGCCAACATTACCACTGCTGAATTCCAGAACTCAAGTTGAAGATTCATGGAGTCTTAATGAGTAGGCTAGTACTTGTCAATTAATAATCTAACGACTAATATCCAAATTTCATGTGGGCCTGCAGCTGCAAAGCGCTACCCACAAAACAAGAAATTATTGTTCAAAGTAGATCCAAGGTAGCCATATGATAGGGAACAGAAACCGCAGGTTGGCCAAACAGCAGGCTTCTGCTGCAAAAGCTAATGCAACCAATAACAGAGCAGCTACATTTTACAATTTAAGTTTAACCATACAGTAGTACAAATAGAATCTTATTCAAATAGAAATAGTATATACTTATTCAAATAGAATATTCAAGTATTCAAATATTCAAATATGCTCACAAGAAGGTCCAAACTTGTAATAAGCATCAGCAACCCATCAAATCTCTCTACTTAAAACCTCTAGACCAAAACCATCCTTTAGATTTCTACAACCTCTAAAATCTCAAACTTTCTGTAAGACCATGGATTTTAGTGATTGTACGATCTGTGGTTTGACTATGGCAATCTGCACCAATGCACTAGGTGTGAACTGTGAAAGCAATTGAAGTGTAACATATGGCAATAAGTTTTAAAGTTTTGCAGAGAGAACTTTCTGGCATTCTGTCTGGAATATTTTTGGATGAAAATGTGTAGCAGATGGTAACCGTCAGCAACAGTTGTTAACCGTTAATGGCCCATTAGCGGGTCCAATATCTCTACTGCACATTGCACAGAGGTTTCATCAAATTTGTTATAATCGTGGTGCATTAGAGACATATCATAAGTTAGTTTCCACACATGTTCATCCTTTTCCTTTTTGTGTCTTTTTCGGTTTTGAGCTTTTGTTTTTGTTTTTCTCTCTTGATTTTTCGGTTTGGCCAGCCGCCACAAATCTCTGAAACAATAAAACTAAACTGCTAAGAATTGCAGCATAAGGAAAGACAGGTCAAGCTTGAGACAGTGTTGTTGCACAGGGCCACCGAGAGGGAGGCAGGGGGGTACAATGACCCAGGGGGCCTATGGGCTTGAGGAATGCAGTTGGCTTTCGTGTGCTCAGCAGAGGGCCCATGAGCTAGAGATAAGAGGGGCCGATTGAAATAGAATTTCGGAAAAAACCTTTTTTTTTTAGAGATCACCTTATTTCGACCGGAAAATCTGTTAGAATTTTGGTGAAGACCTTCTTTTTTCTTCTTTTTTTTTTGAAAACACATCATAATTTGGACAAAACTGCGGCTTTGTCTCCATCTGTTTTGGAGTTCACGTAACCGGAAATCCGTCAAACTTGAGCTGGCCCCGGGCCTACGTTCGGCTCTCGGCGCCCCTGTTGTCGCAGTCACTGCTCCAACCAATGGCGTCTTAAAATCAAGCAATGAAATACCAACAAGCAAGACTCCAGCAGTATAAGTTAATAAAGCAATCCAGCCAATCGCTTGTGCTCATATAGGTTGTACAAGAGAGCATGTTAAATACTCAATTTACTTTTGTGTCCAAGTTGGATGAAATCATCACAGGAACGTGAATCACCGACCACTTTTACAAAACTCCAAGAAATGTTTTGTAACTCGGTCGATTGATAAATTTTCCTGTCGGATCCCTACACGAAGAATTATTTTAGTGGTTGAGGGCCAAGCGTGTGATGAGCAGATCGCCTATTTCAGAGCTATAAGAGCCAGGACAGAATTGTACAGAAGCTGAATACTGTATGTCATTGTGCTTTAATGGCGAAATATTTACTCATTTAGGTCGATAGTGATTTAAACTACCTTTTATTGCTTTTTGTTTGTGAAGAAAATGCGATAAGGAATTTAACTTCCTAGTGTAACTTCCAAGGGTAACTTCCTAAGTAATTTCCAAAGCGCTAGTTTGACCAACCAGCATTTTGAAATGTTTATTTTTTAAAAGGAGCATGCCAACAACTAATTGAATGATGATTTGTTTACTTGTCTACCATTTAAGCATGCAATGCCGATTATAACTTGTAACAATATTTTAAAAGCTTGAATAATTAACTTTTGTAGATAAAGTTGAAATCTCACCATTAGATACCGTATTTGAATGCCATCGTTCTTTTTTGTATTTATTTTTTAAAGAAGCGGCAGCGGCCGCTGTTTTGCATGCAACAGGCGGCAGCGGCGCTACTTTTTTATTTGAGTAGCGATAAGCGGCAGTGGCCGCTGTTTTGTATGCAAGAAGCGGCAGCGGCGCTACTTTTTTACTTGAGTAGCAATAAGCAATTAAGAAGCAGCGCCGCTGCTTTTTTGCCAAATAGCGGCAGCGCCGTTACGGTTGCCCAGCTCTGGCAATACCAGATATCTGTGTAGGCTTAAGCCGGATTCACACCGAAAACTGATACGATAACGTTCGGGGAATCCCCAAGTTCTAGCTGATTTTGAAATTATCGTCTGATACGACGAAGCGACGCTTTTTCATGTGGTAATTCACACCAAATGCTACGTACGATTGTATCCAAGGGAAACCATACGCTACTTTATGTTCTGGAAGCTATGAAATTTTCGTTCGTGTTATCACCTCTCTGACAAATCGATGAAAGCAATTGAAGCGTTAACGCGCGTCATCATAGAATAGGCATAAAATTCATTAATAACAACTGTTCGAATGCCGTGCTAGAATTTTCTACATTCTATAGTCAACAGCAGTCTTACATAGTTGAATAGTTTTTGGTAGCAAACTGGCAAAAGACAATTTTAAGTTAAGTGGCACAGAACATCAGTAAAAATTAATTGAAACTGAAACATATTCAAGAAATTTAACTGTTCTTTTTTGTATCTCCAACTGAAAAGAGCTCATTCAAGAAATTTATTCACTTTCGCTGACAATCTAAATTTCGAGGTTGAGAATTTAAAATCTGTAAACGAAACACTGATTGATAAGTAACGAATATTTGGAAAGAATAGCTAAGAGTTATGATAAACCCAGATAAAGAATAGAAATGAAATCCTTGCTGTACCATAATTTAGAGAATAGATAAAATCTACTAAAGAATCTCGCCAGAAAATTTCACAGCTCAGCTACAGCATTCAATAAAGATCAACACCAACAATTTTGAGGTAAATGCAATTTTTGTGTTTCTTTTAGAAATCTGAAACTACAATCAGAACCGAATTTAGTGTAGTTGCCAGCAAAATGCCAATTTGCTATAAATTACAATTGGTTTCGTTGGCATGTTATACCCTAAGTTGTGTCAATTATGTTATCCACATTTAACGCTATATCCAGCTTTGCGGCTTTCTCTTTTTCTCAGTAGCTGCGCTTCAAAGCTTGCATTGCTTGTATTGCATGAATGCATGATATGCTGAGCTCAAATATTGATTAAAGATGCCATTATTACGGTATCAAATTCGTTTTTATAAATATTAAACTAATAACGTTCGAGACAATCTAAAAGCGCTAATATTTGTATATCGAATACGACAGTATCTTTTGAAGCTAAATAACGTAAACAATAACATAGTAGTATGGCTTTGGATTACTATGCGTCATGATAAAACAACAACAGAAGATATCATGTTACGTCATCATTGCATTCTTAACCATTCACATCACAATGAGACCGAGATTACGAATTACAGTATTTAGGAATTTCGTAAAATAGACAAAGATTGGTTGCAAAAAGCGATCATTCTACTTAGAGCCGTTTTCAATGTGGTCTAGGCGGTTAAACCATTTTTTTACAGAACAAACACGTTGTTTTCTTTCCCCTAGCATGCAAATGGTAGCGTTTTTGGATGAAACACTCAGCTGAAAGTTTTATGAGAAAATTGTATTTACATTGCAATACAGTTTCAAACACACTCGTTCAGTTTTTGATTGAGGCAAGCAACAAGCAAGCAAACACTGGAAAGTATGAAAAAAAGTATAAAAAAGCACAAAAAAACAATAATTTTGTGAATTAGTCACCGTGTTTTAAAACACACTCGGGCAGTTTTTGAATAAGGCAAGCAACAAGTAAGCAAATTCTTAAAACTTCAAAAAAAAGTAGAAAAAGAGAATAAAAAAGCACAGAAAAACAATAATTTTGTCAATTACTCGTCGTGTTTTAAAACGCGCTCTGGCAGTTTTTGATTGAGGCAAGCAACAAGCAAGCAAACACTGGAAAGTATATAAAAAAAGAAAAAGTATAAAAAAGCACAGAAAAATTTTGTAACTTAGTCATCGTGTTTTCAAACACACTCGGGCAGTTCTTGAATAAGGCAAGCAACAAGTAAGCAAATTTTTAAAACTACAAAAAAAGTAGAAAAAGAGAATAAAAAAGCACAGAAAAACAATAATTTTGTCAATTATTAGTGGTGTTTTAAAACGCGCTCTGGCAGTTTTTGACTGAGGCAAGCAACAAGTAAGCAAACACTTAAAAGTGAAAAAAGCACAAAAAACAACAATTTTGTCAATTATTCGACCTGCTCAAGCACTTGAGCATATAAAACTTGGCAGATTTGCTGCATATAAATCGATACTTCATCTGGTTTTTTGGAACGCAGCTCGCTTGCCACGAAGTTACCAAAATCGTCAAACCGATCCCGATGAATATTCAAGCTTTGCAGTTCCTGATCTTTGGCTTGCAAAAACTTGAATAATTCATTCTGCAAAAAGAGGGATAAATTATTCTAAAATACATTCGCTGCAATAATTTAAAAAATAAGCAACGTGGTGCTTCAAAATTCATCGCGGTTATGCAAAAACATTCTTTTAAACAATTACAGTAGAACGTGAAATCAATATTCGACGACTCCTATTGGAGTATAGTACAGTGTAATGCCCATTTAAACGCTTACACAAAACTACATCAGAAACAAGAGACCCAGTTTCGGTAAAATTGTTAAGCCGGTCGTTCTCTTAACTACATGCATGTCCGATTTCCAGTCGGCAACGTTAATAACGAAAACACAAACTTTACAACTCAACGCAAACTAGCTGTATTTGAAGCGAAGATACCAGTAAGTGGAAGCAGCTGGTTCACAATGTGAACCGTCTACCATTCCTACGCATCCAAAATGAAAAGTTGCCCAATTTACCATATGTTAATGTCAACCAAAACTAGTCGTTACTATTGGTGAAGCTCATTCATTACCTTAAGATCAGATTGGTCGTTCGACCTTTTCCGTTTTTGACGTTTGCTTGTACAAGGCTCCTCAAGTTCTGCTGTCGGTGTAGTCGATGAGGCTCGAACTGTGTCGTCGCTATCTTCCCTCAGTAACACAACAGCACTTTCTATAAAATAAACAGAATGAACAATTGTATATCCCAGAAAGTACTAACATGAAGAATGATATCAAGATCTCATAAACTTGACAAGTCCACAAGCACATTGCATTGCAAAGCGCCAACCACAAAAAATTTAAATCGTTTTAATATAATGGTGACGCGAGAAATTTGAGTTTGCACTAACAAGGTCTGCTAATTTTTCTTCAACGGTTGAATATAGTTTCGTAATATATGATCAGATCAGGTGCTAGCAATCCAAGACAGATGACAAAGGCATCTGTTTACATAAGCAATAGAATGTTCAGTGAACCTGCAGTTCACCGAGTAATGATGCAAAAGAACTAGCGTTTCTCAGTAATATTTGGGTCTGTGCGGAGCGGGAGCACGCAACATCGCAGGTGAATACGGCAACACTCTTCCCAAGTTCGCTTGAGCAAGACTGGTGCTCTATGGTAAAATTTGCAAATGTTCATCGGTCGCACAAAGATAGCAGAAAAACACTGAAAAGACGACAATGTGCCTTCAAGCTACAACTATTACCCCTACAACAAAAAGCTAGATACAAGCATTCGAGATTATTATTACCAGAGCTAAGCTGAAGTGAATCTGCTGGTGGCGAAGTGTAAGCAACACTTGTTGAATCTTCTCTGGGCTCTCTGTCGAAATCGGCATCAAATACTAAGTTATCTGAAGATCTGTAAATGTTAAAAGATATTTAATTTATTAAGTGGACAGCTCAAAACTTCGCTATTTTTATTTTCTAAGTAAGCTGCCGGTAAATACCGTCTCTATATGTGTGCAAAGTGCACACCTTTTCATCATCTAAAGTATATGCACCCTTTTTATAAACTATGAAATAAAATAGCCAACAGAGCCGAATGATTGTTTTCAACTTTCTACTTTTAACAACATTTAGACTTTCCGCAGTTGTGTTTATATGGACTTTTTGACTTAAATTTTGCGCATGTAACCTACAGCACAACCAAGATTTGATTTTAGCCAGCAACACGTATCCTATGTTTTTCAGTTGCTACTATATATTACGAAACGGTTTAGGGCAGTACTGTTTATTTGCAAGTAGCTTCAAAGAGAATCAATATTGTGCTTTTTCACAAACCACAAGATTAGTCTTTTTATCACAACACAGAACGAGTATGATACAGAAATTTCACAAAAAACTTAGATTTGCATTGCTATGTTCTCAATTTAGTTGCATTGTCATCTATTTAATGAACAAATATATCCTCTGTGTTTGACGTGTAAATTAAAAGTTACGTTTTCATCCATTCACTGTACAAACATACCCTCTGTGTTTGACGTGCCCTTCCAAAAAGGACAATTGACTAAAATAAGGCCACTGTTCACTTGCTTGCGTCGCTGAACCGCTTGGAATATTTGAGTTTTTCTTGTGCTTTCGACAATATGTGGATCTCAGATTGTTCCACCTTGACATGCAAATAGGAACTGAAACAACAAAAATATATTACGAACTGAAATAACTAGCCTTCACCAAAATTCTTAACTAAATCTTAACGATGACTGGATATTCGAGCATTGATGAATTTAACTTCACTTCAGTCAGCAAATTTTTAGAGAGCTTCCGAACCTTTCTAAAAGTGCTCAGTGAGCAGCAAGTTCACAGCAGTAATATACATTTATTTTCTAAAATAGCAAAGAGTTACTGATTACTACTACGGTACTACATAGTGCTTCATACATTGCAAATAGTCAAGTAATGCAAATACATGAAACACTCTGTAGTATGGTAATCAATAGATCTTTGCTAATTTGGAACATAAATGTAAACGTGTGCAAACAAACGTTTAAATCGATTGTTTGCTTGCAATTCGACAAAGTATCATATTCAAACATAAAATATTACCTGTACTATTTAGCTTTGCAGCAATTTCTTTCCAGATATTTTCGAGCTTGATTTTGTTTTTTTTGTCAGGGTGCCTTGAATTGTATAACAATGACTTAGCACTTATTTCATCGATCAGTTTTCTATTGAATGCTTCCTCCTCCATATTAATACGTCTAATTGTCTATACCACAGTCTACACTATAAATTTAATACAACACTGTAAAAAAAACAATTTGTTAACTATACATCATGATACTGATAGGTGAGTGCCAACAAAAACACACAATGATGTGGACATATATACTGTATATAAGTCAAGTTAAAACATAAAATCTTAACTATTTATAGACCATTGCCAATCTACAGCACCAGTGGTGTTAAAGTAGCGACAAAAAGTGTTGCGAATAGCTCTCGCATCTCTTGTGGAGTTGTTTGAACCAAAGTTAATGGAATCAACATCTGAGGCAGTTCTGTGCAAGTTGATAGAACTTGGAATAGTTTGCCTCCACAATCCCTGAGTCATCTCTCCATCAGGAGAGCAGCTATCTCCAAGTTCTGAATCTTCTTGTTGCAAATAGTTATGCAGCACAACAGCAGCTTTCACTAAGCGCTCAGCCATAACTACGTCACATTGAATCATGCCATAAAACATTTGCCAGCGAACTGCCAAGATCCCAAAAGCATTTTCAACGCATCGTCGAGCACGGCTGACACGATAATTGTATATATTTTGATCATCTCCCAAAAACCTTCCAGGGTAAGGCTTCATTAAATAGTACTTTAATGGAAAGGCATCGTCACCCACTAAGACGTAAGGAACTGTATCAGTTGAACCAGGCAAAGTACATGCCGAAGGGACATTCATTTCACCGCGATCAAACAATTGTCCTATTCTTGAATTGGAGAAGACACCGCCGTCACTATGACGACCAGAGTCTCCAATATCAACCAATACAAAACGATAGTTCGCATCACATATTGCCAAGAGAATTATCGAAAAATAGTTTTTATAATTGTAGAATTCAGAACCACTCTTAGCAGGAGCTTTGATTCGGATATGTTTTCCATCAATAGCACCTACAATATATTTGAGGTTAAAATATTTCACAATAATTTAATGGCAATAAACATGCACAAGGTCAAAACCAAAGTTGTTACTTTTCAAAATTTAGTCACATAACTGTTATTTTCAAAGCTTGGCAGACTGTCAGTAAAACTTTTTGTAAGAAAACTTGCTTTGACCAGCTTAGATCACTACACTGGCATATTCTGAAGATATACTGCCGAAATAATACTCAGTTTTATGAAATTTATATAGCTAACAGCAATTATTACTACAATGTTAGATAATAAATTTCCTTTTTAGATACATATTGATTAAGCAATTTGCTGACAAGCCAAAAAGAGAATTACTTTGACTAAATCATCATTACCGGTACCACTGCAAAAAAGATCGGCAGTGGAAAGATAATGATTTATGGCAATAACTGTAGACAATTATAATTAGTATGCAAAAAGCGAACATAACGAACCTATGCAATGAGGAAAGTTCCATTGCTTCTCAAAACCATTTGCAGTATGTAGCCACAACTCTTTCGAAGGAGGTTGAAAAACCTCTTTGCCAAGGCAATTCCACAATGCCTCTGTAACTTCATAAATAATACTTCGCACTGTTGAATGCCCCAATCGAAATGAAAACGATAATTGCTTCTGGGTTGCCCCAGTAGCCAAGTGCCTATATCAATAAAAGGAAAGCATTACAGTGAAGCTTTAATATCAAAACTTGAAATTATAATAGGTTGCACTCCAAATCATAAAGGTTGATTTGACGTGTATTTGTCAAAGAGTAAAACTATTTTTAACCTCACTATGAGATAATTGGTGGTTAAAGGTGAACTTTCTTTTCTTTTCTAGAATTACTTTTGGGGAAAACCTTTACAATTTATAGTTTAGTAGATGATATATTCACAATGTGCTACATTGCTATCACTGCATGCATTGATAATAACCTAAAAGTATCCTTGCTGTCATATTGGCCAAAAATATACTAATAAAGTAAAATAGATATTGTTTGTCATGCTGAACATATCAGTAGACCCACTGATACATCAATGCAAGAAAAATAATCTTTGAACATTACTTTAAAATAATAAACATGACTATGTTTGTTGTGTTGATCTGTTGATAATAACCAGCTTGTACACTGCACAGTAACTAATAAGGTACTTCAGCATTAAAGTTAAAAATCATCGCACCGTAAATTAAATGAAATCAATAACATAGTTTTACACTTACCGAATGGTGACAATTAACCTTTGTGCTGGTGTTATTGCCTTACGATAATTTGTATCTTGTTTTTGTATTATTGGTGTTAACAATTCTACTAGATAATGAAATTGACTGGGGAGCATTCGCATATATTGGCGAAACTTTTCAGGACTCTTTTTTTGGAGCAGTTTATCGACCAAAACAAACTCCGATTCCGTATCACGATCCAACAAAATTTCATCAACCCATACAAGCCTAAAGTGTAAATAGAAATCTGAACTGGTATGTTTACTGCTTTAGAGTAGGCTATATTTATCACCATATGTACACTAAGCGGTTGACCAATTTGTTACTATAACCATAACAGCATGCAAACAAAGCAGTAGTGATACCAGCCTACGGACTGAGGGACTGGGTATATATCTGGTATATACAGCACCCATATGGTACTGGCTGACTGGGTAAACTGCAACACTACGGAGGTACAAAAAATTTTAACATAAGCTTGCAGTGAGTCAACAAAATTTCCTGATACTGGCAACGGATTTTACAGGATAATATGCAGCCTACCTTTTATTGGATTCACTTATCAACTGATATGCAGCTACAGCTATTTGCTGTTTAATGAGCAACCGCTTGCAAATCATTGTTTGTTGAAAATTCATGGTATCAGGTAGGCTAGGTTAGGCCTATTTAATCAAACTGATGCCTATTGTATTGTACAATAAAGAGAGTGAGTATTTCATGGTCAAATTTAAAGAAAGGAGGCAAACTAAATCCTATTCCAAGTTCTATCACCATGCACAGAACTGCCTCAAATGTACATATTTATAATTGCTACTGTATTGGTTTTGCTATTAATAGAGATTTGATTTGATTTTCAACAAACTTAGTTTATTAGATAGAATTTGCCAGTGAAATAGAGTCTTTCTGCTAAACCTGACTTTAATAGGCCTATCGGTACCTTTGCACTTATTTCTCTCTATTCTTAATAGACCTACCTTTGCACTTATTTCCGACTATTACTAGTAGGCCTACCTTTGCAGTCATTTCCGACTCTTTTCCTTAGCCCTATTTTAGGAAATAGCTTAAAAAGCCTAGTTTCAACTTTTTCACGGACTTCAACTGGCGAAACGACGAGCTAACGACCAAACGACAAAGTAGAACCCAATCCTACTTCGTCGTTTGGTCGTATCAAGCAAAATCTTTCGTCGGGCGATCGTATGAAACCTATCGTTATCGGACGCAATTGCTCGGTGTGAATACCCCGTCGTTTATACGCGTCGTTGTCGCGTCAGAAGGCTCATTTGATACGATAACGACGCCGGTGTGAATCAGGCTTTACGGAGTATGATGTTGGTTGCCAGATACATACCGTAAACTAGGGGTCAAAATTAACTTTTTTAACGAATTTCATGTCAGGAAAGAGATATCAAATGTTAACTTGCCTAAAACAATTTGGCACTGGGAATCTTCGGGTTGTTTAGTTTTGGAAAAAGTGCAAAGGCCTACCGGTAAAATACTCTAGGCTACCAGTAGGCCTACACTTGACAATTAATAGCACTGACTTTGCGTAACTAATAGGCTAGTAGGCCTACTTGTATTTGTGTAGCGTGCAGTAATACTAAATTACTAGTAGGCCTAGCCTACTCTTACCTTATTTATAAAAAATCAAGTTTTTTGTGGGATTGTTTTGTTACTAAGAACACAATATGTAATTGGTATGAGGTACAGCAAATGATTGAATGATATTGCTTCTGTGTTCTAACATTGCTTAAATTTTAGGAAGTATCCATTGCAGATTGTATTTAGCCACTGCTAGTGGCAAAGTAGTAGCCTATTTCAGGTATTTTCCCTCTGTTCAGTGTTAAGGTTTGGGTTAGTGTTAAAATTAGGGTTAGGGCTATTTTGGCGCTGGTGGCAAAATAGCTTTGGAAGTGACTATTCCAGATTTTGCCACTAGTGGCAAAATAGCCTCTGCGTAAATTTTAACTCTGAGCTTGTCAATTCTCGTGGACTAATGGTGCAAAAGCATTAGGCCTATGTGCTTAAACCACTTTTTTTGTTATTATTACTGTATTATTAAAATTTACAGAGGCTGTTGTTACGTTCATAAGAATAAGAAAAGGCAGTGTCTAGAGCGCTGAGCCGGTTTCCAACATGAAATAGCCTAGCTGCTGCATCGCCTGCACCTGTCATTTCTTTTGGTACGTTGATTTGCTATCTCTGAGGCTGGCATTGCTGCTCGAACCTTAACTGATAACTCTAATGCAAGGTTCTGAAGGATAAACATAAAAAAATGCAGCACAAGTCTACTGAATCGCGAGACTGGCCGAGCGCATTTGGTGTGAATCGAATTTGAACATGAGATTTGGCAGACACATGCTATTGATACTGCACCATCGGGCTACGCATCGATTGCGTCAAAGTGCGGTATTTAACTCAAAGAAATGAGAAAAAAGCAATATGATGGGCTGTGAATGCAGCAGCTTTTTTATGTTGGAAATCGAACCTGAGCTGAGGACACTTCCTTAAGAAAATCGCTAGGCTATCCTAACCCAGAACCCCAACTCTTAGCTAACAGCCTAATGCTAACCCAAACTCAAAATCTAACCCAGTTTCCAATGATAACCTGAAATATGAGAAAAGAGTATGCCTGCCTAATTGACGATGAGCAAGTGATCACTCTTTGCTCTTTTATTCTGTATGTATTCTCTTCATGAGCAGTATATGTAACACAGCACTAGACCTACAGTAGTCACTTTTATTAAAATTATTAAATTGCCAAAATTTGGCTTTGTCTTCTCTGTTCTAGCACCACAAGGTACCATTGTAGCCTATTGGTTATGGTACTTGTAATAGGAAGAGTTGTTAATGCTGCAAGCATTGAGCGTGGGAAAATTTTCTTCAGAAAGAACATAGCATTTTGCTGTATCATGTAGGCCTATGTGCCAAAAAAGTTGCTAAGTGTGTCTGAGTGTCATTAAAAAGTGTTAATAGCAATTAATGATGTACAAACAATTAAACTAAGAGCTAATTTAATGATTGTAGTAAAATATAGCGCGTAACTGCTTTTTTTCCTTGTATTTTATTGCAACAAAAATAATTTGCATCTCTAAATAATCTTCTTTGGTATTGTTTGGGCTACTTCATTCACTGTATTTTGCTAACTTGCACAAGGCGATTGATTTCAGCTTGTCTAGGTCAAGCGTTAACTTCAGATTTTGAACCCTGTAAACATAACTGAAAATTATGGCAACGTTTATTACCGGTAATACAGTAGTGTTAGATAATAGTCAATCAAATATTGTAGTCGGGTATGGTTAAGTACAAGCTGTTACACTGCTTCAGAAGGAAAGCAGACAGCTTGTACTTAACAACACCCCTGTAGTCTATTATTTTTTTAGTCTATCATATTTTGCAATATTGTGTTAGGTTTGCAAATATTGATATTCATAGGCTTAGTTTAAAAAAGTAGAAGGTCAATGTAGACAGAACTTATTTATCTTCATTCTTTTGGCTGCTGATAGTGAATACCAGTGAGTCTGCAGTAAGATATGCAGCAAAATGGCACTAGAACCCTCACAAGCAGAGATACTGGAATGCTGGATGCTTTTATTTTGGGCCATAATTTCACGAAAAATGTCAGACCGCCAACAATTGGTGAAGAAAATGATGTGGCTGATGAAAGATCATCACAAAGCAGTGTCAGTGAAAAATCAGAAGTTTCTACAGCTACACCAAGGTATCAGTAGTCTGTTTATGCTTCATTGACTAAACGCAGATGTGATGAAAAATACCAAAACACTCGGTCGGGATTAACCTTAATATGCTATGATTGTAGTATACTACGTTGCAGTAGTATACTACGATCGTACTTTTGTAGTATACAGCGAGGTACTAATTTTGAAATGAACATCACCTAACACGAATCAGTAACCTTTATTTAACAGTACTGCAAAGTTTCAATTGCCAAAACTAAGTTTTTCAAAGCCAAATGCTGTCAATTTGCAAGTCACTATTTTTGACCCCTACAAAAATTTTAAAAGTTTCGGGGATTAAACTGCTGTAAGTAGACTGAATAGAGTCAGCCAATTGCAAAGGTTGGAGTGAAGAATAAAAATAATATAAAAAAAAAGTTAAAAAGCTTATAGTGGGTCAGAAATTTACAGGAATAAACGTTAGTATACCAACTAATTCAGTACAGCTATTGTTTTGATGTATTATATTTATGCGCTTTTAAAAATATGTTTTTGTTTAGCTTTATTATTGTGTAACACAATAAATCTGTTGCAACTTCCACAAAATTTGTTTATAAGCTCCAACTATCCTATAAAGTCATCCTGGACAATCCTGGTGCTGGAGGATCGCTGAAAGAGCTAACCCCAAAGTATTTTTCATTGGCCATAGCCACCCAAGTGATGATTGTCTTGTCTGGTTCCACCACATAAACTAGCAGTAGCGTAGCCAGGGGGGCTATAGCCACCCCCCATTGGCCTGTCAACCAAAATGCAGAAGGAAAATACCACGTTTTTAGCTCTTCTGAGACTGTTTTTTTGTGCTGGAATGGATTAAAAAGTGATTTAAAGTATCTTTTAAACATATATTCAGGGGGGAGCTACTTTGTCAAAAATTAAAGTCACAAATTAATAAAAACTTTGAAAAATGCCCAAAAATAAACAATCAAATTTCATTGCTAGTGTAAAAACGTCAAACATAAACTTTATCAACAACTTTATTATAAACTCAGGAATAAGTAGGGGTGGGGGCTATTCAGTGGTAGTTAATTACCAATCACTTCTCTCAAATATCTTTCCATTAGCCCCCCTCAATTATTTTTTTTTTATAAAATATAGACGAAATAGGTTACTCCATGTGAGTTTTATTGAATAATAAAATTTTATGATTTACCAGCATGTAAACAAGAGAACTACAGTGTTATCATTAGCCACCTCCCACATAGCCCATTAATACAACCAGTTGAATCATGTTGTGCTGCCAATTTCTATGCCACGTTTTAAAAGCATTATTTTATACTAAAATAGCCCTAAAATTAAATTTTTTTTGCAAAAAAATGCAAAATTTTTGATCACTGGGGGCTCCACCCCCAGACCCCCGTGCCTCCGGCTAACTCTCGCCCATGGATAACTGAATGAAGCCATACCAGTTAAAGCCTGAGATTGCTCTCGGCTTGAATAAACTTCAGGTCTGAGCTCTGAATTTAGAATGAGCTGAAAGGAGTACGACGGGGGTATATAAATTGATGGGATTATTCCATGGGTTAGAGCCGGTTGCAAATCACGCATCAAAGAATTATTCATCACACTAATTTGGGGGAGAAACTCTTCAGACAGTAAACATTAGTTGCGCTGGCGATTTCCTTACTGTCTTAAGCAGTGTGTTTGGTATCAACATGTTTCTGAGAGAATTTGTGACACATTAAACAAGTTTTGACACTTCAAAAGAAAATAGTTTGCTTTAGGTATACGTCCTTGGTTGACCTGGAAAAATTGCGATAAAAATCTCAAAAGCTGCGAAAGTATAACTCGTTGCTCACAAAATATAATGATTGGCAGTAAATTTATAGAGATATTAGTGGCGTTTGGACCAACTGTAGTAATAATATTGTTAACTTGTTACATATTTTGGTGCCTAAAAATTGAAAAATTGTAAATACGTCAACAATTATGCTTTGGCATTGTTGTTCCTGATCGCAAACTCAAGATATGAGAAATGCCCAAACCAACAGATGTGTAAGAAAGTGTAAACAATCAAGAAAAGAAAAGACTAAATAAACTGTAAACACTCTGCAAAACACCATGCAAGACACAATTTATGAATTTAATAACTTCAAAAAATAGACAACAAATAAAATAGGCTGTAACTACCTGTAGTGTACGTATATGATGCAGACTACGGAAGTTCCGTGCTGTTACCATTGCAAATAAACTTAATACAGTAGCAGAAAATGCAGAAGAAAGAAACTTCAAAATGTAAAAAAATTGATGCACCAATATAATATTGGTTGTGACCAGTGTTCCCTCTCAGTTTTCACTTCCTGCAAAAATGCCGGAAATAGTGTGAACGTTCTAAACACAATGTGAAAATGCTGAAAATTTTCTCATCTTTTTTGTCTGGTTTTAATGTGATCTCCAAAAAAAAAAAAAGGTCATCGCACTGACGGAGGCATCTTTTTCTCTGATTTTATGTTGATCTCCAAAAAAAAAAGGTCTTTCATCTGAGTTCTGCAAGTTTTCTCCGCGATTTGTGTGACATACCAGAGCGAGGTGCCGTGAACTGCAGCTGTCTATGGTTTTTGGTGGGAAACAAAAACTCCGAAATTGGCAAAATTTTAGTGAGAAAATGCCGGAAAAAATTTCGCACTTTTTTGCACGTATAGGGAACACTGGTTGTGACCAAATGAAGAATCGAACTCAAGCCTCTGCTTCAGCAACATACACATCCAACCACTTCCAATGGTGCAAATGCTATTGGTGTAGATGTCTCTCGACAAAAAACAATAACTTTAAGTTTATTCACAAACCTTTAATGCTGTACATACTGTATATTGTGATATCAAACATCTATCAATCAGAAAACATAGCAGTATATAAGTGCCGTGTATCATCCTCCAAGTCCCAAATAGATAGAATTCAAAGATCATTCCAATAATCCAGTCCTAATTCCCAAGAAACTAAAAATAATATAATAATAGGTCTAGGAACGTTTTGCTTAATATGTTAAAGTAACTTGAACGTGCGATATGAAAAAAAGTGCATATTCAGTATGGTTCCAAAAAATTCTTAAGTTTAAAAATCAGTATTGTGCAATAGAGCCTACTTTGGCAATGTTTCATCAAATTTCAAAAATGTATTTTCGGCCAGGTATGATAGGATATCGAATATTAAGCCAGTAGACAAAAAATGTTCTTCAAAAATTTATGAGCAAAATACAATTTCTGTAAACTTAAAGCGAACATTCACTAAGCTGCAACTCGGGTGAAGCAAGAAAATGCGCTCTCATTTACGAAAGCCGGGATAAAATTTTCATCTTCCTGGATAATTTTGTTAGTAATGATCCATTCCAACTTTGGCTCAAAAAAAATTTTGTCCACGGTCTCAAGTGTTTGTAGACGACCACCGCAAAGTTGCAACTCGTAGTATGCTGCGATGAAGATCGTAGTTTACTAAAGTTTTCGCAGTATAGTATGAGATCGTAGTATGCTAAGGTTAATCCCGACTGCACTTGATTTAGCTCAGCTGTATTAGGCCTAGAGCAAGTATGAAAAATAATTTGCTTTTGTGGGAATAGGAGGGGGGTGCTAAAGGATTTTATGATTTAATATACATACTTGTTTTCCATATGTTTATATCCATACATTAACCGTTACACTACTGACTTTCTGCAAAACAAAATTTTGCAGTTTTTAAAAAAATGACCAAAATTGGCAAAAATTTGAAAATGGGAAAAATTGTCGAACTAAAAATTTAGTCTACTGTATATTACTGATTTGGAAGTTACTTTTTTGATTTTTTCGTTTGAAAGCTTATCTAAAGTCAATAAAAATGTTTTAAAATTATGCAAACATGGTCATGTGACTGATGTTTTTACAAAATTTGTCAAACTTTGAAATTTAGTGATTTTTGGGTTGCTTCAACTTTTTTACTTCCAAAAAAACTCTGCAGTCCTTGTCTTCTAGAAAACTTTTTCAATTTAATAAGGTTTTTGTTAATTGTATTCTGCCTATTTAGATTAATCTCCCAGATATAAATTGTCTGCTTCAAACTTGTTCCTTTTAAAAAAGTGTTTTGAGTGAATTTGACCTACATGATATATCAGTAGCTGATTTAATGTTTTGAATTTTGAGACTGAGTCTATTTTGTCTCCTCACATTTAGGTGTGTGCACTATGCAGGTGTTGACCTAATATCATTGTGTTATATTTCAAGCAAATAAATAAAAAACATGCCTTGAATTTTTGTTTGTTTATCTGGTAATATTATTTTGATGATGCACTAGAAATGAGACAATAAACCTTCATAAACAACACATTCATGGTATTCAGGAGAATCAGAGTTCTGTGAATGAAGCTGAATTCTGAAGCACTTTGCAAATCATCATCAATACTAGACTGTTCAGAAAGCTTTGCACCATCAGCATATTAATCAAAACCAAAATTTTGCCATCTTAATCTAAGTTGTGCATTTTTTCCAATTTACTGTCATAATGCCATCATTGCTCATTTTACCCAACACAAAAACACTCTTTCATCATCAATAGTGATTATCTACGCCATGAGTTAGATATATTGTATCAAAAAGGAGGTTATATATAAAATATTCATATAAAACCAAATTGCAAAATAAGACTAAACTCAACTAAATATATGGAAATGGTTCTAAACATGCTACACATTTTGTTATTATTACTTCCAATATTGGACGCGCAATTTATCACGGACAGGTTTCTAATGAACCAAAAGCCTACTAATTTAGCCGTGTATTCACGAAATCCACTTTGTCGGCAAAATTACAGATGCACGATCTATCCCGCATGCAGCATTAATCCAAAACAAATTTATTAGTGTACAATAGTAATTCAAATACTAACTAGCAAAACTGAAGCATGATAAATCACGAATCAGTTCCGAGAAGATTGAGCAGTACATGTCTTGTAACCACAAGTTCTAATTTTATTCGCTGAGTCTGCAACTTTTATTCTATGTTCCAGATCGACAATGGCTGAAAGAAATTAGTCTATAAACATCCCAGTAATTGTAATTACATTTTATTCACCAAGTTTCCTTGGCCAGGAGACAGCAAAAGGACCTTGTGGTCTTCGAGTCAAGCTGCCACCAGTCTATCACATAATATGGAGGATTCACACTGTCTTAGATCCCTTTCAAAGGTTTCACTCTTTCTTAGGTCCCTTTTAATGATGAACGCCAAGCAGTGTTCCTTCTAACTTTTTGGATAATCAGCAAGTGCCCAAATTTTCATGGAAACAATGGGGTCCAAAACTGAAAAAAGATATTTATGTGCTCTAAATTTTGTACCAATCCGATATTAAAGTATACCAAATGTCATATTTCCATGGATTTGTCAAATTTTTTAAAGCTATGTTTATCATATTACCAAAAATTATTTGCCCTTGTTCCAACAAATCGCTGATTCGTTGAAAAAATCAGCTTAGTGGGAACACTGATGTCAAGCAGAGAAGCTGTTAATGTGAAGTGTTATAGTCTTTGGTTTAACTCAGCCGGAAATCGTACTGGAGTCTACCATTTCAGTAGC
The DNA here is from genome assembly GCA_963965965.1 of Trididemnum nubilum. NCBI lineage: Eukaryota > Metazoa > Chordata > Ascidiacea > Aplousobranchia > Didemnidae > Trididemnum > Trididemnum nubilum. Next base: position 39,396,896 of record OZ014487.1, on the reverse strand, counting down.
AGACACTATGTCCACATGACCACTGATCGGTTTTACAATAAATATTCTTTGTGACTGTGTTTTGGTTGTATGTTTTGGACTAAATTATCCACGAAGCCCATTTACCTTTTTATTTAAAGTTGTACTTTTTTAGGAGAAATGGCGTTGATCTAGGATTTGAACCTGAAGGAACTGCTTCACCGTTGCCGCCATATGAGAAGTGGAAGAAGTCAATGATCAGTTTATTGCATGACAGTGAGGGCTGCCTCGCGTTCAAAAACTTCTTGTGTGGAATCAATCGAGCAACAATTCTTGATTGTTGGTTAGCAATGAAAGGATTTCAAGACTTTGATCGACCTCGAAGTAGCGGCAACTCTTCAGCTGCATCATCAACTACTGGCTCATTATCAAACAATCAAGCAACAGAAGAGAGATCTGCGAAGAAGTAAGTTTTATACCTGTGACTGTGAAGTATGGTAAATTTTTTGCATTTTAATTAATAGTTATGCTGATGGAACAGTGATTTCAATTTGCACACGATTTATGGCTGAAAAAGTGTTTGAAGAGAGCAAGCTTTGCATTATTTTTGATAAGGTTTGCACTCACACTATGCTTTTAGCTTACTTGTAACTGAAAAGCATGTAACTGAGTATAGATTTGTTGAGGTGCCAAACATCTTTCCTTAAAACCAGTATTAGAATCACTTGCGGCAATTAGGGTTTTGTGCATGTCTGTGTCACTATATTTGTGCATGAGTGTGTTTTTTCATTTGCAGCATTGGAAAAAAACAGTTTTACATTAAAGACTAGTTTGCTACTAGAATGGTAGACAGTGGTTTGATTCTCAATCAGATCAAATTGAAGACTAGAAAAATACGTAATAAACAGTGTTAACTGTGAAGCCTCCTCGTCAGTGGTGGCAGCTTGACTTGAAGATCGTAAACCTCCTTTCGCTGTGTCCTGCCGAGACAACTTTGTGGATGAGGATTTAGTCTGTGGTTGATATCAGGGGTTCAAAAAGTGTTCGATAACAAAGAGTTCAAAAGAGCAAATATCACCATAGGTGGGCAGGTTAATGCAAAACATTAGCTTCGTTTACCACTAATCCGTTAACAAACTTCATACTTCCGTTAAAGTTAATTCGCTATGTTCGGCTTTAATTAACGGAAGTTAACAAAGTGCGTTAATTCGTTAACATTTTGAGTGTAATTTACATTTCTTTTTTTTCACTCCCTTCTATAACACGTAATGACACTGGAGCTGATTGTTAAGAAAAATTTATTGCTGTGGTGTTTTTTTTGTATTTTGGAAGTTACATTTTACGTACAGTCTAATCTAATTTCAAGACAAAAATAGGTTTAATTGCAGTAACGAAGCTTCGATCGGAAAATCTTTGGAAATTGCGAACAGCGATAATTAGAAGACGTATGAGGCTCCGGCTTAGTATTCGCCTCAAAAAAATATCTTCTTCACTTTTTCTTCTATAAAACTCGTGCTAATACGCAGCTAGTGTTACCAGTGCAAACTGGTTTGTACCGGTACGATAAATAAATGGTGCAAGATATTAACGATGAAAACCTTAACGTAAGTTAAGAAAACTTAACGGAAGTTAATTTAGTCCGTTAACATAAAAAAAACCTTTTAACGAATTAACGAGTTAATGAAAAAGTTAGCTTCGCTATTAACGGATTAACGAATTTGTGCCCATCTATGAATATCACAGTAGATTACCACAAAACTAAAAGATAAAAAATTAAAAAGCTATTAAACCCAACAGCCTGTTTCCCCCATAAATGGGATCATCAGGGGTAAATCTTATTTGAATAAAGATATATAATTATATGCGGTTTCAATATACACTGCATTTTTTCTGTCACTGGTCAGTTCTATTTTCGAGACATTGAAGTGTGACTATCAAGGTGGTTGCTTGACCAGATGACCTCCCGGTCCCCCCACCTTGCTGCTACACATAGTTTGAGTTATTTTCTGTGCTATAATTTGTTTTGAATTAGGTAGCTCAATGAATTATGTTGATAAAAGAACATAATCACTCAATTAAAGTGCAAGCTAATATTGTTAAATATTCTGTGAAATTGTCCAGCCAAATTTATTTCTGCTTGTGTTCAGAAAAAAATTGATTAAACTTTGCGATTTAAATGAATAGGTCTGAGAATGTTGAATTAATGGTGGATAAAAAGTTAGGTCAAATGAATTTTCACTATAAACTCTTTTTCAGATTGAAATTGGCGAAGCTGATTTACAAAACCTACCTGACGGCTAATTCAAAAAAATCGATCAATTTCATCAAAGCTGCTACAAAGCAATACATCATGAGGCAAATCAAAGCTGCTGTGGAGGTGAGTCACTCCGATTTTTTATCCTTGAAAGTTTGGTTAATTGTTTGATTCTTAGTTTCCTGAGTTAGCGCTGCATTTGGACTTCCACGTGCCAGCTGCAATGGACTCACAATGCGGCTCGATAAGGGCATAGCAGTAGGCCAAATAGATTTTTTTGTTGACATTTTAGGTACGAATTTTGAAAGACTTCTATTGGTTTGGAAGTAGTTTCTCTGATCTACAGTTTACAAAAACGAGGGAAATATTTTAATGTGCGGCTGTTTTTAGAGCATAATGATGATGATATTTAGACGTGGCTGTGCTCAAGTTTGCTTTAAGGTATACCAGTGATTATGGACTATGCAAGTCATGATCATAGGTCCGTTTATTTTTAGAATCCGAGTTCATCTGAGCTTGATTCTCATCTATTCGTACAAGCACAAAATGAGATTGAACACAATGTTGAAGCGACTCTGTACAAACAATTTCTGGCGAGCGATGCATTTTCCAAGCTGTCAACTCAACAAGATGGTTCCGCTCTTAAGATATCTTCTGCGCTCAACCAGCAGTCGTCAGCAAACCAACCACCAAAAGTAAGTTGTATTTGTGGTTTTCCACTCAATGGAGGCTTGCGTTCTACTGCATTTAAGATGTGGAGCCTTATGTCTTCGCGTCAACATCAAACCTCAGAGTATTAGCATCAGGTGGCTGCCACTGAGTGGCGAAGTGATTAGGTTGGGCATCGTAGACATAGTGAGATCGAGCTCAACTCTTGTTGAAAGCCTGAATATTGGTATTCGTCGAGAGGGCGTCCGGAACCTAAACCAGCGCTCAGGCGCACAATACTGCTCGCTGCTGCGAAAAAAGTCTAGTGACAATGCGTTGGATGCCGTGCTGCTGGCAAACTTCTGGTCCCTGTGAGAAAGCCAAAGTTCTCAAATTTTACTACAAACTTTTCCACCAGTTTTCGGGCAAATAGCTTTAATCACCTTGGATGTGTTTTCCCAAAAAGTTTCCGATTCTTAAGCAGCATTAAGTTTACGATGTGTGAAGGCGCAGTATGCAAACAAATGTCCATTTTTTACGAGCTTGACTGGCTTCACTCACAATGCTGCAAAGATGTAAAATATAAGCTATAAACAAGGAGGCATAATAATGCGCAGAATGATGCAGGACTGTCCTATTCACATTTCTTGTTTGTTAACCCGACTTACGAGTATGTTACTACCACAAGTTGGAAACGAAAGGTGTATTTTATGGGCTGGTTGTTTGCCCGACACAAGCTTCCCTTTTCATTAATCTCGTTCTTTACCAAGTTGCGTACAGCAGGTGGTTGCTGGATGTGATATTTTGTGATGTCACAGACTTAAAAGAAGCATTGCAAGCCTTTTTGAATGCCCTTCTTCCCCCTGACGTCAGTGCTTTGAGCGGGAACCGAACCCGACATCCGTTCGATTTGCATATCACCAAAACATTACACGATGACGAGGAGGAAATTAAGTGCATGCCATTGAACCCATGTCGTCACTGGCCGCGGTCACATTGCATGGCTGCGTTGAGGCCAGTCTGTTTTTGCTTGAAAGCCAAGTAACTTGTTGGCATTCGGTCTTTTAACCGGCAGTGAACTTGTTGGCATTCGGTCTTTTAACCGGCAGTGAACTTGTTGGCATTCGGTCTTTTAACCGGCAGTGAACTTGTTGGCATTCGGTCTTTTAACCGGCAGTGAACTGCAGCAAAACACGGAATGTGGCTGCAAGTGGTTAGTAAAGGATGAGCTTGCGCGCTCATGATTATCTCAGTTCAGGCCTTTAACAATCATATTCCATTACAAGAACTAAAAAGGTTGGGAATAAGTGAACAAACTATGATGTAATTTTACTCATTTCCAGTAGTGTTTTATGTTCTCGGCCATCTTGAAATTGAAGTGAGGTGCTTTCGTCTTACGTGCCGATACTTTTCAGACTGCTCAGCCTTCGAGTGACGACGCACCGATCACAGGATCGCAAATCCCCTACCTTCCGCGGCTCGATGAAAACCAGGTCTGGAATCCTTTGCGGAAGAAACGAGAAAGGTTAGAGCTGCCAGCCTCTGCAGAATATCAAAGAATTAAACCCGAAAATTTTATTTCATTAAAATCCTAAGTCATTTGAAATGAATAGGCGTGATAAAATACTTCTATTCCTGCGCATTAAACTGTTTATTCCAGACGTCATTTTGTTGACGATCTGCCCAGTTTCAGTTAATGATGTCACAATATTTTAATCAATTGTTCGCTCTGGCTACACATTCTCACACTCTTGTGTTTAGTGCGAATCAAGCCGTATCGGGTATCCCCCACAGCTCCGACCCACTAACCAACCCGAGCAACTCCAGATCCGGTACTTCCTTGTACTCGTCATTCTCACGTAACAATGAGGTAGGCTTGCATTCACCTACTTAATTGTGTTTGGTTTTTGATAAATTGTAATTTTTTCAAAGTTTTTGCGGTGTTTAAAAATACTGACGCTTGCATGAAAGTTTGGATGTGAATTTCGCAATCAGTCAATGCGAAACTTTTCAGCAACCTTCAGGTGTGGCTGGATGAAGCATCAGATTGTCCTATTGGTCATACTTTTTCTTTTCAGATAAGCGACGCGTTTCCCTACTTCACCGAGGGTGCTCCTGCCTACTGGGTGCCCCCGGCATCCGCCATCGGCAGCGACCAAGCTTCGAAGTCATCGGACGCCACATCTGACACCCTCTCCTTCACTGACAACAGCAGCGTGGACGGAGTCGCATATTCGTCAAGCCGGCAAGGTACTTTCTTACCCAGAGCTGTTCGACCAATTATATTGCCTAGATAGTTTACTTCATAGCGGTTTGTGGTTTTCTAGGTATTCTTGATAATGCTACTTTGCTGAAGCGAATCCCACCCCAGGTATAAGTTTTGTTGACAAACCCTTGACTGTCTCTTGTATCGCTGAACGTCAAACAGGCAAGTAGTGGCGGTAATCGAGCTTATTTATCAACGAACTCCAAACATAAACTTGTTAACACAAAATAAGTTAAAAAAGAAGTTGGACCTATTGGGAATTAGACGTGGGCTTATTGACACAGTTGTAAATGTTCTATCCTTTCGGCGACAGTGAACGCTGTCTATTTCGTTCAGTTTTTGATAGTGAAAGTCGAACACTTTTTAGGTCAAAAACGTTTGATGAGAAACCACATCAAGAAGAATCCAACCAACGCTCTTCCTGAATGCAGCCACGTGCAGAGAACGTCAAGGTGGGTTTGTTGCGTTTAGCGGCGCAGCTGTCGGCCTTCATCAAGGCGTCGTAACTCGTCAGTGCAGCTGATGTCCGCGCGTACCTTTCAGTGCAAAATTGTTTTGCGATACTGACAGTGAATAATTTCATTGGAAAAGTTTGTTTTCCATTTTTTTTAAATAAAACTTTTAAAAAACTAGAATTTGAAGAAGTTTTTTGAAGATTTTTGGTCTTCTCGCCACCACGGCAAACCGCTGCACCAAGATCTTCTACAACCACCTTAAAACTGTTTGGTGAAAAATTGGCAGCCCGCGACAGAAAAAGACTATTTGAATGCTGCCTTAAACGTCAAGGCGATAAGCAATTGCTTGAACTAAAACCAATTTGAATGACGTTGATTGATCCGAGTGGGAATTGAACACGAGCCTACATCTTCAGAAGCTGATCATTTTTTGTGTGTAAAACTGTCCAACCGAGATGCATTTTGCTTCCCAGAATGAAAGACATCCCAAACCTGTCCACCAAAGACCCGTTGGCGTTCTTCAAGCTGCTTGAAGAGCGCTTGCTACAAGTGGTGGATGAGCAAGGAATGAAGCAGAAATCCGTGGGGGCGCAATTCCGCACCCGCCGAATCCGTCCACAGACTCCGCCCACGATCTCCGACCCCATGGCAGCCATCAAGAACGAGGTGGAGGAGGACCTGGATGAGATGCTGGAGAGCCACCTGAACCGCGTCATCGAGAGCCCCGGGGACCGCCACTCCCCCATCATGAAGAACAGACGGAGCCAGCCCGTCGGCATGTTCCAACCCCCGGGCGGCCAGGGACGGATCGGAGTTGTACCGGGGATTGCACAGAACGAAGTACCTGAAGTAGCGACTCCGGTGAGGATTTACACTTGAATAGTTAGTAGTGCTTTGGATAAACGCTTTAAAGTGAAAAGCTAATCAATAAACCATGAGCCGAAATTGTAACGGTGAAAGTGCTTGGTATAGGCGCGGTAGACTTTAAACTTTTTGAATGATTTTAATTAGACATTTAAATTTTGCTAGCAAACAAACTCTGAAAGCTGTGTATATATTATTGGTCTGACTATCAACGAACTAATATGTCTACAAATCACGTTTAGCGCGACAGGGGAGCTCCGTGAATTCGATGCAATTCAATAAAAGTTAAATACTTCGCGAAGTCCCAAGATATCACTTGCAATGTCACTTTCTGGCTGTAGAACAGCATAATGGCGAAAATTAACTGCAGATAGTAAGACTCTTCGAAAGCAGCGTATCCTTCCCCCCTAAGTTTTTGAAAACATGTCTTTCAGTCTTCAAAAGCATGTCTCGCAAAATTCCTAGTTTTTGTTGCAACGATTTCAAATAGTTGCAAAGAATTTTGAATGAAATATTGTGTAGGGAAGGAAAGCGTCACTAGCTCGTGGAGAATTTGACTAAATATGGGAGTTTTGGATTTAGTGGTCTTCAAATTTTGATGCTTTGTTGTAGAATTCACAGTCGGGTCTAACCAAAGACTAGAAAAATTGGTATTTACAGCCTCCCTGCTTCACCTTCAGCGTTTAAGGAAGATTTAGACAGCATCCGTTTTTCGTCCGCTTTTGTCCGTTTTTGTACTTTTTTTTCATTCATGAAAAAGTAAGTAAGTCCTTATCCACACTAGCCAGACTGTCACATACTGAACAAAAGTTTTCCGAAAAAAAATTTTTGAAAAAGGGTACAGCCTTGTTTTAAAATATTGCCCTCGTCGTTCATTCACAAAATGTTTGAACAAAATTTTCATCAATATATGACGTTGCACTTAGTACGGTTATGAACGTATAGAAATTTGGAGTATGATACTATGAACATAAACATATGAACTAGTGTATAACTGCATACTTTTCCATGAAGAAGCAACAACGGACGAAGAACGGATGCCGTGCGAATCCACCTTTAAAACGGACGTTGTAGAGCCTCCACCGTGAGTGGTAGACAAGTGACTTGAGGTGGCAGCGGATGGTGTATTTGACCCGGAGGACCAAAATGGTCCTTTTGCTGTTCACTAGTTACTAGTCAAGATATCGTGAAGGTTAACATGCATACAGAATAAACACGCAGGTTTTTGTTGCAGGTGATCCCCGTCAATAAAACGCAGATGATATCCGCCTGGATACAAACACCCAATTCGCAACAAACCAGGTATCGCTCTTGATTTTAGTGCGTTTCTAATTTGTTTCACCAATTTGACTGAACAGTACCAGCTTGCTTGGTTGTGTCAACGGGTTTCATCTGCTACGCGTTTGTTTGACAGATTCAAGAAAAAAAGTCGGTCTGGTCCTGTTGTCGAGACACCATCTAGCGGTCACTATTTACATCCGGCTGAAAGCACTGGGTTGCAGTCGGGAGCGAACACGCGCAAAATGCAGCTGCTGCTTCAGGATCAGAACATGCCGCTGTTCGACCAGCCCGACGCGATGACGACGATCGAGGAGGTGAAGCGGCGGTTGATGGAGGAGACGGACGACTCCTGCAATTACCCGGACTTCAAGGCCTTAAACATTAACGCCATTTCCACGGTCCCCCCGCAATCTACCTCAACGAATCCCCCCCTCAGCGGCACAACAGTCCCTGTTCCGCAGGATCACGTGACCGACAGCGACTCGTCGTCGGAGACGGCGACTTTGTCGAACGTGAACCCGTCGGGCGAGGGCGCGAAGTCTGAACCTGACTCAACCATCGTTATTTACACAATGCTGCACGAAACCGTTCCTTACAAAGTGACGATACCGCACCACCCCCTGACTCTGGGACAGTTTAAGCTCGCCATCTCGCGCAAGGGAAACTACCGCTACTATTTCCGCCAGTTTTCGGAGGAGTTAAAAAGGTTCGTATTTTTTGAAGTTTCCAACGACAATGAGATCCTCCCTCGCGTCGATGGCCACGTCCGCGCAAAAGTTGACTTTGTTTCAGCATAAAGGTGCTTTTGACATCTGCAATTGAACATCAGGGCGTCAACATTATCTGCCATTTCAGGGTGCTCAATGATGCGCGTTATAGGCCGCGCTCGTTTTGGGGCGGCCGGACGGCTTTGCCCACTTTAGAGCCAGCTGCTCTTGTCCCTGCTGGTATTTTCCCGACTGTTTTGAGACATGGTGTCGAAGTGCGGTGATGCTCGAAAATCTGCTGTGACGTTGCACGATTGTTGCATCCCGTTTGAAAGAGACGCCAGCCGGGTGCCTGGATGATCATACAAGGTCAGGCCCACCCAACTCATGAGAATTTCCTAAAAAGTCCCCAACATTGGTTAAATTAGGTTCAGAGAAAATGAATTTCGACCTTGTTGAGCGAGAGTTCCGTCCATGCTGATGTCTGCAGAGTGTTGTTATAGTGTTTGGTCAAAGTAGAACGTTTACTCTCAAGTTTCGTTGTGCAGTTGCATAGTTCTGTATCGCTACCACGTTTACGAGAGGTGAAAAAACTACGATTCAACAAAACGGCATTAACGTCTGTGACTATTCTGTAGTTTTCATCAGCAGAAGTTTAGACGGCCAGTTTTACATCCCCGACAGAGAGCTTGTTCCAGTGGCTCCCCTCCTGTCTGTTGCCCTCCTGTGCATCCGATTTTGCTCTACCCAACCTGAGGCTCGAACGCGATCGAAGATTTCGATCAAGAAGTGAACATCCCGGGCTGAATCAACAAAGGGTCAACGCTGGGTTTCTCGGTACGGTACATCATAATTGATATATTCAACTTAATAAGTTTCCGTCCCTAAACCTTACATGGTGCTAGTTTCGCTGGACGAATCAACTATTAACGTTTTACCCAACCACTTTTCAAATTCTGTCCTCGATTCTGCAGCCGAGGTGCTGCTGAGTGCTGAGGCGTTCCAAAACGAACTTCCACATTACGAAAAAACCCAAGAGTTGATAGTTGGCGATGTTGTTTTGTGACATGCAAGCTTTTTGTCGCGATTCTTGTAGTTTGCACTTTTTGGCTTAACTCGGCAGTGACCAGGCACCAAAAAAGTTGACACGTGAAATCCTGTGGACGGCTCAGGTCAAGTTTTTCATGCAAAGAAAACAACTTGCGGAGGATATACGGTCCACTCCAGGTTGGGAGTCGATGGAGCGCGGGCGCAAGTTGACTGCGGTGCTGTTTTTTACGTTTGTTGCTTTTATTGTTTTTAACGCCATGTCATGTTTCTGACACATTTCTTCTTTGCTAGCTTAAAGTTGCATTCTATGTTGAATAAACTAACGTTTCGACGCTTTTTCAAGTCTTGTGACGTCAGTTTTGTCTATCAAAATTTATCTGCGTATGTTGGGTTTTACCGATCGCGCGAAGTACGCGTGCCATCTGATTTTATGCATTTTACCTTTTTCGCCATTACATAGTAAAAGACGTCCTGCGTTTCGCGCGTGCTGGGTCAGTAAAACGGGCCTGTTTGGCGACAGAAATGTTATCGGCGATTTTGCATACACATCCAATGTACAATTTTCCAATCCAAGCAGATTTGGTCAATCTTTGAGGGTTGGATTGAATTTAGCTCTCTTCACAAAATTTTCATAAATTTGGATTTTTTAGATCTGAATTTCTAATTTTGAGTTTTCCCAAGGGCAAATTTGTATTGGTTTTGCTACATTGTTTACGCTTGCTCTTCTACATTTAGGCTCACAACGGTTTGTGTTTGAGAAGTTGAATTGAATTTGATGTTTCAGATGCAAAAAAATTCAAGTTCTAAGGGTTTTTTAATTTTTTCCAACTCTAAATCTTAAAATTGTTCAGATTTGACTGTCATTGGCGACCGCGTTACCCCTTTTATAATGTCCTTGGACAATTCAATCAAACGACTTTCGTTGAGCTTGCAGTGATTTTTCCCCGCGGTCGCTTTGGAGCCGTTGAAACGAGCTTAATAGTATTGATCCGTGCTGGTCAAGTCGAGATATACGGAAAGGATTGAAGCAGGTCTAATAAATAATAAACGAGAGAAAATAAAATATCCGATTAAACGGAAAATCCAACTCCGCAGCCTGCTTTTGCTTCGAGCAAAGAAAAATTAATCCCTTCTAATCGTAATCCCGTCTTTTGGGACCATTACGTCAATTACGGCTTATTTGGCGAACTCGGTTTTCGAAGGATGAAGGCGTACTGATCGACGCTATCATTTGATCAGCAGCTTATCCATTCTCGAATTTCTGCGAATTGGCGCGTCTAATATTTCCAAGATCTCTCCAGTGACAAAAAGCTGCTCTTACTTTGTGTAACTGTTTTGTTTCTAACTACCGCGGTTTCGAACCATACTGTTTTCAATTTCAAGATCTTTTTTAAACTCCTCAGCCAGCCTGTGCAGAGTTTGGCTGGTGAGCACACTGGTCTGAGGTGTGGGGGTTGAAGAGGCAAAGATATAGGTCATGGCTCTGTTTGAATCGAGTGTGAATTGTGTCGTCATTAAAGTGTGAGAAACCAGCGATTCTCACAGCCATTGAGGCCGATCATTGAAATCAAACAGCGTCCCACAATAATGCATTGAAGCAAACCTGCGCCTCGATACCAACGTCCAACAAAATACCAAACTTTGATTAATGGGTACTGATATAATTTGCAATTCCTGCCACACCTTTGCGACCTGCCGATGTCGTTTGCTTATGTTCGTTCAAAAGTTGTTAGCTATATGGATGGGTTCAATTCTCGATCTAGAAGTCGTGTTAATTTAGTTGTCAGGAAAGGAATTAGTATCCTATTCATTGTGGTAACGAAACGCTATGGCCAGCGATTGGTGCATCTCTATCCTCTGGTCACAAAAAACCGACAGCGGTCCTACCCTTGGCGAATCCGCAGTCCGTACCCGCATTGGAGTTGACCATTTTCCAAGCTTTCTAGTTGATGTTTAATTCCTTTCCACGTAAATTTGCTGCTTGCTCGAAGCCACTAAACAGAGATAATCATCGTAAAGCGTCTTATCGAAGGACGCAACAACGAGACCAGTGTGGGGGTTGAACCCAGATTATGCGATTAGTGTCGTTATGAAAACGATGCTCTTACCCACTCGCTCACGCTGCCGACGAAGATGGAGCCAGAAGTTCTCATAAAACTTTTAGGTGCATCGACAGTGCTACAAGATTGCTGCAGCGCCAACAAAAATAAAAATAAGCTTGAGAGTATTTGTCGGCGATAGACGAAAATCAAGAAGAAAATAAAAAATGTTACAAAGCTAGTAATGCCCGCTTGAGGGCGCTACTTTTCTGTTTCTTCAACTTTATAGGGGAAGGGGATGCAGAAATGGCTCTCGAGAAAAAGATTTAGAAGGTACCTTGTACTCTGAGCCTGGTCTAGTGGGGCCAGAAAGAACATACAAGTTCACGCGCATCAAAGTGATAGCATCGACACTCAATTAGTAGTAGCTCGGTTGTAGTGTAGCCAAATATTGGTGAAGACCTTTTTTTGGTCTTCATCTAATTTCCGACAGAGGCCTTGACAAAGGGACACGATATCAGATTCGTACCCCTGAAAGGATTTCTCTCTGAGGCCCTTGATGCAGGCTCTGGATGACGCAGCGACTAGATGTCCGACACTGACGTCATAAGGTGATAGTTCAAAAACAAAATATATTAAAAATAAATCAATCAAAAAAACGAAAAAGCTGATGGCTCGACTCTGCATTCTCTTGCGGATTCTGGAAGTGAATTTTTTAACAGAAGAGCTTCTATACGCGTGTTTGTAAGATGAGCTGTGTGCTTGCTTCCTGCTTGTCCTGGTGTTAAAAAAAAACTTCACGAAGAATCAAAATCCAAAAACTGGGTATAATTAATTTTTACTCAAGTTTGTAACAAGATGTGAAAGCGATTTTATATTTATTGATAAAAACAAAATAACAAATGTGGCATCTCCGTTTACCAGTGTGGGGCAAGTTAATTACAAATGTTAACTTCTTTAAAAGTTAATTCGCTTAGAATTTTCAAGCAATTTCTGAACTAAGTTAAAGTTAAACAGTTAACTGAAAAACAAAAGTAACGCAAGGTAAGTTAAAAGTTAATCCGTTTATTATTTTTTTAAATTCAAAATTAACCAGCAGTTGATGCCCAATAAAATGATTCCAGTTCCATACGAGAAAAAAATTACTCATTCTGATTTCTGTTACTATGGTATTTTCTATTCTTATAAAGACAGAGAGAGTGGAAGCCTTTTTTATTTTATTCTTTTGTTTCTATTGTTATGGCATTAGGACGCATGATGGAGATTAGAAATGTAACGGATTACCGTAAACATTAAAGTAGTTTAACGAAAGTTATAGTTAGTAAGTTAACTAACAAAAGCTTTTTAACTCGTTAATGAAAAACTTAACTTCGTTATTAAGAAGTTACTGCCCAATACTGCCATTTACTACAGGTGGTCACCAGGTCGAGTAACTTTCTGTGCAAAATAATTTTTACGTTCGAACGACGCCAAGTCACCGGCGATGGAGATCGATCAGGATTTTCATTTCAAAAGGCTGTTGATAATATTAGAAAATTTTAGGTTGATCTTTGTTGAAAGGTCATTCGGTTTATTTAGTTAAGGTATTAAATTAAAACGTAGAAAAAACGAGGTAAGCGGATTTCGTTGCCATGGTGATAATCCTTTGAAATCGCTCGGGCATGTTTTTCATTGTCGGATGTGCCGATTATAATCGGATTAAAACGGAGCAAAAAATAAATCCGCTCCTAAGTTTAGTTTCTTTATTATCTGTGATCGAAAATTCCGCCCTTAATTCGTCTAGCGATAAGCTTTTTAGACCACTTTTTATTTTTCAAAATTTGCTGGCTCTTATCTTCTAAACTCACAATAAACCTGCATTGTCCAAGAGCTGCTTTTCCATTTTAAAAGTCGGTCTGTCATGAAAGCGGCTTACGTTTTCATTCTACTTTGTAAAGCTACAGATTACAATTATTAACCTGAGCGAAGCTTGCTCAGTGGAAGATGTACTGTTGCATTAAAAGAGGCAAAGATTTGAGCCCCAGCGAGGCAGCAACAGATAGATCTTTACATTTCGATTTCGTTTTTATTTAGAAAAAAATATCGAGGTGGGCCGCGTCGGGCGGTATAATGCGGTCCTAACTGCCGTGTGGCTGTTTGAGTGGAGAGCAGAGTTTTTCGATGTGGTGGTATTTGGCTGCAGTTTTATCTTTAAAAAGTTTTGTTGCTTCGCTTCACAATTCACTGCATTTTAATTGACTTTGTTTTTACGAGATGTACGAGCAGGTGTGATTTTTACATAGTGCATTTATTTAAGAATTTTATCGGAATGAGATTTTATGTTGTTCAGCCGATGATAGACGCAGGATAACCAGACTGGGGCGCTGCATTACGTTTCCAGAGACTAGAAGTTAAGTGTTTTGTGGAAGCGGAAAAAGTTTTTGCCCCAAAGCAACAAGAAACCTACATTTTTTTGCGCTTTGCTTCTATTTTCTCTACAGTAAACGCCCATCGCAAAAACTGTTTTCTACTTGCTACCGGATGATACTGCTCAGTTGTTGTGCCTACTACATTTCTTTTAGTTTGACCATTCAGCTTGCGTGGTCTAGTTATTGAATTAAGCGTCTCTTCTGAAACTGTGGTTCGATTCCCGGTCGGGTCAAACCATAAACTATAAAAATTGGTATTCACAGCCAGAGGTGCCGATCTTTGTTGAGCTTTGAGGGGATAATTTGCAATTTTACCCCCCAAAAAAGGAACACTTTTTTCCCCTAATTCCGGTGAAGACCAAAAAAAAAAAAGAGATATTCATCAAAAATGAAGCAATTTTTTCCCCGAATTCAAGTGGACACCTACGTTCAGCTGCAAACCAGAGTCAAATTATTGGGAGGGGGTGCAGATGTAGACCATACTCAGACTATTGGGCGGATACAGTCAAATTATTGGGGGATATATCCCCCCTCATGAGTTTCGGCATTCCTGTTCACAGTTTCCCTGCTTGACGTTCAGCAATAAAAAGAGAGAGTGTGAAGCTTCCACCGGGTGCGGTAGACAACAGGTCGCAGCTCGACTCGACGACCAAAATACCCTTTGGCTGCTGTTTCCTGGCCAAGGCAACTGTGTAAACATAAATGTACCACAATTAAATTTAATTTTCGGCAGAATATTGTTTGTTCGTATACTGTAGTGTACTTGAGAAGGTGGCGTAGCTTTATTGACTCAGGGATGGTAGAAAACGGCGCCACCAACATCCTTCCTGTTAAACACTCATCATATGTCTTGCAACGCCTCAACGAGCAGAGGAAGAAAGGTAACAATTTTTGCTGTGCAGGGCTTTTTTACTCTCCTACAATTAGAGGCATTTTCTTTGAAGCAAAGCAGCATTAAGCACTGAAAATTTCATCTTTATCAGTGGTTGAAACAGCAACCTTCTGCCTAAAGTTTTTTCAATTGAAACATCAAATGCGATTTCAATTTTAATTTTGATTTTATTCACAGTCAAATTTAGAAACCCTTAACAGTCTGTTTCACCCTTGACGGGATCATCAGAAGAGAACTTCTTATTCAAATTGACTTCTTATTCAAATAGAATAAGAAGTTCTCATCTGATGATCCCGTTAAGTGTGAAACAGACTGTTAAGGGTTTCTAAATTTGACTGTGAATAAATCTATAATTTGCTCTGATCTCTGATCATTGAGCTCTCTTCAGTTGGAGATACCAAAAAAAATCAGTCAAATGCGATTTCTGTATTCTCAATGACAAATATTCAAATTTGCATTAGAGGACTACTCCTATGATTGCCTGTCATTATTCCCGCAACAGGTTGGCGCGCTTAACGCAAACAACTTTCCTGTCTCTGATAACATCTGTTGTTCTTGTTTTGGAAACAATGTGAAATTATCAGATGAAGTCGCTTTCAATCTGAAAAATTCTCATCGTGATTTCAAACCGACTTGATTTTAATCTCTAACCTTTTACGGAAAAATATTTAAAGGAAATAGGAAAGTACGTTGTTGACGCATTAGACCAGAAACCGAAGGTCTGCGTTCAATTCTCAGGTCGGTTTCCTCTGCTCTTCAGCTTGGTTAAATTTTTATATTTTTACCGCAAATGCAAGCGCCACAGTTGTTTTTTCTTTCCAGGCACTTTCTGTGACGCAATTCTAATTGTTGAGGGGGAGAAGTTCCCAATCCACCGCAGCTTCTTGGCCGCCAACAGTGATTATTTCCTCTCGTTGTTTTCTTCCGCCGAAGAGCAGCATAATTTCGTTTTGGCCGGAGTTCCCATTCAAGGTAAACTTTATCTAGTAGTTTGGAATAAATCAATAACTGTTTTAATTGTTTCTTAGAATTGACGGATACGCAGATAGATCCAAAAGAAAAGGTTTTAGATTGTTAATAATAATAACGCAATAATTCTAGAATGACCTTTTCATGTAAATCAATACTGAATTTTATTTGTGTTTGCAGTAATTTTCTTTTAAACAGTTCAAAATTGGGTGGACAAGGATATGAAGCTGTCAGAAGACACATTCCATGTAATACCGCTTTTTCAGCATTAAAAATTAGCTCTGCAATGGATTCGTTGGCTCATCAGCAATTCATAACTCATCAGCAATTTTTGTTCCAGGTTTTCGCGTCATCCTGGACTTCATCTACACCTCCACCTTTGTCCTCGACCTTTCCAACGTCCATGACGTCCACAAAGCGTCATCGGCCCTCCATTTCACGCACGTGCAAGTGAGTTGCCTCCCGCACACACGTGAGTTGCCTCCCGCACACACGGATGCGAGGGAGCGGACTCCAGCTCTCAGTGCCGAGGGTTCGATCCCTGCAGCCGACTCTAGTTTTTTTACGTCCAACTACCTAACATTATAGAAAATATTTTTTGTATTTTCTACTTGTCCAGAAAATAAGTTTCTTACTTAGATTAGGGCCCAGCAGAGACTTTTCCAACTAACAATTTTTATGAGCACTTATGGCTAAAAATACATTGGCTTTGAAAAGATTCCCTTATGCAAAAGACAAAAAATTTTTCAAGATGGTCAAAAAAATTGAGACCCGCAAGATTTGACCCTCCTCCTCGCCCCTACAAAAGAATTGAAAAATTGCCGGCATCTACGACGTCTATTTTAAATTTATCGCAATTAACTTTTTGGAATACCCATAAAATATTAATTTTCATCAGTCTTAACATTCGACGATTCGCAAGGTGGTGGTTAGAGTAGTAGAGGTAATGTTACCCACCCAACCCTTCCATGTTTGCTGTAGATGATTATGGGTAAAAACCCAATGCAGCAGAATGGAAGGGCTTGCATGAAGACTCAGTCACGTCCGACTTAACCTATCACGCGTGGTCGCTCTTGTAAGTCGAATTTCTGTTGGTCGCCTTAATCTGTAGAATTATCTTCATTCGTACTAAATATTTTAAGCTACAAACTCTGAACTGGCCCCCACCAGTTTTTTGACGCGGTTTTGAACATAAGACAATTGTTAACGTACAATGTTTTCATCATAAAAGAGACTATTTCACCGAAAAATTTTATCTAGTTTTTATTAATTCTCACTCAAATCTAACCCAAATTCAAATTCTAACTTACCAAAAGAAAAAAATTAACCCCAAGCAAATCCTAACTTAAACTCTAATCTTAATCTCATTGTTGTTATTCTCTCTTTACGTCAAAATTTTAGAGAAATATTCTCTCCCTTCCATCATTGCGGCTTGGCTACTCGCAGGCCGTTTTGTTGAGTAGTAATCTCCTCCTTGGGTCAGAGGTCGAGGGTTCAGTTACTGATCAAAGCAGGTATGTTTCCTCCGGCTTATTGCCGCGCAAATTTTTTTGTGAGTAGCGGAGATCCAGGTTGGAAATACAGACATTGGTCCCAACAATTCGATTGACCACAATTCCACGAGATTGATGAGATTTCGAGATGAAATAAGAGGCAAGTTACCCACTCTATTCATTTTTGAACAGACGGCTTGCGAGAAAGTTTACCACAAAATCAAGCAGATGAAAGAACAAGCAATCAATTTGAACATAGAGAGAAGACTACCCCCATGTAACGGAGCGGAGTTTCAGCCGAAGAGGGATCAAAGCGGAGAAGCAAACCGACTCCGAACGAGCCCACCAACAGGTAAATTCTCGTTTGTTATGTAATAGTTAACAACCATTCTCTCGCCTCACATGACCGGCGGAGCAGTAACTGGTGAGCAGAGTTAGGCACGTGACTGGTCTCGGAATGGGGCCAGTTACGGCAGCTTTTCTCTCAAAACCAGAAATTGTTTCCGTTGCAAGATTCTGGACGGAACCAATTGGAGTGACGTTTGTCTTTGATCATCTTGGCTTTCAGTAATAATCAACAAATATTCCAAGTTAGTGCTAGTCAGAATTTTTTCCTCAAAAGGATGAAGGCTAAAGTGTGGAACTTGCTGGTTGTAGGAGTTTATTCGAATTTACACAACTTCCAACACCTTGCACAAATAAAAGCAAATGACTCGACAAAGACACTGTAGGTTCTTTCAGGTGTTTGCAAAACATATTGTTGATATTTTTCCCTAAAGCAGCTATAAATATCTTTACCAACTACATACGAATTTTGTTGAAAACTTAGCAAAATAGTGGAAACAATTGGCTTTACTAGCAGAACTTTTGTTTGTCTTGATCGCGGAAAAATTTCTCCAGTCTTGCGTTTTGGAACATTTTTTCCAGGTTTTATCGAAGTTTTTATTTTTCATTAGAGGTGTTTATGACAAATGTAGTTGTTGTACCTTGATATGAAATGGCAGTCATCAGAATTTGTCGTAAACAAAAGTTACTGGCCGATAAGCATTTCTCGTTTAAAGTGTCAGCAGATTTTGAGATTGATTACCGTGATTAAACGAATCGTTTCTAAGCGCAGATTAAACTGTGCTTGGCTGTGCAGCTTGGCGTATCGGATTAAAGTCAAAGATCCGACTATTTCAACTTGTAATCCACCGCAAAGACTGCTTTTCATA
This sequence comes from Trididemnum nubilum, assembly GCA_963965965.1. NCBI lineage: Eukaryota > Metazoa > Chordata > Ascidiacea > Aplousobranchia > Didemnidae > Trididemnum > Trididemnum nubilum. The sequence goes on along the minus strand of OZ014487.1, from coordinate 39,378,398 downwards.
GAGGATGGGTGTCAAAAAGTTGTTCACAATTTATTACCGTCTACCTTATGCAGGATTTTCTCCGTATTTACTCATGTAAAACTCCACCGATCTGATTGATTAATCCGCTCACGGACTCGGAAGCTCGTTCATAAGGCGCTTAACATTCTCCTTGAAAACTTGAAAACAGCTTTATTTATTTTATTTAATGAAACCTGCGCTGGGCATTTAAAATGGTCTGGGTCAATTTTAAGAATCGGAATAATTTCATTGATTTGAGCCACTGCAGAAACATTATGTTGCTGCGTTATCATGGGCTTTCTTTCTACTCAAAATTAATGAGATAAAAATTTTTTGTAGCCCCCTTAATACTGATGAGAAGTCATGCTGCTAGCGGCTTCAGGTTTAGAACATTATCATATTATAACGTCATAAACTGCATTATTTTGAATTAACCAGCTGGAAATATGACCGAAAAACAAAAACACCTCTGATACTTCTTTTTCTTCTTTCGTTATTGCCCGCTTTTCCGTGAGGGTTGCGGGGGCAGCAGCTCGAGATTAAGCCGCCACACTTCACGGTTTTCTATCACCTCCATTATTTCGCCAGGGAGAAGTTCCAAGCGATTCCATCCAAGATCCTCAATGTAATTGGTCCATCTAGTTCTACGTCGTCCAACTTGTCTTTTTTCGTATACTTTGGCCAGTAAAGCGTGTATCTTCATCAAATTTTAACTTTCTACTACTTATCGTTTTCGAGATATCTTACTTCAAAGTTGAAAAGATCTCCCTTGCAGTGTTGCCAGTAAAAAGTTAATTTTTCATGCTTTGCACTTTTTACTTTTCGAAGTGAATTATTTTTGAAGTATTTGTAAAAGTTACCATAAACATTATTGCAGAAAAGATGAAATTTTAATTGGCAGCGCTGCAAAGGATTTCCTTACCGTATAACTTGGAACTAAAATATCTCGAAAACCGTGTGGTAGAAAGCTAAGATTTGGTAAAGACTTCACCCCTTTCAAGCCTCGTGATGAAATCTTTCTTAAGGTCTCGGCGCCCTCCGGCCACCTGCTCAGTACTTGCGACGAATCCCTTCGGGTCACGCTTTCAGCGATGATAGCGACTCTTCCCTGTCCAAAGATAGTGACGTCACCCCCTTGTCATCGACGTCATCATCCAATAACGTTATTGAAAATGGATCTCCCGAAGAAGTGGAACAAAAAACTGCGGTAATTTTATTTCCGTTGTTGTTATACGTCGGCATGGCAAGGAGAAATGAAAAGACCTTTGAGCATTTGTCGCTGAGGCTTGTTTACCACACACGATGGAGGTTTTGAACTAGTTCTTGTAATTCTGAGCGCAGATAAATTATGGATATCAGTAGCTGAAGTCTGTGGGAGACAGGGGATCGAACCCGCGCCTTTTGTTTTAGTGGTGAACGCGTTATTCAGAACCAGAACCTGATTGGTTAAGTTATTGCAGAACCAACCATTCTGCCACTGACGAGCAGGCTGCGCGGCCAGAAACGCCATCATCGCAAAGAACTGGAGTGAGCTGTAGGCTTCTTGTTGCAGATGAACTTAAAGCGAAAGATCAAGAAGGAAATAATAAGTACCTCCTTTCCACTGGAACCACCAAGCAAACGATTCGCGGCTCCTCACCCGGAGAGACAGGGTTCTTCAGAAGGTGCATTAAAAGTTGCTAATTGCAATCAACAGTTATTTTCTCATTTTAGGCGGTGACGTCATCATCACACCATCCATGACGTTGATATTGAACCTCCTAAACTTTCATGTAATAAGGCTGATATTTTCATCTTATTCTTGATTTGAAACCACGGTGAATATTGATTCTTTTATGACGATACAATGTAGATAGAGAGTATGGGGTTCGACAGATTTTGCAAACAGATTTATTTATTTTACTTGATAATCAACTATTGTGATGATGACTGTTTAGAATTGTTACGCATGAAACATTTTGTAGCGGTTTGCTCCTGTAGCATTGCTAAGGATAGTGACACCCGGAGCGGGAATTTGTGGTGTCACCCTTTTTCGGTCGAGAAATAGGTAAAGACCAAAAAAGAAAAAAAATGTCTTCGGCGTAAAATTAGCCTACTGGGTTTTCAGTGCAATTGACTTTGGACAACAAACAAAATAAGGTTTCCACCGCAAATCAGTGGAGTTGTGGTCTCACATAATAATATGGTGTCTCACCAAATGGTGTCATCCCAAAGTGGTATCACTCAGGGCGCCTGCCCCCTAGCTACGCCACTGGCTTACTCTAAAAACTTTTGTTAAGAACGTCACAAAAGTTTGGCTCATTAGCGACATCAAACGGTGTGTTTTTCATTTCAGAAATTCCAGAAATTAAGAAATACAACCCTCACCAAAAGAAAACGGGGTCACTTTTGTCAGTATATTTTGAAAAAGCGGATTACTCTGAAGCAGCTAAAGTTATTGATGGGTCTGAGACCAAACGGAAAACTCCATATGATTCCAAGCACAGTTTAACTCTGGATCAAGCCGTAACTTCAAAAAAATCTACGAACTATAAAAAAACTTCACCCACAAGAGAGCGCTCAAGAGGATTAAACCGATGGCCTTCTGATCCGCAAATCACCAGCAAAGCTTCGTTTGAAATGAATCAAAAGGACGTCAAACATGTTGAAGACGGGAAGAAACAAGATTATCTCTGTTCTTTCAAAGCAGAGATTTCTGCGCCCGTAGTTTCTGACCTACGGAAGACAACAAAACAGCCCAGCAATGAAAAAACATCGGACGAACTGTTTTCGAAATGGAAACTGAAAACAAACAACGAAGCAGCCTCGGGTTGCCCCTCGAACGAAAACCAAGTCAAAGTTCATAGAAGCCGACGAAAGATGCTGAAAACCAGTAAAGTCTGCGCCACCACGGCGGATTGAAAGCAGTGGAGCCAAAGGCGCTTCGTCAAATCGATCTTTTCGCGCCCATAGCGACCTCCAATGAGTTTGAAAATGTCAATGAAACTTGGTCGTGACACAATTAGCATTGAACGGGTGCGAAGAGTCCTCCTTTTAGCCCTGAGTTTGTGACGCAAACTTTGAACATAGGGACAAACGAACGATGCTCATGAATGCAAACACTCATCTGATGGGCTAACAGAACTAAATTACGAGCAGCCAAGAAAGATGGCTCTCGGGTAAAGAAACTGATCGCCAGTCATCGTGGAAAATGCAACCACACTGTACAAAATATTCGACAGTTGATTGTGACGTACAATCAGTTTAACTGGTCAGCAAAATAACCAAAACTGATAAAATAAGATATATAATAAAATGCTGTTTAGTAAATTTTAGGATAAGAAGGAGTTGTCGCCAGAGAGTATTGAAAAGGGAGCACATTGAATTTTGTGATGAGTTTAATTTTTGTTACATGCAAGAAATAACAAACATCTTTCTCGGGAAACTATTTATCAACGCGCCTAATAAAATAGAGGCTTTTGTCATTCATACAATTTTAATTCTAATGTTTTTTTGTTGTTCAACTACAATTTACGGGTACAAGCAATAAAACATGTTATTTAGAATACATGAAGTAGAAAGCAAAATACTCTTAACCTCTGTATTATTATCATTTGTTCTCGCCAAAATGTTGCCTTCATCAACAGACAACAAAAGGGCCTCCCGGTCTTCGAGTCAAGCTGCACCCCTGTCCACCGCACACGGTGGAGGCTTTACACTGTCCATTTTAATAATGAACATCATGCAAAGAACCTGTAAAAATCAAGTTTAAACTTGTTGGTTTGATCTGAATGAAATTGAACCCAAGTCGACTGTTTCAGTAGCAGATCTAGCCGCAAGCGATTAACGACTTAGCCACTAAATTGATTTACTACGATGCACTATAGCAAAAGTGGAGTCTTCGAGGACACGTTTTAAGGTCCTTGGACTCAAAGCCTACAGTCCTCGAAAATGCCCTGTCCTCGGCTTAAGGACAGCATTTTTTTTTGATTGGTTGAAAAGTAAAATAACGAAACAAAAAATAAAATAAACTTCTAGCCCGTCAATTTCTTTTCTACTTTAATTTGAAAAATAGCATAATTTGATAACCAAGTGATAGTAAACCTTATTTTAGATGGCATTGAGTGAAAGCTCTCTGATCAAAAAATGAGGAAAGGGGCAAAAGGCAGTGTAGAATCGTTCTTTTTTGTTTCTGTTGATATTTTCGGTGCAGGTGATACCAACAGCAAAGTACTAAAACCACCCAGGGCCAAAACAAGACATCCGGGGGTCCGGAAACAAATATTTTTAGAGTTGCTAATGCTAAAATATGACTGTAGGCTGGGAAGAAAGTCTATGAACGTGATAATGAAATGTAGTACATACAGTTACCAGGGAAAGCTTATTATACAAAGTATGTTAGAATATCCGTGATGCAACTTACAAAACTCTACCAAAGAAAACTTACCTGCTCTGAAAATATGCGAGCGACTATTGCAATGAATTTTTTTTTGTGGTAAGAAAGAACAACTCTAATCATCAGTCAAGTAGTTTGGGGGCAAAATCATGGCCCACATGACAGAAATTTCCTTAACGAGTTTTTTTTTTAGAGGCGCTAACGAACGAAATACTCGCTAAACGTAAGAGGTCATTTTTGCACGTTACGTCATTCTTGCGAAATTCGTTACGTCATTCTTTCTCACTAACTTGCTTTGAGCGATTGCGGAAAGCAGTTCGAGTAAAAAAACGTCACATTTTCCTCGCCAACTTGAAGAGGATCTTGAAGCACTGTTTAAGCGTGCGAGAAATCTTTTTGGTTCAGAATTTAAAGGCGGTGAATCATCCAGCCAATTCCGGTGGTTTACAATAGCTAAAATTGAACTATAATTTTTGATATTTTTTGTTTTAATTTTGGGACTGCGGTTGCAAAGATATTCAACAAATACAAAAAGATATCCTCCCGAAAAAAAATTTTGGAAACTCTTAGTTTTGTTCTTCCCGCCAAAACCACAGTAGGCCTAATAGTTTAGAGAACTGTGGTAGGCCTAATAGTTTAGAGATAGTTTATTTCTAAATAGTTTAGGCCTAATTATCTCTAAACTATTAATAGTTTAGAGATAGTTAGGCCTAATAGTTTAGAGATAGTTAGGCCTAATAGTTTAATAAGATTACAGCGATTACAGTAGCCTAATAGTTTAGAGAACTGTGGTTTGGGCGGAAGAACAAAACTCAGAGTTTCCAAAAACTTTTTTTCGGGAGGATATCTTTTTTTATTTGTTGAATATCTTTGCAAACTCAGCCCTAAAATCAAAACAAAAAATATCAAAAATTATGGTTCAATTTGAGCCATTGTAAACCACCGGAATTGGCTGGATGATTCACCGCCTTTAATGGCGAAATGTTGAAAACTTCTAACCAAAGCGAATTTTTGCTGAAAATTAATTAAAATCGTCACCATGTTTGCTATCAGACAGCTAAAAAAAAGCAAATTGCATTGAGAACCACTTGCTGTTTCGACTGATAAGGAAATGTTAAGTAGTGCCTGTTGAGAAAAATAGCAATACACTCCTTTTATAAGAATGATTTTCTAAAACACGAGGCTCATTTTTGCTCAAAATTTAAAAAAAAATTAAAAACAATGCCAGCCTCGGCAGCAAAATAAACAAAAAACAAACAAAAAAAATTTTAACTAATCAAAGAAACTAAAATTTGTGCTGATTTAAAGCGATAAAACTTCAGTGATTTTCTTGTGTTTGCAAGCGAAATTGCAACTACTCACGATTATAAAGCTCTGCTGCTTTGCGCAACCAATTGAGAAAATTTTTTTGGCTGTTGTTCAACTTGAAAAAAGCTTGCTTTTTCGCTTTTGCAATTTTACGATACTGCCAAAGCAAGAAAAAAGCCTTCACTTAAGCAGACAGAGCAATAGGAATTAAAAAGTGTTTCAAACATGCCCGCTAAAATTGACATCGATGCTCTCAAAAGTTTTACAAAATCAGAACAAATGAGACTGTATATCGGCAAAAAATTAAAAACAGCCACTCTCGACTCAAGATTCACCGGTTCTAAAAAGGAAGAGTGTGCTTCGACTTGCTCACTTTTGAAAATTTTTGAAACCTAAAGACCTAGAGTTACTGTTAACATATGAGTTTACCCATAGGTGGGCACAAGTCCGTTAATCCGTTAATAACGAAGCTAACTTTTTCATTAACTCGTTAATTCGTTAAAAAGTTTTTTCATGTTAACGGACTAAATTAACTTCCGTTAAGTGCTGTTAACTTCCGTTAACGTTTTTATCGTTAATATCTTGCACCATTCATTCATCGGACTGGTACAAACCAGTTTGCACTGGTAACACTTGTTGCGTATTAGCACGAGTTTTATTGAAGAAGCGAAGAAAGGAGCTCTTTTTTTGAGGCAAATAATAAGCTGCTGCCTCATAGGTCTATTAATTATCGCTGATCACAATTTCCAAAGATTTTCCGATCGCAGCTTCGTTAGTGCATTTGAACTCATTTTTATCTTGAAATTAGATTAGACTGTAAAATATAACTTCCAAAACACAAAATGACCACCTTAGCAATAAATATTTTCTTACAATCAGCTCAACAGCGTCAATACGTGTTATAGAAGCGAGTGAATAAAAAGAAATGTAAATTACATGCAAAATGTTAACGGATTAACGGACTTTATTAACTTTCGTTAATTAAATCTGAAAATAACGGATTAACGTCAACGGAGGTGTGATGTTTGTTAACGGACTAGCGGTTAACGAAGCTAACGTTTTGCATTAACTTGCCCACCAATGAGTTTACCCACCAGCAACCACAAGGGCGCGTTACGTCGTTTAAAAAAATTGTAGTATGGAAAAAGTTGTTCTTATTTCACATTGATCCAAAATATAATTGAATTCTGTCGTTCATTTACTAATTGTCATCAGTTGAGAAATTTGCTTGCGTAGAATAATAACGCATTACGCATATGTTATGGTATCTTTTTCCATAACAATGCAGTACAAACATTACGCTTCAACGCATTATTTTGAAGTAGAAATGCATCTGACGTCACAATGAGATATTTATTACTAACTAACACAAGTTACGAACATCTCGCAAAGAAATTCGAGCGAGCAGTTTCAACGTGTGTTGGGCGAGACGGCTCAGAAATGGCAGTTAGTCTACGAAGATTTTTTGTTCGTTAGCGCTTTTTAGCGAGCGAGAATGGTTTTTACGAGCTCGCTAGCACGTTCTGTCATGTCCCCCCGTATTTGCTAAACGATTTTGGTGTTGAAAATCGCCGCTAGGAATGCCAAATAATAAACTATTGTATCCGAAAAACGTAACATAGAGAATTATTTAAAAAGCGATTGTGAAAATAAATATACGATAATTGATCGAATACCTGAAAAGATTTGCGCTGCGCTTAATCAGTTTTCTACACGACGTCAAGAAGATGGGGAGGCGAAGCTCCCGCGAAAAATTTAGACATTTTTAGAAAAAATAATAATTTATCATTTTTATATTTTTGCATTGTGGATCTTTTAAATTGGCTCCGAGAGGCAAATACAGCCCCTCTGCTAGGATTCTCTGGTTACTTTTTGCCGTTCCTTATATTAAATTACAAAGTGTCTTTAGGCAGCCAAAACGTGTGCACTCATTCATTAATAGGCAATAAATAAACTATAGAGATATCACGTGCACTATAACGAAAAGAAAGGTTGGCCTAAAATTAGAATTGAAAAATGCGAGAAAACTAAACTTTTTCAACTTATCTTTTGCAGTATTTTCTTTTTTAAATTGCTTTGAAAATCTGATTGGATAATTTCCTTTCAGACCGGTTTACGCTGGGCGTTGACTCGAGAGCGTACTTAAATTGTAAAAACTTGTTTTACAATTATTTACAATTTAAGTACTTGATTTTACAATTTAAGTACTTATCCCAGTGCCGTCGCTACGGGGTGTGCGCCAGTCTTAAATTGTAAAATCTTGCATGGGGGGACGCTTTTGCAGCCTTGACCAACTTTACAAAAAGTTTAGTGGAAAAGATGTATTTCCTTCGCCGAAATTGAATGAAGATCAAAAACAAGTAAAGATCTTCGCCGGAAATTGAAGTCAGTTTTCCCCGAAATCAGGTGAAGACCAAAAAAAAAGATCTTCGCCGCAATTTGCTACCATTTTTGGCTGGAAATTTGAAGGATCTTTTAGTTCTGGCTAGCTATTTTGCCTCTGGTCTTCCAGCGCTCAACTCTCGATGGGAGTTTTAGTCTCCACTTAATTTGCTTACCTGAAAAAAATCGTTGCCGAGGTTCATTCTCTCCAATGTTGAAAATAGGGCAAAATTGGGTAAAATTGCAAATTATCCCCCCAATGCTCAACAAAGATCGGCACCCCTGGATGGGGGGACGCATCCCCCTTACAATTTAAGTACTGGACTGCCCCCCCTCCCAGAACGACTGCTTGTGCACTCCCATTTCGGTTTACTCAAAATATTTTTTGGAGCATCATGTAACGACAAGGTAGCAGGCAATAATGGAAAAAAGAATAATAACGATCGAAGACAATTCTCGTTTCAAGATTTCTCGATTCTGCAAAATTGCTGGCTACCGGCACCAATTGCTGCGCATAGACGCGACGCAATAATCCGTCTTATTAACACGCCTTTACGGATGTGTTGCGGAAGAGATACGTAAGTCTATAGAATTGTTACAGGTACTGTATTGGTGATTATAACCAGAAACAAAACGTGAAAACATTTTTAAAAGACCAGCTGTTTTTAGAGCACTCTCAAAATTATTTTTAGATCACAGTTATTGCGCGACCAGGTAGCCAACTCATCTAGAAGCTATAACCAAAAAAACAACAATCGTTTAACGCGTTTTGGACTTGACCTCAGGTATAAGGGGGGCTGAAGGGGCTAGGCTAGACACTTCAGTTCTTTCAATTACGTTTGAATTTTAGCAATATACTGTTAGTTAGTTATTCATATGGCTTCAAAAACATGCAAAATGTGATTGAAATGGCGTTAAAATTGCTATTTTTAGCCACAAAAGCACAAAAATTACTCAGCGGCTGGTGCTCTGCTCCCAGGCTTTTTCTGTAATACGCTTAAGTTGCCCTTTTTGTGCAAAAAATCTATCTTTGGTTCAAGTCCCCTCTCTCTTATCAAAATCTTGGTTGCGCTTCTAGTCGCATCAGTGCCGTCGCTAGAGCAAACAAGTTGAGGGGGCACTAGCGGAAAACGGAGGGGCACTAAAATAGACCGAATATTTGCACATAAAAATTGATATTTTACGGCTACAAATTATGTGCTATTTTAAAAATTTTGTATTCATGTTTGAAAAAAAAAAGACGTATAAGCTTGGTAGCGTTTATTAGATCGTTTCATATGCGGCCCATATAATCGCTTGAAAAATCTGTCTGCAGGAGTGAATGCGACCAGAAGCGCGACTAGGTTTTACTAAGAGAGAGGGGGCTTGAACCAAAAGTTGTTTTTTTTTTGCACAACAATTGTCTAATTCAGACCCGTGCTGAACAAACTGATGCAACTCAAGTGTATCGCAGAGGGGGCCTGTGGGCAGAGCCCCCAGCCGCTGGGTAATTTTTGCAATTTTGCGGAAAAATATCAATTTTAACGCTATTTCAATCACATTTCGCTCGTTTTTAAGTCACATGAAATAATTGAAGTAAATTCCTCAAATTCAGAAGTTATTCAAAGTATTGAATTGCCTAGCCACTTCAGCCTCCTTTATACTTAAGGTCAAGTCCAAAACACGTTTAAACACTTGTTTTTTTGGGTTATATTTTCTAAATGACTAGGCTAAAGGGGGCTGATGCCTTTTTGCCCCTTACCTTTGGTTGCGCTACTGACTGCAACCTAAAAAATCTTGAATGTGCACTAAAAAAATAAAAACAGCTGGTCTTTAAAAAAAATGTTTTCACGTATTGTTTCAGGTCGTAATCACTAACGAAATACGGTAACGCGTCTATAGGCTGGCATTCCTATTCCGCGACACACCCGTAAAGGCGTGTTGATAAGACTGACTATTGCGTCCCATTTATGTACTGCAGTTGATTGCCAGAAATTTTGCAAAGAATCGAGAAAACTTCAAACGAGAATTATCTTTGAACGTTTTTTTTCCGTTATTGTCCGCTGTCTTGTCTTTACGTGAAGTTTCAAAAAAGTATTCTGGGTAAACCGAAATTGGGGGCACAAGAAGTCGTTAGGGGGGGCACGGCCCCCCCTGGCCCCCGCATAGCGACGGCACTGAGTCGCATTCACTGCTGCAGACAGATTTTTCAAGCGATTAAATGAGCAGCGTATGAAACGAACTAATAAACGCTGCCGGGTTGCGAATTTTTTTTTCTACCATGGTTTTGCAGATGTATTTCGCTGCCGGGCTTATAGGAAAATAAAACTTTGCGAACATGCAGTAGAAAAAAAAAATTTTGTTTAGAAATGCAATAAAAAAAAGGTTATCCAGATCGCTTTTTTCAAACATGAACACAAAATTTTTAAAATAGCGCATAATTTGTAGCCGTAAAATATCAGTTTTTATATACAAAAGTTCAGTCAATTTTAATGTCCCCCACTTTCGGCTAGTGCCCTTCACTTTGTTTGCTCTGGCGGCGGCACCTGTGTATCCTTAGTTTATTTTAACCAACTGGCAGCTTCTACGTCTGTAAATCGGTCCGCTAGCGTACCGAATTTCTCTTTGAAATAAACTAAAAATACGTTCGCACGCTCACGATTTTACGCACAGCGTAGACAGGACCGTGAATGTCACAAAAATTGCTTTAAAAAAAAAAAAATCCCTAAAATTGTACAACGGAAACATCGGAACTTTACCCTCCCCCCAGAACCACCTTTTTTCCAAGGACTTGAGCTTGCAAATACTGGGTACAATACCTCATATCATTTTAAAAACATTTAAACTATTTACAGTATTTTGCAATTGTTTTAGATAATAATATCATAGTCGCTGTGAAATATTCAAGAACTATGATAGCATTAAAACAAATCTGTGTGAAAAGAAGTCGTTAAACCAAAGAATAAGGTTTGTGGTGGAAACAACTAAAAATGTGAGGAATTGAGGATCCATGATCATTAGGGTGTTTCATTTTTTCACCATTTTTGAAATTGAAAATGCTTGGGCTCGTATCTGATAGAGTTTTTGACGCTGATTTCGAATATAATAATTTTTATTTCGCTATGACGTCATTTTGAGGTTGCAGCACGCGTTCGAAACTCTGGCAGAGCACGATTTCGGGAATTTCCCGTATCTCGGTAACGGTACGAGATAGCGCGTCGAGATTGGTGTCAAAATGCGCAGAAGGGTCGATTTCCTATATCCTCTCAATACAACATTTAAGTGTATCTTGAACAGAAAAAAAGTTATTAGCAAATAACACATTTATCATGCAATTTTGATTTTCAACACACAAAGGCATTATGGCATTCGCAGTAATCACACGCATAACGTAGTTTATAAGTTCACACAAGGAAAGAAAAGTCAATCAGCCTTGTCTAACTCCATATTACACAAAAATGCGCGCAAGCGTATGTCACTTTTATTCATTTGTGATGGTTCATCTCCAATTTTGTCATTCACTATATTCTCCAGCCTCCCAATTCTGCGTTCGTTTGATCTGTTGTTGTTGTGGATAGTTTTCCAAAACTGAGGAGGAATTCGGCTATTACGAAATACATGGAGCTATTTTAGTTTCAGTAGTGAAGAAATGTTTTAGTCCAGTAGTTCTGTCCATCAAGTGTGAATTGATGTCAACGGTATCAGGAAGAATGCAAACTTTGACGGCCTCCACGCTATTAGGAGGAGTTTCTCCGTACACACTTTAAGCAACATTTTTTGGGCTTAGCCAGCATGTAGCGTGTTTTAAAAAATATTTCAGTGCTACATCCGCTATTTCTGGGTCAATGTCTCGATATGCCGAAAGGATATCTCTTTGGAATAGCGTGAGAAAAGGCCCTTATGATGCTGTTGGCTATAAATGGATAAGCATAAAAGATGGAGCGTAAACGCATATAATATACTAGGAAATTTTGAACAAATATTTTTTTTTGGTCAACTCCAAAATTACCTAATCCAAAAATTAACAACCTTAGAGAGCCACTAGCTGTTGTAATCCATCTGGAATGTGAAATTTCTTCTTGTCTGTACTGCAAAAGATATTTCAAATTATCTGGCACATCTATAACCAAATAAGAAGCCAATACCAGCAAACACAAGTAATCATTCCTGAAACTGCCATCTGGAAAACCTTTGGCTTTTTATTCCGAAAACCACTCCTTGTTTGCTTTTAGCTGCAGAGAAGTAATATTGGTAATCGGTACTGGAATACTCTTGACGCAGAAGAATGATGTTAATGTCGGTTTTGTTGATGCTTTTAATGCAGTTAAACAACGCACCGTCTTGCATTGCTCCTGGACCTTTTGTTTTTCCTTCGATAGTTGATATAACATGCGAAAAATAAATTTCGTTAACATGAAACATGCACTCCAGCACATGGATATCGCGACCAACGTTTTCATTGAAAAGATCAACTAGCCTCTTATTCACTCCGGACTTTTTAACACTATTAAGGGATGTTGTGTCAGCCATTATCGAAAAAACATTGTTTATACATGGACCGCAAACTTTATTTACAGTGACATTAAAAACTGTTTGGGCAGTGACTGATACACCTGCAGGAAACGATTTCACGGCTATATTTCGCTCAGAGAAGTGTTGATCGGGGTCATAATATCATTGTCCAATAAAAACATATCTATCAATTTTGTTAATGATTTTGCCATCATAGCAGAGTTGTAGAGCATCTGCTTTGTTCAAGTCAGCTTTGCATCTCCGCAATGCTTTCAAACGACATTGTTCTCGTTTGCAAAAAATTGTTGATGGTAAAGCAGCAATTTTTTCTGAACCCACAACTGAGAGAAGCTGATCAGATTGCTGACGAATAGAGATTAAACGTCTATCAGTTAAAACGAAACTTTCTTCAGTAACTGAAAAAGTTCGAGCTTTAGTATAATTTTTACCCCCAGTGGAAGTCGTTTTGCAATCGGTATACTCTGGGTCATGAGATGATTTCGAGCTGTCTTCGCTGATGTCACATACAGGCGAAAGACCAGATGAGTTACTTCTAAGTCTTTTCAACAACACTAATTGGTCTTCTTCTCTGCTTGTACATGGCTGATCCAAGTAGTCTATATCAGTTTTTCTCCGTTTCAGTTTCGCTTGAACTTGAAAAGTAAGCATTGAAAGCAATAAGTACAGAAGATCAAAGCTTTGCTGGAACACAATTTACCCTCATTCCTCAGTTTTAACTGCAGTAGGAGCAACAGATCAAACGCATATTTATTATGTAATATGGAGTTAGACAAGGCTGATTGACTTTTCTTTCCTTGTGTGAACTTATAAACTACGTTATGTGTGTGATTACTGCGAATGCCATAATGCCTTTGTGTGTTGAAAATCAAAATTGCATGATAAATGTGTTATTTGCTAATAACTTTTTTTCTGTTCAAGATACACTTAAATGTTGTATTGAGAGGATATAGGAAATCGACCCTTCTGCGCATTTTGACACCAATCTCGACGCGCTATCTCGTACCGTTACCGAGATACGGGAAATTCCCGAAATCGTGCTCTGCCAGAGTTTCGAACGCGTGCTGCAACCTCAAAATGACGTCATAGCGAAATAAAAATTATTATATTCGAAATCAGCGTCAAAATCAGCGTCATATTCGAAATCAGCGTCAAAAACTCTATCAGATACGAGCCCAAGCATTTTCAATTTCAAAAATGGTGAAAAAATGAAACACCCTAATGATCAGTAGACGTTTGTATCGAGGTCTTCAAAATTGACCATTTCTATCATATTTTGATATTGGAATTTAGTTATTCTCATTTACTATAGTTACGGCCTTAAATGTTTCATTACCGCGTTATCACTACGGAACGTAATCAACATCTCTGCCAAAGCGTAAAACTTTAAAATAACATTCGCTATTTTTAGAAACTACTATTTTCGAATTATCATTATAAACTTAACGAAATGAAATATCCTAAACACTTTCACGCTTAAAAAGAATAGAAAATGTTGCCGATCACAATTTTTAGAAAAATTGTGTTCTTAGCTTTGGCTTCGACCGATTCGTCACTGACTCAAGAGGGCTTGTCCTCGAAAATTAGGTCCTGGTTGTGGCCGCGAACATTGCGTCCTCGACTCCACCTCTGCACTAAGGGCTTGCATAAAGGATTCAGTGCTTACTATAAGTTACAACGAATGTTTTTCTGCATTTGAAATTAACTTCAGACGCGGAAAAACAAAAAAAGCAAATGAAACCGTGCACAAAGACCAACAGTTGCTGGAGTAGCGCTGCAATGCGGATTGCAAGAACATACCATTGCGAAAAGTAGAACGTTCGCCAGTAAAGGCGGGTAATGAGTGGACATGCAAGCACAAAAGTGTTTGTTGCAACAAAGCTGAAGATGCGAGGTTACATGTCAGAGGGCGGGTGAAAGCAAGCAAAGCCCAGCGCAGTTTATTTTTTGAATTCAGGCAGCATGTGGCTGGAGAAGAATGACGTCAGATGTCGAAGCAATTCGTTCCAAAATGCTTGATTCTTTTCAATTTTTTCCAAAAAATAGCCAGCGGTGGAGAAAACAAAATAATGAGCCCATTTGGCCCCCACCACCCCCATTTCACCTTGGACTTGGGTGTAATGGCGGTGTTGTGTATCCAATGACACGTTTCCATCATACCTCTTGACCAAAGATTTCGGAAAGCCGGCAACTGGTTTTCTTCCCACAATTTGCACGGGGCATTTGATTTCGACAACTCCCAAGCCGCAGCAGGCACACTCCACAATTAAATCCGGCGTCGCACCAATGTAGCTGAATTTCGGATGCAAATACAAGCCACACTCCCGGATGCTCAGGTTTCTATGACCGCTTTGACTCAGCACCTCGCGATACTTTTGTTTCGCGATTGGCTCCATTTCATTCCCGTACTTTATGCCAGGGTATCCAACTTGGGACCTCTCCCGAAACACTGATCAATTATATCGGCCAAGCTGGTGAAGCTAAGCCTGCCCATCTTTCTGGTTCCTATGATGTCATAAAACTTTGACGCAGTGATGCGCCCCTTTCTGGCTCGAAACCAAAGTTGGTTGCCACTTTGGCCTCTGGTCATTCTTTCGATGTTTTCCACGTCACTGCGTTGTAGATCTGGTATTTTTTCGAGGTTGAAATTATGATTGGACAAGAGTTGCTGATAATCGAGCAAAATGATGTCGCTGTCAGAAATGGCCGCCATTGCCATGATGAAGATCAAAATTTCTTACTCTATATTTTCATGTATAGTTCAAAAGAGATACTGCATGAAATCGGTTTTATTGAAAAAATGAGAACTGCGTGAGGTAACAAAGCGCTGCCCTAAACCTTTTTCTCAATTCCCATTATTCGAGAAAATACGATTCCATCCGTTTGACTCTTTACCATGGGCAACCCTGCATTTTGCAATTTTGTGACATCATAAAAGGCCTACTGTAGATCAGTACTGGCAGCCTTGGTCTACAAGTACCAGTAGCAGCAGCCAAGATTTCAGATGTGATTATGCTACTCACTGCTTTCCATTGGTAAGTTATGGGTATTACAGTAACTGTAGATTAGGGATTAGGCCTACAGTACTGTATTATTCTGCAATTTTCTGATTACAGATCTGAGATTATCCTACAGTATACAATTTATCGTTTAATGCACAGTAACTTAGCTTAGTAAAAAAGTTAGTAAGAATAGAATTGGTAGGTCAGGTTGTTTTTAGGGCTGCAATAGTAGGCAATATCTTAAAGTCTATTGAATATTGTGAAAAATCAGCCTTTTGTGATGTCACAAAATTGCAAAATGCAGGATAGCCAATGGTACGGAGTCAAACGGATTAAATTGTATTTTTGCAAATAGGGAATTTGTGAAAAAAAGGTTTGGGGCACCAATTTATAACCTCATTTACTTCTAGTTTCTTCAATTAAACCGATTTCGAGCAGTATCTTCTTAAAAAAGTTACATTAGATTATAATTGAAAAAATCTATTGATAGGGTTGAAGCATCCAGCCAATTCCGGTAGTTTACAATCAGGAATGTGGAAGCGACAGTTTTTGAATCGCTTCCACCACTTGATGACGTAATTTTTGCTTAAAATTTTTTGTCTTGAAATTTTTTCGGCAAAAATTTTTTTCGAATACAGTATATCAAAAATTCCCGGTTTAGTTTCACTGAGAATAACAAAGCCAAAGCTGTCGTAAACATTTTATTTAAAGAGACGTTTTGACTAATTACTCCAGTCATTGTCAATTATATTTGAATAGGATTGAAAATGACCTAATTAAGTAATTAGTCGAAACGTCTCTTTTAAATCAAATGTTTACGACAGCTTTGGCTCTTTTGTTCTTAGTGAAACTGTTTCTCAAGACCAATTTTTATACCGGTTTAGGTTATCATCATCTTAAAAATATAGTATGATATCAAAATGCAGAAGTGGTTTGTTTTCGCAAGGATCTGGATGTAGGCATAATAAAGAATTGGATTGGGAGCGGCCATAAATCGCAACGCACAATCACATGATCATATGTAAAAAAAAAAAGAGCGATTGATTATTGTGGTGTCTATCAGGGACGAATTCTCATTTTAATTGCATCTGTAGCAAAGTTTAACTCTTTACTTGGCTGTGATTATGTTACCCTGGGGCGAAGCTGCAACATGTGCAGATTTTTTAAAAATAATTCGTTTTCATAATATTGGGCTTTGCTCCAAATTTCTGGCTAGCAACGTGTATTTTTAAGAATGTAAAATAACAAATCTCAGAGATCACCACCTTTTGTTGATCTTGAAGATCAAGATCAGATCATCCAAAAATGTGATCTTGAAGATCAAAATATCAGATCACGATCTTGATCTTCAAGATCACAATTGATGTTGAAGATCAAGATGGTGCCCATGTCTGATTATGGATACCACAAGAGAATATAATCCTTATTAATACAGCAACAGCACTCTGCTATAAGACATGCATTGTGCAACATCATGTTCCAAAGTCCTACCTACGGTATTACACTTTGTTTAAGAGACGTTATATCTTTTTCCCTGTTTAGTTTTGCTAGAATAATCATATTGTCACAGAGGAAAAATTAAATGCTGGAACTGGAAACTTTGTTTATGCTCATCAGTAAATACTATAGACATAGGTGGGCACAAATTCGTGAATCGTTAATCCATTAATTACGAAGCTAACTTTTTCATTGACTCGTTAATTTGTTGAAAAGTTTTTTCATGTTAACGGACTAGATTAACTTCCGTTAAGTTTCGCTAACTTACGTTAAGGTTTTCATCCTTAATTTTTCGCGCCATTCATTCATCGTACCGGTACAAACCAGTTTGCACTGGTAACACTTGTAGCGTATTAGCACGAGTTTTATAGAAGAAAAAGCAAAGAAGGGAGCTCTTTTGGGGCAAATAATAAGCTGCAGCCTCATAGGTCAAATTATTGTCGCTGTTTGCAATTTCCAAACAGTTTCAGATCGCAGCTTCGTTAGTGCATTTGATATAAGACCGTAAAATGTAACTTCCAGAATACAAAAAACACCACAGCAATAAATTTTTTTTACAATCTGCTCAACAGCGTCAATACGTGTTCTAGAAGCGAACGAATAAAAAGAAATGTAAATTACACTGGAAAATTAACGAATTAACGGACTTTATTAACTTCCGTTAATTAAAGCTGAAAATAACGGATTAGCGTTTACGGAGGTGTGAAGTTTGTTAAGGGACTAGTGGTTAACGAAGTTAACGTTTTGCATTGACTTGCCCACCTATGCTTCTACCCTATTCAAAGTATTCTGCTGATGTTTCTTTCCATCTGAACTCGACGCCACTCACGGAGTTTAAGTGAAACTTTCAATTTAATGCGAATTCCGAAAAATATATGTTTTTTGTGAATATTTCTTGGAGAAAACCGGTCCAATCAAACAAGCAAAACATCGACCTCACTACTTTTTGTGTCGAAAAGCTGCAGATCCATTCTGCAGCACCCATGCGGCAGAGGTGGCAACGGTACCGGATCGGATCCGCATCTTGCTGTTTTTTCTTTGATCCGGATCCAGTTTCATTAGAAGATGCGAAACCGGATCCGCGGACCCGGATCAGAACCGGATCTGGTTTTGCTGATCAGAGGTGGAGTCCTCGAGGACACATTTTGTAGTCCTTGGCCTTGGCCTAGAAGCCTCAAGTTCTCGAAAATTGCCTTGTCCCCGGCTCGAGGACAGCACTATTTTTTGAACAGTTGAAATTTTGTTGGAAAACGCCAGAAACCTCGGGGAAGATTTGCGAGCACCTTTTTTGTTTTCCTTACTTGGAGCATAGGCGTAGGCAAGGGGAGGGGGGCAGTGGCCCCTCCCAATTGAAATTTCATCAATGACAAAAATGTGACAAAAAAGCCTATTGTTTCTTTAATTTCAGTTTCTTTTTAGCATTTTTCGCTGACAACAGTATAACTAATTAACAATATTGGAGATCAAGGGCGCCGGGTCCCCCCTCAATTCAATTTTTGCCAGCCAATTTAAACGTATAACCCGGAGAAAATGGAGAGTTTTTGTCCTAAAAGTTGCTATCTCAGACCCACATTTAGTCTTTTTGTGAACGTAATGCATTAATCAGGGCCGGATTTACCATAATATGACGCAGTACCAGCTAGGGGCCCCGAGCTAAAATCGTAAAATTTTTTTTGGTCTTCACCTATATTTGGCAGAAAGATGTCGCGAAAATCTCCAAAGTGCCAGGGGCCTAGCGCGATGTAAATCCGGCCGGGCAATAACATGGTTAGTAGACGTAACCATCTATTTTACCATTTTTCAAAAATAATTCAGTATTTCACCTCCAACCTCGCCAGTTTTTACGCAAAAAATACTTCAAAAAAAATTTGGCCATGAAAAATGCTGATTGAACGAATCATTGAGCTTCAATTGAGGGGGCATGGGCCCCCTGGCGAACGTGTACTCCTATAACTGGTTATTTTCATGACAAAACAAAAATCTCTAAGGAAAATCTTCGAGTGGGTTTCCATTTACTGCTAAAATGTTGCACGAGACAATGCACCTTACTTCCCCCAACCTGGACCAAATCACTTACAATTAAAATTTAACTCCAAAATGCAAGATGTTAAACGTGTTTTGGACTTAAATTGCGAGTAAAAGGAGGATTAAACAATTTGATTTTTTCAATTGACTTTCAAATGTGAAAAATTTAGTGCTTTCAAATGGATCTGAACACTTGCGAAATAATCTGTTTTATTTCAGACAACTACGGTCCATAAGTTTAAAGAAACAAAATAAGCAAAAACAAAGACAAGAGGCACATATGTACAAGCGAC
The DNA here is from genome assembly GCA_963965965.1 of Trididemnum nubilum. Taxonomy (NCBI): domain Eukaryota; kingdom Metazoa; phylum Chordata; class Ascidiacea; order Aplousobranchia; family Didemnidae; genus Trididemnum; species Trididemnum nubilum. The sequence continues at coordinate 39,359,007 of OZ014487.1, read as the reverse complement.
ACGCTTATTTACAGATTACACCAGAAGAGTACGATTGTAGTACTCGTAATACTTGGACCAGCGATGGCGGAACCATTTTGAAAGTGGGGGGGGCCCAAAGTCTATCTAGTTTTTTCATCTACAGCGCATAACGCGCAGTTATAAGCTTACAGTGATTTTCGTTGTTTTAGAACTAGCTACTGCAAATACAGCATGTCGCTTAAGGTTACCGGAACAACGCTGTTCGTTTTAAAAAGTGCGCCCATAAATGTTATTCGAAGCCGTAATTAATCATCAAAAACTATAGCAATAATATTAGGCCTATCCAATACCCATAATAAAACTGTCGCAAATTTAGTCACTGCAAAAATGCTACATTGTTATTTGTTAGTAAACACACTGCAAATGTACTCATTAAACTCGGCATATAGCCTAATAAAAAGGAGGATATCTGATAAGCTAGGGCATTGCCTCAATTTTTTTCTTGAAATCTATAGGGTATACTGACCAATTTTTTCCCTTTGTTTATATATGACATTGCAGGCTTTTAAACTCCCGATATTTTTTCAACTTCCAACTCCTGCACTCCATGAGTCCACAGTCTTGCTTAAATCTATGAGAACTTATTTTTTTGTAGTAGCGTATAGCTTAACAAAGATTTGCCAAAATCTCCAGTATTTGATCACAGTTAATTTTGCGACTGCGATTCCACTAGCTTGTCCGCTTGACTTAAAAATAAACTCAG